>JAWWTY010000088.1:17066180-17083726 GCA_035222235.1 Margarornis squamiger
GCCCCGCCGGGTGGGCTCTCTCTCTCTCTCAGGGGAATGGCAGGAGCAGTTCCCAGGTTAGCTCCTGTGGGGTTGATGACAAAAGCAGCAGAAATCCAGCCTCTGTAGTGTAGAAAGAAGGCGTGTTCTCTTCCTCACAGCAGTCTCTCTGGTATCCACGGGTGATCGGCAAAGTAAGAGAGCAAAAGACACAATCCTGGTCCCCCAGCAATGCTGGACCTGGTGTGTCGCCATCCTCCCTCCTCTGCACCGAGCCGCTGAGCTCCTGACCTGCACAGAAAGCCCAGAAACGCTGACCCCTTTCCCCCAAGCCAGCCTTCCCTCCCTCTCTGGCCTGGGGAGAAATCAGAACAAAAGGCTCTGGCTAAAGGTGTCAACATCAGGATATGTATATTCATTGTGCCCTTTGTTAACCATCTTTACCGACACTAAGACGTTGGCTCCAATCTTTTGGAAGGAATTCCAACTGAGTTTTGAAACTATAATGCGCATGATGAGATGCTGACGGACTGTTGGACACCAGGGTCTCAACTTTCCTGGGGGTGCCAATGGGCAAAAATCTAAACTCTCATCTTTTACATGGCAGTGGTCTTATTAGTGTGATGCTTCAGGGAAGTTCTGTTTCTCTCATGTGGCCCATTGATCCTCTTTACCTAGTGGGTCTTCTGGCATGTAGGAATTTCTGAAACAACCAATTATTTTGCCAACATAAAAACATTAATTTGCGTTTGAACCATTTGCTTTATGGAATGGTGGATTTTAGGCTTCTACAAAAGCAGCTGACCCAGGAACTTCATTGGTAGATGTTCTGAGGAGGGAGTAGTGAAGGCAAAATATGCTTTATTAGTGTTGAGTTTGAACTCCATACCTGAAACAGAAAAGATATGATTAGTTTTGGGGGAAAAAAGAAACAAAGAAAACAAAACAAAACAAAAAACAACAAACCCAAACCAAAACAAAAAAGGTCTTTTTTGCTGTGTTCCTTTTGTTTTAGACCAAATCTTACAAAATTGGTTCTGAAAGCTTCTCAGACGAAATGATGAAAGCAGTAACTGCTCTTAATGAAGATTTTTTTGTCTACTCTTCTGCTAAAGATTTGATGTGTGGAGCATGTGTTCATGTCTTATGACTGTAACACAATGAGCCACCCTGATTATCAAAATTATCTTCTGAACACTGCAGTGAAATGGATTTAACAATGCTATCCCAAATTTGCAGCTGAAAAATGGTGAAAACACACAGCCTTCAATACTTCCAAGCTGTACTGACTTCTGGAGGTGCAGATATATGTACTGAAGTTTTTAAAAATACTATTTTTCATGCTTGCAAAGTATTGAAAGTCAGTGATATGCAAGGACTTTTTGAAGAATCTGCAAGTGTGACTAGATGCTTTAACAGAAAGTGCTTGCAATCTCATAGCTCCAAGAGGTACAGCTCCAGATCAAACAAGAAATCTTTCTGACTACCAGGAATTGAAGCCTTCAGCATATAGTTGTGGCATTAGTTGCAAACCCATATTTCCTTTTCTTTGATAATCACAGTTTGAATCCAGTTTGAATGAAAGTGCAGGATTACAGTTATTTTATCTTAGCTGGTTTGCTAATTCTTGGTTGACAACACATTTTTTAATACCGCAGTAATAACTTCAGCACATATAGGAACTGTAATCTTGCCAAGACATCCTGTCAGACTTTACAGAAACCACACAGGAGTTAAATAGGACCATTTGCAAGGCCAGACTAGAAGCCAGATAAAACAACTGAGCATTCAGATTTGATTAAAGGGCATGGGATTGGCAGCATCCTTGATCTCTCAGCAGAGAATTACATTGTGAAGAGGTGAAGCAGCACCATAATATACTATAATTTAATGTGGAAGGGCTGATATTTCATTAGCAGCCAATGGTTTGGAAGAATGTTTTCAACACATTGCTTTTGAATAGGTTGTATATTAAATCCATATCGCTAACAGTGCTTAACTAGGTCTGAAGGATGGTTACAACATCTGTCACTGACAGATTCCAAAATGACTGTCTTGAAGAAAGAAAGAAAAAAGAGATGTCTTGGGAATTTGACTAAAATGGGCTAAGAAAGTTGTTTTGACTGGTGAATTCAACATATGAAATTCTATAATACTGAGGCTAGTTTTGGAAAGCAGAAAAACAGATATTTTCTGATTTTTCCAGTGTTTGGACATTTTATTTCTATTTAGTAAGTTGTGAATAAAAGAAAACTCTCCTTTTAAGTGTGGGGGTTATTTTAGTTATTTTTGTTCTTGTAGATTAAGTCTTTGCTATCAAGGGAGCAGGATTTTGATAAACTGTAGTATTCAACTCAGCAGATACCAAGAAAACAAGAGTTTATTCAGGTAGGGTTTATTCAGGTAAGGCTCCAAAAAACGGTTTTGAACATGAGACCTAAGTGGTTGTTTATATAATTCATAAAATGTTCTCCAGTTTTGCTTGGTTTTCAGTTTACCTAGAAGGTTGTCCAGCTATCCCTCCTTCTCTCCACACTCCTTCCCCCTTCCTCCCCCACTTTCCTCCCTCCTTTTCTCCCACTCTCCCCGTTTTTTCCTTCCTGATGGATTGTGACACTGTGTCAGTCTTCTTAACCTGTGCATCATTTCTTTCATACACTTAGTTTTAAGCCTTTTAAAGAAACTTTAAAAAATGTATGTTTCTGCACTTGTAACTGACAGGAGTTCATTCTTGAAATACTTTGGTACTCACATTAATAATCCCCTTACATTATATTAGGATGCTGGAAGTAATTATATAGACAGAGATTGATAGTCTGATTTGAAACAGTATAAAGTGCAGAACTAAACAATGTCTAATTCAAGAGAAAAGACTGAATTGAAAGTGGTGAAGTCATGAGCAGTTTCTATTAACTTCAAAAAGCCCTCTCCCCACCAGATAGTCTTTTATGAAAAGGGTTTGATACCTAGAGAAGTCTGAACTATGACATGCTCAGCTCCTCAGCTGGGGACAGTTACATGCTTTAAGAATTGGGCTATATTGCCTTAAACTTTTGATAATCCCTCCTGCCTAAGTTCAGTTGTGCTCTGCATTAATGTTACTGTAGCTGCTGGATAAACAGAGTTGTATCATACCCTAAAAAACAGCCTTAGCAGCTTGAGGTATGCAGTAGATGACTAGTTTGTTCTGTAAAATTATGAGAATGGTTTTCCTAGGCTAAGTCTGTCAGGCCAGGAGTTTGGAGCAGAATCCTTGATATGCCAGCAGGACATGGAGGACACTATGGTGTAGCAGCACAGTAAATACTCCTCCTCCACAACAAAGCCTCAGTGTTCAGCAATCTGCAGCTTGGGTGCATCTGTCTTTTTATTCAATATCCTGTTGATCTTTTTCTCTCCTATTAAGTAGTCCAGTTGCTTAGTAAGCGTCTAGTAGCCACAGTGCCCAGTAGCCAGGTTTTCCAAAGCTTGACTGATGTGATGAATGCCCATTGAATACAGTGAGGGGTGGAGAGGTACATGGGGCACTGGCAGTTCCTTGGTTTTGTCATTTGCTTTACCAGTCTTTGAGATGTAAAAAAGTTAGGGAAAGTCTCTTCAGCTTCATCATGCTAAGAGCTTGTGAATTCATAGGTCCCTCCTAGAAAACCCTTTCCCACTTTTCTCCAGACTGAAGAAACCTTGTTTATTTAGTAACTCCTTAGGCAGATATCATGTTGTACCTTTGATCATCTATGTTGCTCCTTTTAGCTTAGTCCTTCTGGATGCAGGTCCAGAATTACACACAACACCAAAACATTGCTGTCCCATGGATTTTCACTGACACATAACATTGTTGTCCAGTTTTGTTCACTATCCTTTTTTATGACACCACAATTTTATGAAGTTAAAGCTTCTCACCACCACATAAATTACTCACCTGAGCCAACTGCAATAGAAAGCCTACTATTTGTAATATTACAGCTATCATATGCTCTTCCCACAGTTTGAATAGTCAATTGTCTTTTGTAGTTTACTTAAGTATTTTACTATATTCTATGAATACAAAAGTTGGTATTATAGGGGGAATAGCCTGCTGCATTGCAATGTGCAGAGAAATTGCTACTCTTTGAGTAGCCTCATGTGTTTTGTACAAGTTCAATTTTCAGGTCACAAATAAATAGAATAAAATAATTAAGAAAATAAAAATAAACCTTACTGTAACAGCAATAGCAACAAAGCTCTTGTCTGTGCATGGTAATCTGTTTCCTGGGTGAGAACTGGTATAAAAAAAAAACAAAAAAAAAAGAAAAAAAAAAGAAAAAAGTTAAAAAAAGGGAAAAATATGTGTTTTCTCAAAATGAACAAAAAACCATTGGAGGTAAACAAAGACATTATTTATAGTTTGAATATCTGCACAAAAAAATCTAGAATATTCAATTTGATGTAGCAGTTATCAATTGAAAGGAAAATTTAGAATATATGAAATTATATACAATTGTTTTAAATTTATATTACTTTATAAGTGCTTTGTCAGCTAAAAAAAAAAAAATGCTTCCCATCTTCAGGGATAAAATGAGATTCTTAATGTTGATTACCTTTCTGTGTGTACATTCTACCTGCATCCAGTGATGTAACAAAACTTGCCTTCCATTTGAAACAGCGGTTTTGATCTATTCTGTCTCTGGGGGGCCCTTCAGAAATCACTGATATTTCACAGGGCACCTTACCTTACTTGCAATATTGTAAATACACAACAGATTTTAATTTGGTATGCAAATTATTTAGCCTGTGAATTTTTATGCAGATTTTTTTCTCCGTTGCTCTGAAGTTCAGTATAAAAAAATAAATTCCCTTTTGTTATTTTATTCCAATTTTAGTGGACTATTCACAGATTATGGGGGGTTTTGTAGCATTTACAAGGCATTTACTGCAACTCTCTTACTAATTTGCTTACTTACAGGAACCTTATTAGTTTTCTGTCTTACACAAAACTGCCTTCTCCAGAAACTTTCCAGAAACTGTTGCTTAAAGTGTCAGCAATCATATCCACTGATTTCTGTAGCCCAGAGTTGCTGTGTTAATCCACATTTTCTTTGACATCCAAGTTTTTGTTATTGTTGTTGTTTGTTTGGGTTTTTTGTTTTTATTTTATTTTATTTTATTTTATTTTATTTTATTTTATTTTATTTGAGCAAATACACTATCTACCTTCATGACTGTTTTAAGTCTGTGTGTTCTTGTAGGATACATTTTTGGAGTAGTCACAAGTGTCACTGTATCTCTTGTGGTCAACACAATCATATAAAATTAGTAACCTCCAAGAAGGTTAGCTGTAACATTACCTGGCAAAGTACAGGCGTGCTCTTGCTCCGTGTGGTAGGAGGGCATGTCTTCAGCTCGCTTTTTGGCCAGCTGTTAATATTTTCCTGATACAACTCGCAATTACCTGTTTTAAAGTGAGCAGCGATATGCTAGTCTGAGTACCATACTCTAACCCTGGTAGGAACACTCTAAAATGGAAACGTACACACAGTTTTTCTGGGAGAACCCAGAGTGGTTTTTTGAATGCTTTCTGGGTGAACTATGCCATTTACCTCCTAGCAAATAAAATGACAGTGTGCTTGATGATGATAATAGATAACACTAGTTAGTGTTAAAGTCATTAGTGGAAGTCTTTGGTTAATAGTGACTTGTGTAGAACATCTTTACTGCATTATGAAAAGCTTTCAGTATAATTGTTTGGGCTTTTAGTGATTTGGAAAAAAATTATATGGGTTTAGTTTTTTCATGCCTTAGAGGTAACTTGTCAAACCAAAGCCAAGAAATGGTTCACAAAGAGCTACAATAAGAAAAAAAAAAATCATTATTGTTCCATGCTCAGGTCTTGGCCACTCTCTTTACCATAATCTGATATCACTCATTCAGCCCTTATGTAAAACACAGACAGCTAGTTGGATTTTTCTGGTGACCTTAAAACAATATCATTAACATGATCCAATATTTGTGAGCTATTAAAGATGAAATGATCAATTGAAATACTTGTAGCAAAAGTACTGTCCTCTTTTATATTTTTCTGAAAGCAGCTTTGATATAGCTGAATTTGAATGTTAGCTTTAGAGTTTTCATATAAATGTGTTTCCAAGAAAATCTGTTTTTGTAACAAGGCAAACCCCAGATGTGTTTCCATCATCTGGGTCTCTTGCCACTCCTTAAAAAAAAATGATGGAGAGGTTCTAAACTGGAAAATGAAGTTTTAGATACAAGCTCAGTTTATGACAGTGTGAACATTGTTTTTCTGTGTTCTCTCAATCCCCATTGTTTCTGCATGAGGAAAATGCCAAAGTTGTGATAAAACAGAGTTATTTTTCTTCATAATTCTCCTAGGAGTTAGTAGTAGCTTTTCTAGTTACCAGGGTGGTTTTTTGTTGCTGTCACTTTTAATTGTGTCACTCAAAATACTTATAAATAAATACTTATGAACCCAGTGTTTGGTACCGCAGGCTTATTTCAGAACTTTTAACCTGTTTAGTTGATGAAGAAGCAGGAAACACTTTAGCTATTTTCTGAATCAGAAACATCTTTCTTGGATCTCTTTCCTGTCACCCATTATGCTCACTGATTGCCACTCCATTTCTCCCACTTAACAAAACACTATGTAGATCTTTACTTTTAATAGATTTAGGACAGGAATGCTGTTGTACTTTCCCCACCAACTGTCTTGAGTTGAGTGTGAGGCACTTGAAGGAAGGTTTGTCTCAAACGTATCAAGTACATACAATGGTAGCTTCTGTGAATAGGAAATATATTTTAAGCAGTATGTTTTTTAAAATTCTTTTACAAATGCCTCTCTAAGGAAAAAAATATTTTAAAACAGTTTTACTAAGTATTTTCTTAGCTCCCACTGTTCCTTGAGGAACCATGAAAGACCTCTATCTGTTCAAAGATGTTCAATTTAATTAAACCTTTTTATTTACTATTTTTAAATAACTGCTTTATTCCTAAAGATATTTTCTTCCAACCAAAATTTCTCAAGGTAGTTGAAAGTGACTTCACAGCATGACTGTGGCATAGCTAACTAGCCTGAAGGCCAGAGTCCCCAGCTGAGCGGAGAGGAAATTGAGGTCATCCCCTTAATCTTCATGGCAAGACTTGAACTGCCACCTTGCTGTATATTATTTAAATTCTCTTTGTAGGAAAATGCAAAAGAAAGTATGCTGCCTCAGCTGCAACTGTTTAGCATCTGTTAGTGTTGGATAATTTTTTAAGTCATAGGACTTTTAACAAATCCAGAGCTTAATAACTACTTTGAGGTCAAAAAGGTATGGAGGACGTTCCCTATGGAGGTGTCCTAAAGAGTGAGGAATATCTAATAGGTGTTTTCATGCTCCACTCCCTTGAAAACTTTCTGCTGTTCAACCACTCCTGTGTCATCCATGCAGGAAAGCTGCAATTTTTATAGTGAGGCTATCGTCTTTCTGTGGTAGGAAAGTGAACTGTATTTGCTTTCAGTCTTTTTTTTTTTTTTTTTGTGTGTGTGTGTGTGTGTTTTTGGTTTGTTTGTTTGTTTGTGTTTTTTGTTTGTGGTTTTGTGGTTTGTTTTTGGTTTTTTATTTTTTATTTTTTATTTCAGAGGAAATAGCAGAGGCAGACCTAAAGATTGTTTCTTAAGTTGGTATCCAACTGCCTTGTTTCATTCCCACTGAAGTTGCTTTCCTTATATATATACTTTCCACTCACTTTAGTAGAATTCTGTATTCACTCCACCATCCACTTTTACTCTCATTGCAGAAGTTTTATGTGCCTTTTTCCCAGTAAAAAGTGGCTGTTCAGCAGCCTTTGAGCCTGTCATCATAGATTTTAAAGGAAAAATTTACTGGCTTGTTTTCTCCTTACTCTTTGGCATTGTCCATGTGCAGCTGGCTTCTGCAGATGTTTTCTGAACAGAGCTGGTGACTTTTAAAACCCTGCAAATATCACCAGTGTTACAATTTTCTACTGTGCTTATCACTGCAGCACATGAAATACATCTGTCCTAGTGAGATCTGGCTGCAGTCCTTATCTTCTTAACTATAACCTTCAAGTCATTGTACAGATACGTTTTCTCATAGTAGTAGAGTAAGTAAACATGTGTATCTGTTATAGATGCTGGATTGGTCTTTCTAATGCAAAAACTATGGTTCCAAATAAACAGTGTGTTCCTTTCACAGATTAAACACGTTTTTCTAATTACCTTTGTATACTTTTATATAGCATGGATTTGCAGCTGAAATTTTCATTAACCCTTTTTTTTTTTTTAATTTTAGTTTTTCTTTTCCCTCTGTATCCTTCTGTATTTTTCCCTGTTGTCTATTTTCTTTCTCAGTTTTGTCCATTTAATTCCTTTCAACTGAAGAACACATGTGCACATGAATGTCTTTCATGTCTCCTTTCTTCTTCTGCCTCTGAGGGTTCCCACCATCTCTGAGGCATCTTTTGACACCACATCTGCAAAGTACTTTACCTTTTGAGCTTTTGAACGAAAGTATACTAGAGAAACAGAAATGCTATTGATGTGTATCCTTTATTGTTACATCCACTCATTTGTTAGTGGTTCATTAGGGTATAAGGACAAAAATCGTACATTTGGTAGCTGGTATCTATGTAGGCAATCTTGTACATACTTCTGACCATTGTACAGTGAACAGTAGTCTTTCTCTGAAGAACTTTACTGCCTGGAATATGCATCCTGAATGGAGTTTTGTATCGCCAAATTCTGAGTGGTGTAAAAACCCAAAGAGTTAGAGTATTTGCTTTTCATTGTTTGTTTGGGATTTTTTTTCAAGATAATGAGGCTCTTGCTAGTGATGACAGGTCACATCTCCTATCTTAGAACAGAATTGTTCTACAACTGGTGGTCAATTTAAAAAAGAAAGTTTAGTGGGAAACCAGCCTAAAGCCCATTTATCTTTGGGACACTTATATTTGACTTAGGCTTTATGGGATAGAAAAGACATTTCAAAGGCTGACTTGAAAGTGTCACAGGTAAGAGCCAAGATCTCACTGATGGAAGTGAACAGACTCCTATTGGTTTGAGTCTCTGACTCTAAATGTAGAGACACCTACTAACTTCAGAAGTCAATGCTTCCTTCAGACAGACTACTCTTATAAATTAACAAGAGGGAGAGAGTGACATTGGATTTGTTACTAGTTGTGTTTGGGTTTTATCTTGCTCTTTCATAATAGAGTACATAACAGCTGCATGTACCTTTTAAAAATTCTTGTAAATATATCTACAATGTTGTTTTTCTTGGTTAAATATTTTCTTATGTAAAAATACATGGTTTTCCATAGAGGAGAATATGGAAGGCATAAGATGAAACAGGCAAGTAAAAGGGAGACACAGCTCTGCTTTACATTATTTTGGGAAACTAGCCCGAAGTGAGCTGCTGCAAGGGTACTGTATCTTAATAATATCAATTGTATTAAAGAGTCTGTGATGTTCCTAGTGTGTGGAGAACTCTGCCAGGAATAGTTATGTTAGATTTCTTAAGCTATTCTATATGGGGTTTGCTTGATTTGGATTTTGTCATTTGTAGAAGTGATATTTTAAATTGCTTTCCTTTCTACAAGAAACATAGATTTTAAGAGGGTTCTTACAACTAGTGTAGGATTTGATATGACAGATATTTATATTTAATGCAGAGCAAAACACAAAATACACTTAACCTTTATTCAGTTGCATTGTAAATGAATTCTGCTTTCTTTCAACTGAAGTGAATTATATTAATAACTTGTTATTGTTAAAATGTCAAGAGTATTTTCTTTCTCTTTGAATTATCATTTCTCTGCTCAGGGTATTGGGTTTTGCTTATCGCTCCTGACATGGAAAGGAAGAAATGTAATCTTAAGTGAAATGTTCAGACTTCTTCTGAATAGGTAGGTTATTTCTTTTAGATTAGCTCAAGTAATAGTTACAGAGCTGACATACGGAATGTGGAAGGAGACAGGAACCAGACAATGCACTGAAACTGAAACGCTTTCTCATTTAAAGATACAGTCTCTCTGGGACTAATAGAGTCATGTGCACAACATGTCAGGCATTGCTGTATGTGGCACTTCTTTTTATTTTCACCAAGCTGATTTCAAGCATGTAGCTTTTATTTTATTGTGACATTATCAAAATAATTTACACTCACCTTTCAGAGTTGAAATATGCCTGTTTGGGGATGAAATCAGAGAACTTCAGGAAGGAAAAAGTGTGATAAGGAGTTTTGAATTTCATTCAATTTCTTCAGCTGATGAAATATATTCCCTGTAAAAAACCTGATTAATCAGATAGACCTTAAATGGTTCTTCCCTCTCACCACTTCAGAAACAGGCCATTCTGCCTCTTAAGGGATAACAACATTATGGGAAATATGTTAATCCACTGTCAGTGTGGAAAGGCTGAGGACTGCATGGGTTTTATGGTTGAGAACTTTCCAGCATGGGTTACAAAGCAAACAGAAATAAGATGTTAACCCTTTTTATCATGTTATTGTCATAACCAGAAATATATGAGATACTTTTTCTAATGATTTTACTCTAGCTAGCCAAAACAAATTCAAATTGCTCTCTTCATCAGAAACTCTATTTTAAAGATGGATGAAAGGTTTCACTTTAAATTAGCATTCTTTCCTCCAGCTTCATAAAAAATAGTATTGTTTTATATTCCATCAGCAAGGAAAGTCTGGCTACAAGGCTGGCAATGTTTTCCTTCCTGTAGAGAAGTGAAAAAAACTTACTTGGTTCCAGTCAATAGGTGTATTTTTACATCATCATTTTCAAATTAATTGCTGCTTTCCCCCAGCAGCTACTGATGCATTTATAAAACTATTGGTGAAAGAACATGGTCCAGGGTAACACAATTTCTGTGCATTTTTCTTTAAGGTGGACATTGAAGCTCAATAATAGTAGTAACAGTATTTTTTCCCAGATGGAGTATTTCATTTAAATATTAACAATTAAAAATTTATTATTAATTATTTGAATTAATTATTTTAGATTTATTAAATCAAAGCGCACCTAGTTGAGGGCAATCCCAGACACACCTACATGTTGAGCAGAGGAATGACTGAGGACAACTCTGATGAGACCTTGGAGTTGATGGTTGAAGGAAAACTCAACTTGAGCCAGCAGTGTGCACTCCCAGCCAAGTAAGCCAACAGAATCCTCGGCTGCATCAAAAGGAGTGTGGACAGCAGGTTGAAAGAGGTGATTCTCCACCTCTACTCTGCTCTGGTGAGAATTACCTTCTGGATACTGCCTCCAGTTCTGGTACCCCCAACATAAGAAGGACATGGAATTGTTGGAACAAGTTCAGAGGAGGCCACAAATTTGAAAAGGGAACTGCAGCACCTTTCCTCTGAAGACAAGCTGAGAAAGTCGGGGCTGTTCATCCCAGAGAAGAGAAGTTTGTGTGGAGACCTCATAGCAACCTTCCAGCATCTGAAGGGGCCTACAGGGAAGCTGGAGAGGGACTCTTCTTGAGGAACTGTAGGGATAGGACAGGGAGTAATGGATGCAAGCTGGAAGAGGGGAAATTTAGGCTAGATATTAGGAAGACATTCTTTAATATTAAGGTGGTGAGACCCTGGTTGTCCAGGGAGGTTGTGGATGCCCCAGCTCTGGCAGTGTTCAAGGGCAGATTGGATAAGGCCTTGAGCCACTTGGTCTAGTGGGAGGGGAGTGACCATGGCAGGAAAGAGTTGGGACTTGATGATCTTTGAGGTCCATTCCAAACCTTAACATTCTGTGATTTTGCAAATGAAAGGAATGCAAAACTAGATCTTACAGTGGTGTCAGAAATTTTCATAGGAAGCTGTCTTACCTAAAAGAAGCCTGCATATACTTTAACACTACTGGTATGATTTTGTGACTTTAAAAGGAAATATCATAGAAATATCATAGATCTGTTCAATGCTAATCTTGCAGGGTAGGTGGGTGGGTTTATTTGTTTGTTTTTGGTTTGTCTCTTTGTTTTTATTATCTCATAACTTCAAAATTTGAACTGTGACTATCAATACCATTGAGCAACACTCAGACATCATGGTGGCATACCTATCCAAAAAACCCAAGAAAACAAACCAACAAAGGAAACAAAAAAAGTTTTTTTTATTTTAAAATCATTGTTATATATTGTTCCATGGCAGACAAAGTGGTTAAAGTAAAGCCTGGGTTTGCATATTGCAGAGTCTGGGTGAAGTTCTAAGGGTGATCTCATCTGTGAACTTCCAGTAGTGCTTCCTATTTCTTTGACAGAAATGTTAAAATATGAAAATAATTTATGCTGCAGAAATTTTCTGCTGGGTGTCTGGCATTTGCAAATTTTACTGGTTTCCTGTGGGCTTGAGAACATATTCCAGAGAGCTATTGTTTTAAATTATTATCCATTGTCAATGAGAGATTTTTTTAAAGTTTACTCAAGATTTCTCTCCCCTATCCAGCCCTAGGAAACTAACAAACTGAGTCATTTTGGATAGCTTTGTTCTTAGTGTGACTGGAAAGGATATTAAGGAACATTTCACCAGTTCTTAAACTGTATTGCAGAGAACAGTTACTTGTCATTGAATGTATCTGGAAGGGAAAACATATGGAAACAGGAACTGATTCCATCATGTTGCCTTGTAACACTAAAGCTACCTATGCTACCTCCCCTTATTGGTAAGCCAATTTGAACTGATGTTCTTTGTGTTTCCCTGAGATCCTCCCAAATGAATGGGCCAAGATTTTATTAGGGGCATATTTATACCATGTTTAAATTCTCTTTATAATGGCTACATTTGGATTTAAGAATTGTTAGTCAGTTGGATTTTTTCCTAAGTTCTTCCATAAATACAAACACAGAAAAAAACTTGCATTCTTTTTTTTTTTTTTTTTTTTCACCCAAGGAAAACCAGCATTTTTTGATTGTAAAAGAAAAAACAAATCAAAGTGATATATTTCTAAAATAGTTCATAAATAAACAAGCCATCTTTTCACATTTATAAGATTTATCTCTCTTTTTTTTTTTTTTTTCCCATCAAATTTGTTCTTTTTTAACATCTTGGAAGAAATAATTTGCTTGTTGGATAGAACTTCTGGAGGGAAATTCTTATGCAACCTCACAGAAAATGTCTTAGTGGGTAGTTAGGCAGCTCAAAAAAGCACAATTTTGCTTTGTAAAAATTTATGTGTTTTGTAGAAATCAGTTTTGGAACGAATAACTGTCTAGACATTTTACATACTAAATAGTAAAGAACTGAAGCCCTGGATTTATTTAATACAACTGTGTGAGTGGAAAGTCTTGTGTGTTATATATGTGGGTCCAAGAGCAATAAAACCTTGGACTCTGGTCCACTTTTTAATGATGAGTGACTTTAATAATTTTTTGCACTTACATAGCACTTGGCAAACATTATTAATTTAAACTTCACAGAGTCCCTGAGAAGTACAGAGGTGTAATTATCTGACTTTTTCAAGTGTGAGAATTGAGACTCATAGAGGTTATGCTCTGCAATAAAACAAGTTCAGAAAGAGGGTGGGAATCCAGGTCACTTGGCACTTATTCCTGCCCCTAATCTGCTGGGGTACTGTTTAAAGCCTCAGATCCTTAGCCTACCATATAAGGTTAATGCTGCTTTCTGGTCTGTAGCTGTTCATTCTGAACTGTGTGCCAGGAAGATAAGGAAGATACACATCTATGGCATCTGTCTTCTGTGGAAAGTACCACTGACCTGCTTGGAATACTTAGGAAATTCTTCTAGACAAAAATGGGCAGCTCTAGCCAGAAGAAGGCAATGGAATGATGTCTTACGTTAACAGATATCGAAACTCTTAAGAGAGGTTGCCACAAAAACAGTTGAAGAGGATGCAGAGCACGGCACTGAGTTGACTCCGCACAAGAAGGGCCTGAGGCTCTGTTGGTTACTCACTGCATGAGTCTGAGGCAGTTACTTGTTCCTTTTGAGCCTCAGATTTCTTCATGCATGTTCTTAATTTGCTTTAAAGTCATTCTGTGCTGACAAAACATGAGCCTAGGAAATCTTGGATTTTAGTGTGGCATTTCATGGCTTTCAGATTAATCTGAGTTTCTTGTGCAGAAGCTTTTTTGTAACTAAGGCTTTCACTTATTTGCTTGCTGTTCCTAAGAATAGCCAAATTGCTGAAATCAGAAGCCAAGATTACATGATGTGCAATCAATTTTTTTGCCAGCATCTCCATCTGGTGGAGGTGCCTGTGGGTGGCCAGTTTTCAGGAGTGGCAACATCTGAGCCCTATCTGAGCATACCAGCTCATATGCTGTGAAGTTTTCCATTCCTGAGCTTCATTCAAAAGGACTGTGGAGCACGAAGAAAGAAGCAACTTTAATTTACCTTTTGGACAGGTTCCGAATGCCAGCTGTAGCATGGGTGTAATATTATCTCTAATTTATACTGATCTGCATCAGTCTGACAAAGTGCCCAGTGCAGCATGCTAAAATTATATCTTTTCCTTGCATATGGGTTGCCCCTGGATTGTGGTGTTTCCCCTACTTAAATAGCCTTTTGCTTTCTATGGGTAAATATTGTGATAACAAAATACACTATTCCTTTGTAGGATTCAGTAAATCATGTCTTTTCTTGGGGTTTTTTTGTTTGGTTTTGGTTTTGTTTGTTTTGGTTTTGTTCCCCCCCCCCCCCCCTTAGTTTTGTTTTGTTCTGTTCTGGTTTTGTTGCTTTGGGTCCTTGATTCCCTCCCCCCACGCCCCAATAACAGATTTGTTTTTTTTTTAAACAGTGGTTTCATTTGCTATGCATCTGAACACCTCTTATATGTCACTTATTCATAAAAATTTTGATGTAGTGAATTATTCTTTATACAAGTTGGTTTTCTTTGTATTTTTTCAGACCCTGCTGTACTCTCAGTTTTCTGTAAATTATTATTTTCTCTGTATTACTTTACATGCTGTAATTGCTTTGTTATCTACAAAATAAAGGTAGGCTTAGTTTACTCCTTTCATCACTGCCAGAAGCTCAGTCAATGAACTGTAGTTCCTCTCATTACCATAGCTTTGTTCTGCTCTGTTTTAATGATAATTGCCCTTGTCATCTTCTTGTAAGTTAGCTGTGAAAACTTGTGGTTAAAAACAGAGGGAAAGTAATAGGTAGTGTTGGAGAGAGATTAATTAGGCAGAATATTTTGCAAAATGAGTTGATAAAGAAATGTGTGTATTTCACATCATTAAATAACTGAGTCAGAATTGATTAGGTAAAAAGAAGCACATGTGGAGAAAAGACTAAGCTGCTTTGCTGCAACTTGTACAGTAAAGGTACAGCTGAGACAGTTTACACTGTTTATTCCTGGTGTCATTTTGGTCAAATGTAGACAATTTCTAATCTGTCTTTAAGCCAACTTTCTTTTTTTCTTTTTCTCTCTGGTGTTCTTTGTCATGCTCTCTTACAGCCTATTCTTCCTGATGCTCTTACATTTTTGTAAGATGGCTATATTGTTTTTTAAAAAAAACCTTTCCCAAAGGAGTGGAAAAAGTGTGTTTTGCTCACATTGCCCAAGTAAGTAAACAAGACTGAAATTAAGATCTGTGTTGTGATGCTGGAGGCTCACAAATGCTGTCAAAACCAGCTTCTGGGATCTTGCAGCCACCTAATTTTGGTGAAACCAGGTAACATTTCAAGCAGAATCCCTTTTTTACAAGTGAAATGTGTGAAGTGACCAGCTGAAAATGCAAATAATAAAAATATATCAAAAAAGGAGAATCAGCTTCATTGATATATACACATTATTTCCTGAGTACTAGAATGTTTAGTCAAGCTGTGGCTTTTTATATATAATATCCTTCAGTAAACACAGATTTCACTGCTCTTCATTCAGCATTATTTGTGTCCAGGGAGTCTTCCAAAGGAAACTAAAGATTTGGCAAGGCCTGGAAGTTTATACAGAAGACTGTTTATGGTAGGGGAATTTGGAAGACAAACTTAACATGTCATCAAGGAAACTAAGGTTACCAGGTGCAAATGGAATACAATGTTACTAAAGAGCAGAACAAGTGGTCGAGGTGTTCCAACACAGTGGAGTCAGTCCTGGAAAATGCCTGAGACAGAAGCAGGGGAGATCACTCCAGGGGCAGCCGGGTGTGTGTCGCTCTGGTTCTGTGTTTCTAGTTAGCATTGTGATGGAGCTACTCTGTGTTTGAGACGTAACTCTGCACTTGAACTCAAGGGTGTACCTTCTCCTTGGCAATTTTTAATAAAACACAGATTAGAGTATTTTTTAGGTGACCCAATTGCTGAAGTCTAGTTCTCATTTCAACACTTACAAATACAGTGGAACTGATAAAAGTATGCATTGTGAGCACAACCACAGTGCAAATGTAAAGGTGATCTGTTTGTGGAGGGTCAGGACAACAGTTTTTTTAGGACTCGTAACAGGTCTTTCGTAGAACAAGGAAATGTGCGTTTTAAGATGTAAAAATTCTAGAGACCACAGATGTAGTTCTGTCTCCTAACGACATTTCCAAATCTATATCCATTACAGCAGAGAGCAGCAGCTGCTGTCACCACAGGGTGCTTGCTCAGTTCATATGGAGAGGAATGGAAACTGGCAGCATATTGTTTCATCTTGCTCCCTCCGATGGAAGGTATGCTCAAATGGAGAGAAATATTTACTGATTGCATTCATCTGTCAAAACTTGGTAATTATGGATTCATGATGTATCATCCAACTGCACAAAACCCAAGCTGAATAGTCAACCTGTTGATTTTGGAGGCTGTTTATGTGACTGGTACATAGTGCAGGAAGAAAGGAAAGCACTCTGTGCTGCTAAACAGCTGCAAACTCTACTTGGGTGCTTTGGAGCTGTGGTGTCTGGGCTGTGACCTATTTGCCATAAATAAGATGAATACACAAAGTCCCACAAAATTGCATTAATGAGAATGAACATGTGCCATTAAAATTTTATAGAATGGGTAAAATAATTGCAATTGACTGTTACAAAAGTACACATTTGATACCAGATATGTATTAAAAATGCTAAATTAAATCAGAGCACTCAACCACTGTCAAAGAAAAAAGGACAAAAAAATCCTTGGAAGGAGAGCAGGTAATATTGAATAAGTCAAGTGGGTTTTAAGGTCTAATATGGCTACAACTGACTTATGTATCTACTGATGAAGGAAATGTTTTCTTCAGATGATTCTAAAAGCAGTTGATTTTCTTCTTAATAGATTGTATACTCATGTGTTGGTCACAGCAACAAGAAATGGTCCAGCAGAGAAACATCTGGAGCATGTTAATTAGGGATGGACTGGATAGAGGCCTATGTGTCTGCCCATAATCTGTCAGAACTAGGCTAGCAGTATTCTCTCTGCAGATGGAGTTCAAGTCAAGTTAATGGTGTTTGTCTTTCTCTATATTTTTATTTGCTCAGTCTGCTTCAGTTCTTTGGCACTTGCTAAAGAGCTATTGGAAATGTTGACCCAATACCCATATTAGAGCTTACTATCCTTTTTTTTCCTCTTTCTTTCTCTTTCTCTTTCTCTTTCTCTTTCTCTTTCTCTTTCTCTTTCTCTTTCTCTTTCTCTTTCTCTTTC
>JAWWTY010000088.1:17108499-17127253 GCA_035222235.1 Margarornis squamiger
ATTTGGATCTCATTGTACTGTAAGATAATGGTTTCGCAGTCTCTACATGAATTTGTTTTATGCTACCTCTGATCAAAAAAGCCCTGGAAGAATGTGAGTTCTCCTTATTCTGGGCTGCTCTTCTCCAGTATGTGCTTCAGTCCATGAAGTTTCTGTTAGATTTTACCTGCATAATTCACATACCCTTTGCAGTTCAGCCCTGATGTCTTTCCTAAAGAATGTACAATACCTAGATAACAGGCAGAAGCAAAACCACAAGGAGAAGGTATACTTGAGAATGGCCAATTTTGAACTCCTTTGAAGTTAATATGTTGGGTATGCAAATCATTTGGAGAGTTACTGTGGCAGTCTTGATGCCCTAAGAGTTTTATATATTTGTAGATTTTTATATAGCTGTATTGTTTCTCATTCTTGAGGTAGCACCTAACAGTTTCTCACAGTTTCTCATGGCTTTTGCTACATTATTGAATTGTGTTTAAGTGTCTTTTCGACGGACGAGATAGCATCAAGGACATCATGCTTGGGACACTTTTTCTGGTCTGGAATAACAAGGCAAAACAAGACAGAGGGCCCAGAACCCTTGCAGGAACTCCCAACAGGGCAGGTTCTGAGAATGGTACCAGGACAGTACCAAGAGCAAAAGGTTCTCAAGTTGGATATATCCATTAAATATGATAATTAAGTAGTATTATAAATTTGTAAGAAACCTACACTGTGCACAGATGTCTGTATACTTTGTGTACCAGAAATCTTTCATTAAAGAACTGCTCTCTACTTTCCCTATATTTTCTCAAAAGTTTTTTTGCCTTGGTTTTAGGCAACACTTTCAGTCCATTGCTAATAAACAATATCAAAAGTCATGAAGCTATTATCCTTCCTTTTGTCATGGAGGAATGCTGCCACTGAGACCAGTGCTGGTGACCAACAGGCAACCAAACTACATGCATATATTATATGTGTTAGTCCAAGATAGTTAGCCCTATTAGAAAAAAAAAAACAAACCAGAAAAAAAAAAATCCCAAAATATCTCTTGCATTATATGCTGTTAGAATGCCACTAACCTTCTAGTGTGCCTAGCACTATACACAACATGAAATGAAGGAAAGTAAAGCTTTCTTCATCAAGAATTTACTTATAGGTAGTCAAGGGACAACACAAACAGAAACCCACAAGGTGTCTGTAGGACATAGCACAGGGAGCAGGGGAGGACTGCTTCAAGGAATAATTCAATTCTGGGAGTTGTATTTTTGTGAAGAAAAGCGGATGGATCAACCTTGTCTGGTTGTTTCAGGTGTAAGACAGGGAAAAACACAAGGTGAAGTCTGAATGGGGAAAAACAGCTGTGCATAGTGAATGACTGGGGAGAGCAGCAGTGCTGAACTCTGGTGGGAGATTTTCTCACATTCATTTATGTTTATAAGGCTCTTCTGCCATATGGATTTACTGAAGTTTTGAATGAACAAACCCTGCATGACACACCTGCAGTCACGAATGCCAAGGGCAATCACTCCCTACAGACACTGCTTAATTGTTCACTAGTTTAGTCCAACACAGAGTGCTTCTATAACTTCTCTGCCAGAATTCCCAATGTGAGCAGTTAGAAAGATATGTACCTACACATCTCAGTGTGCAGTGCTTCTAGCAGCCTTTTGGGCAATTTCTGGGAGCTGGAAAATGCTGATTCTTAGCCTAGAGGGTGACACTAAGTAATACAAGGCAGATATCCAAAGTGCAGAATTCATGAAACTCTGCTGTGAAAAACAACAGACAAATCCAACATTGCCTCTAAGGGGAAATTCGAGTCTGCAAGCTGTTAGACCTTAGATACTGATAAGCAAAGGGATCCCAACTGCATTTTGAAAAAAAAAAAAAAGTACAGTAAACACAATTCCAGTCAGAACAGGTCATCTAAAGTCTTTCCTGCCTCAGGCTTAACATGACACTGAAGTGCTACTACATGTGAAAAGAAAAAAAGTAATTCACCACTCCTAACAAACTGCTTTTCCTCCATCATTTGGGCTAAACTACCAAAAGATTTCTGCAAGCGGGGGAATTGCTGTCTGCAAAGATGTGTTGTGTTTTCATTGGATCCCCTCTTTCTGTAAGAGAAGAAATAAATGCTTTTAAAAATAAGAATAAATGTGAAAGTATACCAAAAACTCTTCTACATTCATAAATGCAATAAATATGCTTCTCTTTTCAGTCTTACTATTCTGGAAGAGTCAAAAAGGCTTTTCAGTTCAAAAGGTAACTTCTTTGCTCACCACTGAAAATTGCAGAGCATTATTTTCCCTGGACTTCTCTGGGAAGATCACTGTTGGTGATGGTGTTGGTGTTGTCAAAATTCCAAGATTATAAACGTGCAGATGCGAAACATGGCATTTTAATCCCCAGCATAAAGGTATTTGTTAACAGATTTAATCATTGAAGCTGAAGTTCACTTTGATTTAAGTAAAACTTTGGGTCTAGCCATGCTCCTGACTGTGAAACCACTGTCATGTGAAATCAGGACAAGATATCAAAATTGTGAAAATTATCCTGAACTTCTTCCCATCCATGTTAACTAAAATGGCTCATTCTGGTAATTTGGGGTAATTTAGTAATGTCAAAAAAGTGAAAATTTTCAGCCTATGCACAATACAAAGTAATTAAAATTTTGTTTAATTGATTGCCTATGTAAATGTTTTCATTTTTCCTGTGTCTCATGCTAATTAAAATTCAAATACATGTATTCCCCCTTTAGTAATACGGTGACTATATTGGCCTGACTTTCTCTATCTAAAATTGGAAATATAAGGATTTATTTCCTTAAGCAAGTACCACTTTGATCCAGGTTAGAAAGGAGAAACACAGTTACTCAGCAAATGAAATTCAGACTCCATCCAGAAGGACTAACCTTTTTGGCTAAACGGCAGTTCATATTCCATGCACTCTTGGAACTTTTGTTGAAATTGTCACCTGCTGTCAACACCATGATGATAATTCTACTGTGTGACAAATTACTCACACTAATGACTTAAAAAAATAATAGGGATGGATGGATTATTTCATGTTTTTTCTATCAGCTCTAAAAATAGAAGTTCCTGTAAGTCAAGTAAATCCTGATTCATCCACAACTTCTACAATCACATTTTGTGTCCATACTTCTACAACCACAAAGATAAATTTTAAATAAAGAAAAAAAAATAGTCATGTTCATGTAAACAAGACTCTGTCTAGTATCACTTCAATAATGGATGACTATAGCACTACTCCTTAAGAGTGAAAGTCCAAGAGCTAAAGACCTTTGTGGCTTTTAAACTAAACTCTATTTACTAAAGCAGTTTGCATCACTTATTGAACATAATTTGAACTGTGTAAATCTACCTCCTGCACACATGGATCAATATTGAATTGTTTGTACTACTTCACTCATTGGACTAAAGGAGATTCAAGAAGCTTCTGGGAGAGTTATTCTAAAGGGGAAAGGCAAAACCAAACCCACCACCTACAGGATCTAACATCCATATCTGAGCTGGGATAACCCACCAGGATCACAGCTACATTCTGTTTACTTCTTGCTGCCCCTGCATGTGGGAGGGCGATGGTGCAAGGTTATTGTGGCTCCTGTTTCTGGGTAGAGGAGAGAGGGTTAAACTGGCTGCTTGGCAAGGATACTGGCATGGGACAGAAGTTATAGAAGGCAATCAATGGCTTTTGCAGGGGGAAAAAGAAGGAATGGCTGATCCACAAAGAAGTGTGAAGTGTCCCAAACTCTACTTTTTGTCCAAAATTCTAAGATTGGATAACTTTGCTTTAGGTTTTCAGCCTTTGTCTTGTCTCCTTTTTTCTCACACTAGTATAGACCCATAAATTTATACCATTTTCCTCTAGGTTTTGTAAGCATAGACTCTGAGATTACTTGATCTATTTGCAAGGTATATGGTTGAAGAGAAGGGGAAAATGATCTTTGACCTTCAATCTTTTGGTCTGTTGTACCCCAATGAATATCCTCATACCCTCAGAACCTGTTTTTAAATTTTGGGTTATTGTCTTATCTCACTTTCTTTTCTATCCTGTCATTGCTTTTGTTTTTGCAGGTTTTGATTTTTTTTTTTTAAACCTTTCCCATTTGTCTTAGTACATTTCATATTTTTCTAGTTCGAATGTTACTTCAGTTCTGAGTGGCCCATAGCCAGCACAATAACTCTTAATACTTCCAATACATACACGACAGAAGTGTAAGAAGAAAGAATATGTATCATAGCAAAGAATACTTGCTAAAGAAATCTTAATGTCAAGGATAAGCAAATTCTTTTCTTTTGCTCCAGCAAAAAGAAATAAACATCAGTATCATGCAAAATTATGGCTTTTTCTCACCTTCTTACCACACTGACCAGATTCTTCTGTCCCACCTGAAAATGCTCTGAAATGGTGAAAGTTAAAAATGAAACCCTGAGTGATTATTTGGCCAGTTGGAGGGATAGGGGATTTAATTATTGTTTCAGAGTTGCTTTAGTTAATTTTTTGTTTTACTTTTTATTTTTTTATTCCCAACATAAGGAAGTGAAAAAATGATAGAATGAATTTTTAGAAATATTAACACAACAGAATAGTTTGTTTTTCAAAGCTACCACAGTCTATTATATAATGACACACATGCTGCATAATAACATACATTTGTGCAGCATTTAGGAAATGTGTGCTATTTACCTGATGGACTACAATAACTGCCTCAAAGCTGCTACAGTCTTTAAGGTAAACATGTGTTTTGGCATGCATACTAATTTTAAAAGCATATACTATTTACCCCATATGCTGTAATTACACAGTCTATTGTATACATGTAAAGAAAGGCACACTTTTTAAACGGCTTTTTGTCAAGATGGTTCATAATAGTTCCTTCAGAGTCCTTATGTCTATCATGTAAAGAAAGTACTTAGATGATAAATCAATCACTTTCAGCCACTTTTCTTTATTTGTTGCTTGGGGGTGCTGGAAATGTTTAGTCCGCTCCAGATTCTAAAAAGATTAGATCACAATAGGCAACATTGTGAGCAAGTAGTGCTAGGAGTAAGCATGATATAACTGTCAGAAAATGCTGAACTGTTTGTTAAAACCTGACTTTGTATTCTGGGGTGGCATTATGTCCTTGTGCAGTGTTAGCAAAATGACAAGAGCAGAGTGCTTCTTGAAGGGCCCTGAGACCCTGATCCAACATGATTAACTCAGATAGTTCACTTGCATGTAGATGCACCAACATTTTAAGTGGTCATAACTATTCGTCCCACAGAATGCTCTCAAATGTTCTATGGAGAGATGCAGATACCTCTGATGGTCTACAGGGTCCAATGTAGACCATGCAGATTATAATGCTAAATTACTTTTCTCTATTCAAAGAAGAGCTTCATAAATAGGAATGATTCCCTTTGGTGAAGAGGAGGCACTGTATGGTCCAGTTCACATGGTCCTATGTGTGAAGGTTATGGCTCTGGATGTGCAAAATTTCATTACACAAAGGCACAAAGGTCCTTAATTTTGATTATTTCCTTTTGTTTGTGTCATGATGCCACTGTGGACATAAATCTGTTTACAGTGAATTTGGCCACAGCCTTGCAGGCACACAATTGACTCATCTTCTGTTTTTCTTTATAAATCAAGGATTTTCAGATTTTATAAATGAAACGTAACTTTGGTTCCTAGAAAAAATGTCTGGAGACATTTATGTTGTAATTTTTTTTTTTTCTTTTCAATATTCATTTCCCACAATATATCAGTAAATTTTGAAATATGTTGAAGCTTAATAGTTTGATTTGAAAAATTAAAATTATAACTTATTCAATTGAATTACAGAAATATTATTTGTGCATTCAAAATCAGAGCTTCCTTGTCATACAAATAAAGACATTTTTAAGGTTAAAGAACTAAATAAAATTATTGGTTATGCCAGTTTATAAAGATATTTGAGAAAAGAAGTTGTTAAGATCCATAAAAATATAAATTATTTATAACATCTATTACTACAACAAACACATTTTTATGGTAACAGCAGTCAAACATGCCTTTTTGTGCTATACAGGACAAAAAATGATAAGAATTAATTATTATACATTGTGAATTAGGGTATCTGACCTCAGATGCCTTTTACAACAAAAGCCCTAGGCTTTTAAAAATTAAGTATTATTTAAATAATATGGAGTTCATTTTGTAAACATTTATTTAAACCAAAGTGCTACTCAAAATGGATAATGAAGTTGGAAAGATACAAAGGACAACCTGCATAATATGACTGTCTTTATGAAAACAGTGTGTAAAGCCTTGAATGTTTCCTTTCTCAGAGGAACAAAATGCTAACGTTAGACAGCTGTGATACCTAGGAAAGGAGCTGTTATTTGAAGACCTTTTTCTTGTTTTGAAGCCAGCCTTCATATACCTAAACTACAATTGCACTCTCACTCAGATTAAACATAATTTGTTGAATGGTGGTTTATGTTCTTTAGGTAAATGAAACACAACATGTTTTGTTACTACAACTAATTTAATATAAAAATTTTCAAATTTTATAAAACTTTTATGCTAGAGGCATAAATGACCAGAATTGTTACTCTGAACATAAACCAGAGACAGTTTAAGCTCTGCAATATTTTATTGTTCTCTGTCAGAACAGTGTGACAGCTACTAATTGTTAGATGTTGTTTTCTGTTGCCTGGGGGAGCAGCTACAGAAAAAAAATAATGCCTCAGAGAACTTGAGTGCAAGACAGAGGGAACGTTACACAGTGTGTTATCATGAACAAATATTTGCAAGGCATCTTCACAATAATGTGTAGCTGTTTAGAGCAATGTGTCTACTTTTGACTCTATGATCTTTCCTACTGAAACATTCCAGCCAGACAAAAGTCCCTCATTTTAGATGAATGAAATATAAAAGTAATGTTAATGAAAGGACCTTCATTTATTCGAAACTATCAAAGCCACAAAGACTAAAAATTGAATAAACGTAGTATATTTTCAAATGTTATTTACTTAACAACATTCTCAATCTAAGTTGCTGAATAAAGTTGTGGCATGTTCATTGCCACCACTGCCTCCGTAATCTGCACAAGGTTTAAATATATGCCATAAAATATACACCTAACCCACAGAAAAATATAAGGCTGTGATTATATTTAGGCTGACAGGACCCCTTTGAAAAGAGAGAAAGATGGAGAGTAAGTATGTGTTTTGTTAGCAAAAAAAAAAAAAAAAAAAAAAAAAAAAAAAAAAAAAAAAAAATTAAAAAAAAACAATCCATAATGTTCCTGTGACAAACAAAAATACTGTGATAAATTTCTTTAGACATTCCCTAAACTGTTTTCAGACCAATCTTATCTTGACTTGTATCACTGACTCAGTACAGAAAATTATTCCAGAAATATTGTTTTCCAGGAGCATTAGGAAATCACTAATCAGGTTTTTGCTGCTGAGCTCTTCCAATAATTTTAAGAATGAAGACTGAGATTGCTTTAGATAAGCAAAATGAGACAATGGCTCTTTCAATTACTGACACAATTTCTCAAGGGATGAAAACTGAGGCGTATTATCAAGTGATCTAAATATCAATAACAACAGCATTTTCTTTGCCTCAGACTAGCTTCCAAATGCTGGTAAAATGCAAGTGCCTCTGCTCCAATCCTCCAGTTCTACAGATATTTTGAAGCTGTATTTTTAACTGCAGTGCCACAGGGCACACAGAAAAAGGTTAATCAAAAAGTCATAGACCTCATACTCTAATAAGCATGACTAGTGATTCACTTCAAGGCCACAGTACCTGATAAAGGGAAAGGTGAAGGATGTACAGAAAGAGACAAAAAGGGACAGAGCAAATATTAAATGGCTAAAACAGATACACACTGCCTCTCTCCTCAGCCTACTGACCTCTGTCACACTCCTCGTGACAGCCACCTACACTACTGCATTCACCACCTGAAACCCGCTTCCCAGGCAGCTCTACCATGACAGGCTGCTGGTCACCACATCCACAACAGGACTTCAGGGAAAGGACAAATGAGTTTGAATAAACACAGGTTCAACAGAGGGATGGATAGATGTCTTCCAAACATCCCTACAATCCAAGTGTTCTAAAGGTGAATTCTGTATCTCTGATGTAATGTATTTACCTGGTACTTTTTAAAGTTATTTTTCTCAAAGGACCCTGTCCTAGTTACAGCTGGGACTAGTTTATCACTATGTAGGTGTAAGCAAAACTGTGCATTCTACACCTTCTGTCTCATTTCTGATGGACTGTTAATAATGGATCATTTGCAGCAGCTGCCCAGGGCACTCCTGACCCTTCAGGACGCAAACTGGGTGTTAAAGAACTCTGTGAGACAGGGGAGTGTTTCTGTTTTCAAATCAATGACTCAGCTGTGATAACTCCCCTCCAAGGAGGCATCAGCACCTTCTCACCCAGCCAGGGTTTTCCTTTCCTTTTACCCTGCACTCAGGGGGCCCACATGGAGCTCAGCACACCAACTAACTGATCGTGCCCCAGGGTGGTGGGTTACACATCTGGTTTTTGGGGGTTAAAACCAATTTCTCTCTATTTCACTGTATTTATTGTAATCTTTTTAGTAAATTGTAACGCTGACTTGTAATGTCTCTAGAGCTGGATTCATTCCTCCAGCTGGTTTTACCCTTAAACCAGCACAAACCCCATAGACAAGGTAAATTATTACTATTCATTTGCAGAATGAGTATATCTCAAGCCTACAGCATTTCTCTTGTTGGGACTTCAAATTTCTGTTCTTAGGAAAACTATTAGTATAACTAATACTTAATGAAATTACGTATCAACAGTAGGTCTTTCTGAGCATCAGAAACTCAGCCAACATGCACCTCAAGGTTAGGCTGTTAAATAAAACACGGTAAGGCAATAAAATGGTTTAAATGGCAGGTAGCAAGGACATTATTAAAACTCATTCCAAAGACTTTGCTCCAAGATCATCAAATTTATGTGTTACAGCTTCTCTGACAAGATAACAGAGGATCAATTGCATCTTAATAGGATTTAAAGATACAAGTTGACATACTTTCCCTGAAGCAAAGTAATTTTTTTTTCTTTTTCAATATTACCAACTTCCCTGTGTTTCACTAGCTGAATAGCTAGTACAAATCATCGGTCACCTTCAGCCTCCAGAACTCTGTCCCATGTCAAAAAAAAAAAGAAATTGACTCAATAATTTCATTTTTGTTGCTCTGGAGTCAAAATGCAGTAACTTCCCTGGGACCCCCAGGGTAACACACTCCCTTTTGTCATGATGGCTTCTATTAGAAATAGTTACATTTTTCTAAGGATAAACTCAAGGTTCACAGAACGTGTCAAACCAACTGTTTTAGAGCCTGATGCTCATTATTTACTAATAGTGCGGTAACTCTTCAGCTCTCACCTTGCTATTCCACTTAATGTCTTTCAACTACCACCCAAAGAGAGTAAGTAAAACCATACACCCATCTATCCACTGGCTTCACTGCCAAGATGGTTCCCATTTTGTGCCACTGGATTTTTGTAATCCAGTGGGGACAACTTCTTCAAATTAAACTTCATACATTTTATAAAATTTGCAACACACTTCATGGGGTAATGTAATTCAGTAACTACAGGTATGGATTATAACCAAAACTCAAATGTTTCATAATCCTATTACAAATACACTCTTGTGAACAAGATGTTTTACACCACTTAAAATTGAGAAAGCTTTATTATAAAGGGTGTAATAATGAGCTATATATTTCAAATGTAGAAATATATTTACATGCTTATAATATGTTGTGGTGGTTTGAGCATGGATCAACGCCTGGTGTCCGGCAAAACTCTTTCAAGGCCTTTCTTCCCACTTCCCCGCCCTTTTCGCCTTCCAGAAGGGAGGGGAAAAAACAAACCAACTAGGAATTTATGGCTAGAGATAACAACCAAAAGAGGAGCTTTGATTAATACCACAGGCAAAGCAGAACTTACAATAATGCTTAAATTTATTACTAGCAAATTAAAAGCTAAAAATAAGAAATAGAAACAGGTTAGAAACACCTTTCCACCACCACCCCTTGGTCTGTCCATGCCCCCTCCTTCCCCCAGTGGTGCAGGGGACAGGGAATGGAAGGTTTACAGTCAGTTGGTTTTGGGTCAGCCATTCGCAGATGTAAGTCCAAAACTAAAGTAGCAGTTCTGTCTCAGGGGCTTTCCTGTGGGTTGCAAAGGGGACAGCTTGCTTCACCACAGTCATCACCATGGTCACAAGGGAATCATAACTCTGAGTCCTTCCCCTGCGTTCCGTGGGTCCCCCCCCACAAGAAAGATCCTCTGCTCTCTCATGGGTCATTCCATGTGGGGCAGTCTCTAATGAAAAGCTGGCTGTACCTGCTTAGCATGGGTTTCTCCCTCTGTGGGTCTCGGCCACAAATCTTTGCAGGACTCCACTCCATCTTGGGGCCTCCCATGAAGTAAAAGCCTCCTTCATGTATCTCCCTGCTCCGACAGGGGGGTCTCTGCACCCCGATGGATCCCATGGGCTTCAAGGGGACAACTCATAATCACCATGGTCATCACCACGTATTCAGAGAGTAATAGTTTTAAGTCCTCTCCCTGATCCGTGGGGTCCCTCCCCCTCCTTCTCCTCTTCTCCTCCTGCACTGACCTTGATGTCTGCATTGTGATGTTGTTAATCCATGGCTGCCCATTTCTAACTGCACAACAACTTCTTAAATATGTTTTCACTCAGGACATAACTTAATTGTTCAAAAGCAGGAAGTTTTCCTCGGAGCTGACCCTCATTGGCTCTGCTCTAAAGGATGGAGGGAAACTTCCAGAGACTTCCAAGAGAAGCCAATCTTCCTCTTATTAAGAAAAAAAACCAAACAAACAAAACCAAAGCCTAATCAGAAAAACCCACGACATAGGTGAAAAATAATTAAGCAAATTGGATTTTTTTTTTTTCCCAGTGTATCACTAATATGGAGTAAATTTATATAATCTCTGGGCTATAGAACCTGGTGCCAGTAACACTAAGGTCATGGGTCCCTGTATGGGCCATTCACTTAAGACTTGGACTCAATTATCCTTATGGATCTCTTCCAGTTCAGAGTATTCTGTGATGATGTGAATCTTTTTGCAAGTAGGTTTGCTATGATCATCTACATAATGCACCCAGGAAAAGGTACTGAGTTTCCCAAAAAATGATCCAGCAATGTCTTTAACTCATGACCTCTGGACAAAAAGATACAACTTCAGAAATATAGAAGTAAATCATAGGAGTGAAGAATTGTAGAGCCAACAGAATCTGTGTAATACTTTGACAATAGTTAAGTGCTGCAGAAATTTTTTCAGCAGAAATCTTGAACATAAAGAAACAGACTATGGATAAAAATATGCTGCATTATACCACTCCAGGAAATTACGTTAAAAATTAAGACCTGTGCAAAGCAATTGTTTTGTCTCCATTTCACTTGATAATATGACTTGTCATAGAAGTAACAAGAGACTTTTAGTAGACATTTATTAAACATTCTTGTCATCTACTCTTCTTTCCTGCTTGAAGATCTGGAGGTGAGAACAAAGCTTGACTGTGATCTGGAAGATAAGCTAAGCACTCATTGCCTGATTTGGGGGCATATATCCTTTTATCTAAGGTTTAATTTATCAGCTCTTCTGGGTTTTTATTGTTCTGTTGGCAATGGGTTCTTGTGGACAACTAGAAAAGGAGAAAGAAAAAATCCCATCCCCTAACCTTTTGTGAAGCTTGCATTCTCAAATTATTTTGTATTGTAACTATGCTTCACATATCACACACATCAAAGGACTTTCTACTGTAGTCACTGCAGCTTATCTTGTAGGTCCTTATTTCATGCTGATCTTTCACAGTCAGACCTAACTTATAAACTCTGTATTTAATGACATGTAAGACCTTATTTTTAAACAGAGGCAAACAGGTTGCAAATTGGAGAAAACAAGCTAAAGAAATACAGGTAGATACTATAATCTGAACAGAATTTGGTTATCTGAAATTACAATTATGATACCCCCAGATGATTTTTGATCCTGGCATATTATGATATGACAGATGTATATTACTGTGATTTCTCTAGTGATGCTCACTGTTGCTTCCTTGTCAGCTTTAATAGCAAAGCAACTGGACAGACTAAATTGAAATGATTTATCCCCTATGAATGTCATAGTCAAAACATAACTGTCACAGTAACAGGTTAAACCTTCTCCTGTAATGAAGTTAGTATACACAACATGCATGGAACCATGTCATGTTTCATGGTGTCACTGATACTGATATGCTTTACAGAATGACTTTCGTGAGGCCATTTCCTCTACCCTCCTCTCTTCCTTATGCCTTCTTCTCTCTTCAGTTAAGCAACGACAAATATTATTCCATACTCCTCCTTTTCTTGTTTAAAGGATCTTTTTAAAGACTTAAGTGAACAGATTTTATCCTTCTTTCTACCTGAAATTATTTATCTGGAAAGTAAGAGATTGTTTTCTGTGTTCCCTGAAAGGGCAGAAAGGTATTGCTGGAGGATTGAGGGGAATGTGAAGAAATTTGAGAACAAACTCATTCACCTCCCTCTTAGTTTTCAATTCTATGCATGTTTACAGTCCTTTTCTGGAGTTTGTGGGATTTAGTTTCTTAAATTAAGGCATATACTTATTTCATCTAAGTACATGGAAGTGACTTTCTTTTTACTAATGATGACTTCTAGCTGCATCAGTGATATAAAAATGAAGCCACGTTGAAGCAATTCATGAATTACTGCAGCCCATGGGAAGGACTCTGTGTTGGAGAAGTTCAAGGACAATTATCTCCTATGGGAGGGATCCTATGCTGGAGCAGGGGAAGAGTGTGAGGAGTAATCTGCCTGAAGAAAGAGGGGGAGGAATTGCTCCAGGCATGTGCTCAGAGATTTCCCTCAAGCCTGTGGTGAAGACCTGGGTGAGACAGGCTGTCCCCCTGCAGCTCACAGAGGTTAATGGGGGAGATTGTGATGGAAACGTCTTTAAATTGTTGTAACTGGGATTTGAGTTGCATGTTAAGGAAAATACTACAGCAGAAATCCCTTGCTGCAGCTGGACTAGGAGCAAGGGGAAAACTTCTTGTGATGTTAAACTCTATAACCTGGCCCAAAGAGACCAGAAGTGAAGATTGTAATGGAAATACCTTTAATTTGTTGCAAGCTAATATTTGAGTTGCGTGTTACAGGAATTGCTATAACTGGAAACAGGGCATGTCAATGGAGGAGAAGCCTTACAAAAAGCAGTGCGACTACAGCAGTGACCTGGACTGGCTTTGGTGCCCAGAAACTACAAGGACAATACCACTTCTCTCATCCTGAGAGATCACTGTAACAGGTGGAGCCCAAAGTCATCAATGAAATGAACTAAAAGGACATTTTTTGAACATTGGTAGATTCTTCAGGAAAATTGTGCAGGAGTGGCTCATAGGCTAAGGGAACAATATCTGTGCATTATATTACGGAATTGGAAGGGGAGGCATGGTTAATGATGGTGTCTTGGATAGTGTGGAAACCAATCATGACACAGATGGTATGGAATAAGGGTAGGGTAATGTGCTGGATTGGCTGGGTAGAGTTAATTTTATTCACAGTAGCTAGTATGGGGCTGTGTTTTGGACTTTTGCTGCAAACTGTTAATTATACAGAGCTGTTTCCATTACTGCTGAGCAGTGCTTACACAGAACCAAGGCCTTTTCTTCTCCTCATCCCAACCCATCCAGCAGACTGGAGGTGCAGAAGTAGCTAGGCGGGGATATAGCCACAGCAGCTGACTCCAACTGAACATAGGGATATTCCATACCATACGGTTCATACTTAGCCTATAAATCTTGGGGGAGAAGAAAGAAGAAAAGAAAAGGGGAACATTTGGAGTGATGGTGTTTGTTTTCCCAAGTCCCTGTTATATGTGATGGGGCCTTCTCTCCTGGAGATGGCTGAACATCAGCCTCCCCATGGGAAGCAATGAGTTAACTCCTTGTTTTGTTTTGCTTGTGTGTGTGACTTTTGCTTTCTCTATTATACTGTCTTTGTCTAAACCCAGAAATTTTCTCACTGTCACTCTTCTGATTCCCTCCCCACTCCCACTGGGGCAGATGGAAGGAGTAACTGTGTGGTGCTTGCTTGTCAGCAGAGATTAAACCATGGCATGGGAAGAATGTTTAGTACTGCGAATCTAAGACAGATGAAAGTGATTCCTGAATGCCTGAGAAAAGTACTGAAGAGCTTCGAGGAGTACATTTCAGATGCAGGTTCCCCATCCCTTAGTGTTTCACTGTGGTTATCTCAGCCCAGATCCTGATGCAGATGTTGCTTTTCACGGGTCCCAACTTAAGTGACTACAAAACCTCTTGATCATGATGAATAGGAGAGATGGGGTTTTTCATGTCTTAGATCAGGGTGTTTAGGAGTTAGGCATCTCAGTGTTCAGCACTGTAGGCTACCACTTCTTCTGTAGGTTTCAACCTACAGCATTATCAAAACTGAATTTATGTGCAACTCTACACCAACAGTGTACAAAAGCAATTACTGTTAAAGACCAGATGGTTAAGTTGTAAAAAGAAGCACTTTGATCACAATAAACATAAAAATGCAGTACAAACTACCTCTGAATCTGAGCCGATTTAAACCGCTCAAGATACTTACATGTTTTAATGTTCTTGAAAGGTGATGACCCTGTCTATTTGAATTTCTTTTCATTCAACAGCATACTTCTCCTTGTGGACAGAATATATTTTGATCCTCATTTATGCTTTCATCCATTTACCAATTTCAAACATGTTTACCTTAAATTGTGTCTAGAGGGAAAAATACCCAACTAATTGCTATTAGTGTTTGCAATGCCTGGTTAATTTATAATAATAGGTTAGTAAGGCTATCCTTTAATAGGAAGATTGAGATAAAGAAGTGTGAGTGATGTACTCTTAATAAAAGTCTGATTATTGGCAAATGGAATGGGAGGATAACATGAGTACTATTTCTTCATTCTATGCCTTCTGCAAGGAGACACTAAATTCAGCTTGGTTTTCTAGTGTGCGGTTTCATTCATCTCTGAATTAAACTAGTACACAGAGTAAAGCTAGTGCACTAGTACACATAGTTCATGTACAAATGACTCATAAACTTGGTTTGGTATAGAAAATGGAATAACAATATGTCATGGTGCCTAAGTAATGTTTTTGTGTGTTTATATTGATAAAACATAATTATTCAGTTATTAATATTTGATGGGAGTACTGCATTTATGTACTGGAAACATAATGGAATTGTTAAACATTTTAACTGAACTCAACCTTAGCACGTAGAAATTAGTAAAAAGGATGAAGGAGAAAGGTCTAGTAACAAAATGTAATGCATGGCAACATATTTAAAGCCGTGCCTTTAGTGAGATAATTGCAATTAGTATTTTGTTTGCAATGCTATGCTACAGCCCTGTGGTCAGTTTGCATTGTGTATGTAGCTATATAAAAAATAACTTTTCATTAGAAAGTGGAAAATTTCGTCAATTATGAAGTGATCCAAATGAGTTTTAAGAAAAAGAAATACATTAATTTTTAAATAGTAAATTCAAAAATTTGTTCTATTTGGGAAGGAAACAACATCCATCATCCACTGAGTATTATATGTACTATATAGGGAAAGTGATAACTAACTGATTTTTTTTTTTTTTCTTAGTTTTAGTTGAGATAGTTTATATTGGAAAAAGACAGGCTGGTAAATAATTATGAACTGTAGGCTGATGCAAATCATGAAGCAGCCTGATATAAAAAATATGTTGTATGAGCATACTTACCAAGTGAGATTCTGCAAACTTACATGTCATATTTTTCTTAAATTATGTAAAGCCTCACACTGTGCCTGGAAAGTCAAAGAAACTTTACTAGAAATAATGGCTTGTGCTGTATGAAAATAAACCATGACTTCATTTTCAGCCAGGACAATGAATTTTGCACCGGATAAAGAAGTTTGACACAAATAAACCATTGCATCCTTTTTTCCCCTAGATCAATGCAGTAACCTGACTTAGCTCTCCACAAACCATCTCTGCATTCCAAAACAAGAAATTTTTTTTCTCTGAAATTTTGATTGGTGCAGTTGCATAAGCCAGGGCTGGGAACATATATTCCTTAATGACGTAAATCAGAATGTCTTATCTGACGGCAATATAGCTACATTCATTTATGTTCTAGTGTCAAACCTGCGATTTAAAGTTAAACCATTGCTTTAACTTTGCTCCCAAGAATTAAAAAAACTTGTTCCTGATATTATTATGGCAGAGATTAAATAAATTCTCTTTGCAATGTTGACTTAATTTAGATGGTGTGTTACCTCCACAGAAAAAAATTGTTTTTCTGAACATTAATAAAATTAGCATATTTTTTCATGTAATTTCTGTTGTGTTTTCTAGTAAGTTAAGACTAACAACTAAAACTAAAAGTGTTTACTAGCATCAAATTCCAGAACAGGTTTGCCAGAGGTAAACAATGGGATGGCACACCAAAACTTGAGGAGTTGAACTCTAGTGGGATGCCCCAATCTGTTCAATGAGGTGTTGGCTACAACAAACCACACCTGAAATGTTTCTACACCAACGCACGCAGCATGAGGAACAAGCAAGAGGAGCTCAAAACTTTGGCCCAGTCCCAGAGTTTTGACATCTTTCACATAAATGAAACCCGGTGGATGATTCTTGTGACTGCCCTGCTGGATTGCTGCAGCCTCTTCAGGAGGGACAGGCAGAGCAGGTGAGGTGGGGGGGCTGGCACTGTATGAAAGACAGGGGCCAGATTGTATGGAGCTCACATATGGCAATGGCGCAGTTGAGAGTCTCTGGGTAAGGATTAAGGGGCAAACAAGGAAGATGTCATCCTGGGAGTCTACTACAGGCCACCCAGACAAGATGACAGCATGGATGAATTTTCTTTCAGGAACTAAGGGATATCTCTACATCAGCTGTACTTGTCCTTATGAGGGACTTCAACTTGGAGGTGTTAACTGGGAGCATCACACAGCTGGCACAAACAGGTCCAAAAGAGTCCTAAAACATCTGGATGATAACCTCAAGGTATAGATACTAAGAGAGCTGACTAGGAAAGGCACCTTCCTTGACTTGTTCCTTGTTAATAGTGAGGGTCTCATGGGTGAAGTGATGATTGGTGGCTGCCATGGCCACAGCAGCCATGAAGCAATTTAGTTTAAAATCTCTGTTGACAGGAGGAAAAAGTGCCAGCAAAGCTTCAACCCTGGACATAAGGAGAACAGACTTCAGGATGTTCAGGGAACTAGTGAGAAGGACACCCTGGGAAAATGCTTTTGAAGGTGCTAGGGTCCATCAGTGCTGGTATTTTTTAATCACCACTTCCTAAGGGCACAGGAGCAGGCAATTCCAAAATGTCAGAAGTCAACAGGAGAGACGGAAGGCTGACTTGGCTGAGCAAGGGTCTTCTTTTGGAGCTAAGGCAAAAAAGGAAGGTGTGTGTCCAGTGGAAGCAAGGTCAGATGACACATGAGAAATGCAGTGATGATGCTTGCCACTGTAGGGGGAAAATTTGTTCAGCCAAAGCTCAGCTGGAGTTGAAGGTGCCAGAAATATGGGGACAATAAAAAGAGTGTTTGAAAATATGTTAATAACCAAAGGCAGTCAGAAATGACATTGGCCCATCAGAGGATGAGGATGCTCACCTCACAAACAGGGACAGAGACAAGGCAGAGAAGTTTAATGCTTTCTTTGTTTCAGTCTTCAACACAAATGATGGGCGAAGGGAGTCCCAGGACTCTTGATCTTGAGGACCATGGCAGCAAGAATGATCAGCTCCCAGTCAACCCTGAACTTGTGCGGGATCTGCTGCTCCAGCTTTATCCCTACAAATCTATGAGGCCTGATGGGATTCATCCAAGGATAATCAAAAAGCTGGATGATGTCATTGTGAGACATCTCTCAATGATTTTTGAAAGGTCTTAGGAATCTGAAGAGGTTCAACTTTACAGGAAACTGGCTATCATTGTCCCATTTTTCGAGAAGAGCAAATAGGATAACTGGACATTACAGTCTTAGTGACTGGTAAAATTATGGAGAAGATTATTTTGAGAGTTATTGAAAAACATGTAAAAGACAGCTCAGTTATTAGTCACAGCATGGTTTCATGAGGGAAAAGTCCTACTTGTCAAACTTATTTTCCTTTAACGACAAAGCTAACTCACCTAGTTGATCAAGGGAATGCAGTTAATGGATTTGTTGGATTTCAGTAAAGCTGTTGATACTGCCACTCTCAGGACCCTCCTGGCTCACAGGTGGAGCACAAAGGGTTATAGTAAATGGGAATGGTGACTGGTCACTAGTGGAGTTCCTAAGGGCTCCCAGTGCTCTTCAACATCTCAAATGACTTGGACACAGGACTTGAAGCTATTCTAAGAAAGTTTTCCAATTCTACTAAATTAAGAGGAGCTCTTGACTCCCTTGAAGGCAGGGAGGTCCTGTAGAGAGCCTTCAACAAAGCAGAAGACTGGTTAATCACCAAGCCTATGAAATTTAAGAAGGATAAGTGCTGGGCTTTGCACCTGGGATGGGGAAACTCTGGTCGTGTGTGTAGACTAAAGAATGAGAGACTGGAGACCAGCTCCACAAAAAAGAACTTGGGGGTCCTGGCTGATGGCAAGTTGAATCTGAGTCAGCAGTGCCCTGGCAGCCAGGAGGGCCAACCGTGTCCTGGGGGGCATCAGGCAAA
>JAWWTY010000088.1:17137654-17149580 GCA_035222235.1 Margarornis squamiger
TCTTATATACCCCAGATTACGTGAAGGAAATGGTGTGGAATACTTCCTTAGTTATAAGCTGGTTACCAAGGAAGGCCCAAACCAAAACCAAGAAAGATCTCAATGTATAAGCTCACACTGTAACAGAAAAACCTGCATTATCCTAGTTTGAGATTTCTATAAGCACCTTTAGATAGATTTTCTTGTACTTGAATGCACAGCCATTCTGAAGCAACAAACAAAGCACTCACCTTTAATATAATTAAATGATTATTCACCATGATATATGAGGCTTACCCATTTGGAGCCAGAGGCTTACCTTGGGGCCACAGTAATCATCCATGTAAATCTAATAGGAAATAGGCTATGTGTTTACCTTCCAGGTGTTATTTTTTTAAAAAAAAATATTCCTTATGAAGATTTATTAACGGAGTCAGTTACTCCTGTTGCCATACTCTGATAAGCTCTTTTCCACACTCTAGTGAATTCAGATGATCACTGGAACAAACTATAGTTTGACTTTCATTCTGTGAGCAGCTCAGTATTTTGTGGGAAGATTTACAGTGAAATGGTTGTATAAGAAAAATTAACAGTCTTATGAATGCAAAGTCAAGTTCCACAGGGTGAAGCAAGAAAATTCTGTTTTACAGGCAGGAGGAAGCTGGCTGTTTTGAATCTTGGCATTGAGAAATTTCTTCCACATGATCAGGAATAAGGATAGAAAAGGTGTAGCTGTGTTTCATGAAATGCCTTTGTAGATAACCAGAAAACGCTCTCTAAACGTTTGTCTATATCTCTTTTCCTTTTTGTCCATTTCAGGGTCTCTGTATATCAACTTCATTCCAACAACTAAAGATATCAGCAAAATTTTCATAGGTCCTCTGTGATTAAGCAATGGCTAAGATTGAGTATACTCGTTATACACAAAATTACAGATAAAAACCAATTTCCAAATACAAATAAGCATGTGGAGCCATGTCTCTGTGCCTTATACTGCCTATTAAATCATCTTTCCCTCTCAACTGTGCTGTAATTATAAATAGGTTTACAATGAATTCTCAATTCTGCACATGTAAATCATGCCACATACCATTATCTGATAGACTTGAGTAAGGTATGCATGACTGCTGCATCAAAGATCAGGCAAGGCAGTCAGCTGTATCTCTTAGCAATAACTGCTGTGTGCTACACATTAACAAAGAGGCAATAAATAAAAGATTCAAAATTGCTGATACTTGGAGCAATACCAAAGATGAATAATGGTTTGCTTGAAGTTAAATACAGACAAGAGTGATAAAGGAACAAAAAATCATCTCAATAAAAGGGGAAAACATCCAATTAATTGTAGGCAAAATGTATATATGACTGACTGGTATGTTTGCCCCTTCTTTTGGTGCCTATTTTTGATATTAATCTTCTCCTTTACTCTCTCATTACTCCCATTAAGAAGATGCAATTTTAAAGGAGGAATTCAGCATAATAGCTGATGGGATTTATCCTATCTGTGATATAAGTTCCTGGGGGAAAGCAAGGTCCATGTGGGGGGAAACCTCCCTGTATGCCTGGTAACCAACACAGTTCAGTGCAGGTTGTCTCTAACGGTCAGAACACACACACTTTGCCTGTTCATTAACAATATGGACTGTTTTACATTAGTCTTCTATTTTAAATTGAAATAAATTTACTGCTCTGTAGAAAAGCTGTGGAAACAACTTTTTTGGCGCGGTGTTTTTCATTCATTATGGGCTACAAAACAATAAAACCTCTATGATACCCTGCTGTGGGATTAGTTTTCTTCCTAGCACTCCAAAAATATGCAGGCGTAGCAGCTGCATTAATGTTCCTTTAATGAGAAGGAAAAGCTGACTGACTGGAGTTTATCGAAAAATAATTTTCATTTCATTTGACTGCTGCTTTTTATGCCCAAATTGTGTTTTAATTAACTGTGACACAGAGATTTAGCTGGCAAAATTTATTCAGATCAACTGTAGCAAACAATGAAAATGGCAGGACTGAGTGTAACATCTTGGTTTTCTATTTCTCTCCTCCCCCAAATTTGCCCTATTGTGTTCTTCTATGAAACCATTTTTAATACAAAAAATTGAGACACAAAAAGTGAGCTTTTCGATGATGAGAAAAATATTGTTGATTTTGCTGGCAGAGTAATTCACTAGCTCATTTCCATCAGCTTTTATTTCAGAGCAATTGTAAAATAAACCACTCGTAGCACATGCTGTTAGTCTTTAGTCCCTGGGGTGTAACTGCTGTTACACAGTATGGGTCATGTGCTAGCTAAAGTGTGCATTAAAAAGGTAGAAATTAATAGTAGTAGATTTGCTTCCAAGCTAAATGGTATTCAATGGGCAAGGTAATTCCCTTAATGGCTGCCACCAACAGATTGTCCTGCATGTTTCTTTTTTTATTCCTGACTACATCTATTAAGAGGGAAAAAACAAACAAACAAAAAAAAATCCAACATCAAAGCAAAGTCTAAACAAAAGTAATTCAGGACAAACTCTGTGTGCTTACTGTCTTCAGCTTCTTTCTTTCCCAGCTCATCTTGTAGAAATACAAATTTAGCATTATTTTTAATATGTCAGTGTTATATTTACTGTGGGTTTAGTTACATCACCTTGCTTCTTTTACCAGTCTCAGCAACTTTGGCATTAAATGTGCATGTCTTCAAAAATTTGCAATTTTAAAGAAATTCAGTGGCTTTCTAATATTTTGCAAGGAAGAATATATGTGGAGTTTTTTCTATAAAAACTGTCCAGCTATAAAATAAATATTGAACTAATTTTAAAGCATGTAGGTTCTACAGACTTTCCTTCTACTGAATTCTTATTCCTTTTCTTTTTACAGCAATCCTGAAATTTTAAAGAGCAGTGAAACCCTTGATAAAAGACCCAAACTGTGAAGCAGAAAATAGAGACAAAGAATATGTCCATGAAACTGCTTTTCTCATTGCACATGCATAAGTAAATTAAAACTCAAATCTGGTTTTGGAGCACATTGAGAATCTCAGTAGGGCTTTGCATATCTTTGAGAATATTGTGGTCTCAGGGATTTGTGTTTTGTTATGAGAATATATTCAAACTTCCTTTCCCAAAGCATGAACTATCCAATCTAGTTCTTAGTGAAGCGAGTAGCAAAACAACCATTGATTTCCATGTGGGAGAGGCGAGATTTGTCCCCAAATGAATTTACCACTTAATGCTGGTTTTATGTATTGTAATACAGAATAAATTGTTCTGAATAAAATAACTCTCTCCTTCTAGCCTGCTGCACACCTCATGATTCTGCTGACTTGGCATGATAAAGAGGAATAATCAACTACTAGCCTACATTTGCATTAACAAAAGCAGACTATTTCCCTCCTGAGGCAAAGGAGCTAGCAAGAAAAAATGTGTAGTTCTTAACTAGGCTGTTTCAGCAGCTGTTCTGTCTCTTGCAAGGGGGATTAAGTCATCATGAACCCTTACCTTCTATAAGAAGTGACTGTCAAAGAACAATAGAGGACTCCAGAGGAGAAAAAAACAAACAAATAACCACTAAAACCTAAGCCTATGATTATTTTTTTTTTTTGGTCTGGCCTGTAATAGAGTTTCATTGCATGTCTTTCTACAGATTATTAATTTATTCTTGGTGCCTCCTGGATAAATAGATATGTTACATGTGATTATGCCTAGTTGGTTTTTATTTTTACCTTTCTCATTCTGCATCAAAAATAAAGTACCTTGAAGGAAATAATGGTGGCTGATATACTAGGTATTATTTAACATTAGAAATGCAGTGCACTCTCTCTTTTCTCTAGTGAATTATCATTGTTACAGAGCTGCCTTTGAGCAACTAGAAAAAATAAATTAAAATAATGGAAATTTGTGATCTTAAATCTTATTGCCATAACAGTATTAATCTTGTTATTTCTTAACTCCTATAGGAAAAAATTTTAGAATACTATTACTACAGTCATCTACTGCTATTAAACACTTGTATAAACAATAAGTATGAGGTGGGGGAAAAGGGATACTTTATATTCAACACTAGAATGTATTAGTTAAAAATTTCTGAAGTGCTGAGTGTTTTCAGGAAGTTGAAGAAGGGTCTATCATGTTATTATGTGTTTGACATCTCATTGTTGTTTATTAGTTAGACAGCTTTACCTAAACAGAACTTCAGCAACTCAATAACTATGTATTACAAATACAAAAATGTTTTATTTCTCATAAGAAAACACTTTTGCCCTCTACATCTATTCTGAATAGGATTTTTTCTTTAATATGCAGACTTTTTCTGTGTGACTAGTAGAAACGTCAAAGTTTCTTGACCTGAGGAAAGCCTTATAAAATGGTTTGTCCTTTTAAGGCAATTGTGTATCTAAGAACTCAAAGAGTTGATGTTTTTGCAGGACTGTATCAGACCAAGGTTATCGAAACTTGCTTGTGTTTGGATATTACATAAATAAGTCTTTACAAATCTTGATTATCATGAGTCTGTGGGCCAGACTGTGGTACTTCACTCCACTGGGTTGATCTTTTCATCTCAATGTACAAATAAAGTACCAGAGTATGTGGGCAGCTTGCTGAATGAGCTATGTAATTATCTGCTGTCCCACCAATAGTCTTTGTTTTGGTTTAATTGCTGAGTTGTATGAACAGCTTTTGCTAGTTGGATTGAATTTAATTGGAATTCCAGGTGTTTGGCTTCTCATAGAAGCTAGAACTTCTAATAAAAACTTTTTTAAAATGAAGTTGAGTATGAGAAGATTAGAAGAAAGGGTACTAAAATGGCACTTGGAGAGGTTTACTATTGAAATGTAATACTTGACATCTGTTTCTTCAGCACTACAGGTATGCTTTACCTAAAGAGTTCCTTCTTTCAAGAGCTGAGTCTCAAGTTATTCACACCAGTGAGGTTGTCAACAGGCATCAATCTACAGGCAAAACACTCACCACAGGGAAGAGTTCAAAAGGCCAGTTCTGCCTTCTTACTTGGTATGATGCTCAGCACAGGGGTAGTGAGCACCATTTTTCTCTGTATCTTTGTATTTGTTGTTATCTTTTTGGTAAATTGTAACTCTGACTTGTAACCTCGGTTGAGTTGGTGTTCATTTCTCCTGCCGGTTTACCTATAAACCAACAAGTGTATATATCTTCTTGTTGATTGATAATACATTTAACTCAATATAGAGTTTTGAATATGAACTGATTTATCCCTAGGTATCTTTTTCAATGAATAAAAAAGTATGATGGTATTAATGAATTCCATATATGGCAATTAAAATCCTTGGCATTATATTTGCCAATTAAAATATGTTTAACTAAATGCTCTATTTTGCACATAGTCAACTCAAACATTTGACAGAGGAGTAACAGCTATTAATGTCAAGCATATTTCAGTCTAAAATTTCCCATACACTTTGTATTTATGTTTGATTTTCTTTGTGGGTTGTTTTGTCTCTTGGGCTTTTTTTGTTTAGTTTTGGGGCTTTTTTTGGTTGGTTGATTTTTTTGGGGGAGTTGGAGTTTTTTATTTTATTTAGTTTGGTTGGTTTTTTTGTTTGTTTGTTTGTTTTTTTTAACTTCACTGATATTTTTGCTACCTTGATTAATTTTTCTAACTTCTTAAGATACTTGTATTTTAAAATTCAGTAGTAACATTTCTGTTTCTTTTTATTTTCTTGGCAAATGTGTGATTTTTGCATGGAAAATGGGAAAGCACTCTTAGGATGTTTCTAATATGACTTAGAAGAAAACTGGAAATCGCACCAAAACCAATTTGGTTTGTGATATGAAGAACACAAAGTATGTCTCTGATGGAGAATAAAGATTAAGGCAAATCTTTTAAACTATTTTTGTGCCAAATTCTTGGATATTCTTAAATGCTACCTGCCATTAGCCTCATCCAATTTCTTTATTAAACTCTTAATTGCTTTTCTAATAAAAAAGTCACTTACAGTTAGCAAGTAATGAGTGATAGTTATGTTGATGAAGACTAATTCAGAATCTGCTTTGATCTCTTACTCTGTTTATGCACATGAACTTCACTTTCAAGTACCATCCCTGCTATACTAAGTTAAATGTGTATCACTATTTTTTCTAGAAGAAAGAAGTGCTCTTCAAAACCAAAACATAACAAAAAAACACCAAACAAACAAGAAAAAACCCCTAAACCAAAACACTTCATTTGCTTGCTTGTGCACATAATTTAACCAACAAACTGGTGTTAACTTTTCAGTACTGAAAGCAGTCCATCCCAAAATGTGTGCAACTGATTGCAAGGTTCAGACCATAGAATAACTGTTTCTGCTAAGTCCTATTACAGTCTATGATAATACCAAACAAGCTTAGATATATGTAAATAATGCATATTGTACAAACTTCAGAAGTGGCATCTCTCTGAATTGATATGCCAAATGAACACATCTGATGCAATTTTTTAAAAATAGAATGTGACTTACTAATCCTTTTTCTTTCTCTGCCGACTTCCCCAACAAAAAACTGCAGTTTCGAAGTGTGTTTGAAACTGGTAGCATCACATACTAACACAAGTGGTGCTAAGAGCATCAGATAGTAAATCCAAACATATGAATTACATCATTAAACTAACATTTGGTATACCACTGAGATACATTACAATAGCAATAACCTTTATATATAATAAGATGAGCAGCCAGGAGGTAATGCAGTGTACAACTGAGATTCTACACTATCCTTGTGTGGGGTAATTGAATTGATTCAGAAAGAAGGAAGAACAGATACTGTCTTAAAACTAACACTGTTCTGCTTTTTATGTATGTCTCTATGTGTATAAGAGGGTATGTGCATATGTGTCTGAATATTGTTACACTTTGAAAGTCAGATAAAGTATTTCAGAGAAGGCAGAGTTGCTTGGTTCCATCTGCTGGAAACACTCTGTGCTGTGTATGAGAGCTCATGTCAATATAGTAATTACCACAACTGAGATAAAGCCTGTGCTAAATGTCGTTTTCAGCTGACAAACACATGAAACCAAGTGCCGCTAAATGACTCAGTTATTCTGAGAGTGCTTAACTCTATGTCTGGGATAAAATAATTTGTCCTGACTGTAAAACAAATAAACAAATGCAAAACAGGAACAGAAAGAAACAGCTCAGAAAAGAGGGTGGGAAAAAGTTGGTTAGTGTAACCAATCAAGAAGAGAAAGAAACTTGAGAAAGACCAAATAGCAATTCCTAACAATTATACTAAACACTTTTTGCTTTTGCTACAAATTGATTAATAGTTATCAGAATGCAAATTTCCGCCATTTTAGGAAGTAGCCAGGGGAGTGTTTTTTTCTTAAATTGATAGAACCTAAATATGTTAAAAGCAGCATTTTGAACAGTTTGCCAGAAGATGAGGTATGCACATATTACAAAGAGTGGAGTTTTAAGAAGTTATACAAAATTGCTAAAATACTTCTTACTGAATAAAACACAAGGAAGAAGTAGTTTTCCAAAGACCTGTGCACTTAAAAGTAACCACATTTTATAGACTATAAAAAAAAAAAAAAAGGGAAAAAACTAAAAAAGGGGGAAAAAATCAGATTACTTTTCTCAGACCAAGGAACTGTTTAACTGCAAGGAACATTTTCTCTCACTGGAAAAATTTTGGACAATTCCCATTGAGCTAGAAAAGGATTTATTGACTTCAAAAGGTCACTGATGCCAGGTGACATTTACTAAATGTTTTATGTTGAAGGAGTGGAGTGTGGTGTAGCTGCCTCTGAAATACAGTCACAAGCTGAGAAGTTGCTCTAGCTCATGACACAGTGTGATACAATACAGGGAACTGATCTTGGTTTCCAAAACCAGTGTAAAGGGACTAATATGAGGCTATGTTAAAGGTAAAATGCCCTTCTTCCCTGCTGTAACTGCTCTATTCTTGATCTAGATGTGATCCAGTGATTAAAACTGGGAATGGTGATGTCTATATCACAGGTAAGATTTCTTGCTCTGTACTTCCAGACCCAGCTGCAGAGGTCTTGCTGGCTGAAAGCCTGGCAGAAGCGTAAGCTCAGTATCCATTGTATTTTATTTAGTGTCTTTGAAATCCAGCTTTTAATTATTTTCTGTTTCAACTTTATTTTAGAAGAGAGAAGAAAGTCCTGCTTTTCTTTAACCTTTCTGTTTAATAGGCAGGAGAGGAGATGTTCTCACTCTCTGAAGGGTTTACAGCCCATTTCCTTCAAACACCTGGCCGTTTGCAGTCCCTGAGTACTGATTCATATAAAAAAATATCTAATACCATGCTGTTATGCCAAGAAGGATGCTAGTACTGAGTCGTGCTATTAGTACCGGGAGAACTTCAGAGGGAATGGAGGGAAAAAGACATGCGAAAAGGGCAAGGCCAAGAAATATTAGCATCTAAGGTAGAAACTAATCAAAACCTCTTTCTAAATGGCTCTCTTAGTTTTTCTAAGCTTTTCTAAATTCTATCTGTTGATAAATGCTGAAGTATTCTTGCCACTTGTGTCACTCAAGCCTCCTATCAGTGCTAGATATATAAATAAATAATTTGTGGTACATATATGTATATGATATAGTGGTTGAATGACTGACTTAAAAATTGTTCTTGTATTACCTGGCATTCAAATCAAACCTGCAATGGAGCATAGCAAAAAGACAAAATACAAAATACATGAAAGATTACAGGATGATATTTTACAGCGTTTAGCAGTAACAAACTTGACAAGCTACATTATAATTTGTTTGAAAGTGTTGCTTTTCTTTGCATGATAGGCAATCTCTTGTTGCTCAAGTAAACTAAATTACTTGTATTGCTTAAATAAAAAAAAAAATACCTTATTTTTATAAGAAAGGCTGAACTCTGAGTAACGAATTATCATCAAAATAAGGTATTGTGGGTTTTTTTGTTGTTGTTTGGTTTTTTTGTTTGTTTGGGTTTTGGTTTTTTTTTTGTTTTTTTTTTTTTTTTTTTAGGTGTGTTAATGAAATTTTGTGTACATAGGGATCTTATTTTGCAAAAGTCTGTGGCAAATCATTTCCGAGGATGTCTCCTCCGAATTTATAGACAGCTTGGTACCTGAGAGGTCTGTCCACATGGCTAGAGCTGTCTAGTTGCACTCTATACTGCTTTCAGGCAACAGCCTGTGCACATGCACAAGCAAATTTGTGTCTGCTGGTATGTCCATGATGGGATTTTTGTCTTCAGCACATCATGGGCTTTTTTGAGGCAATCATTCAAAAGCAAGATGTTCTGGGATTTGGGTGAAGTGTCCAAGTTCTTCATAGAATTATAGAATCATGGAACAGCTTGGACTGGAAGGGACCTTAGGGATTATCTAGTTCTAACCCTCAAGTCACAGGCAGACGCATCTTCTACTGAACAAGGCTTATAGCCTCATTCAGCCTGGCCTTGAACAATCCAGGGATGGGGCATCCACAATTTCTCTGGGCAACTTGTTCCACTGCCTCACCACTCTTGTAGTAAAGAATTTCTTCCTAATATCCAATCCAAACTTAATATCTTTCAGTTTGAAGCCCGTACCCCTTGTCCTGTCCCCACATGCTTTTGTAAATAGTCTCTCTCCATCTTTCTTGTAGGCTTCTTTCAGGTACTGTAAGGAATCAATTAAGTTTGAAACCATCACTTCCAGGCTGAACAATCCCAATTCTCTCAGCCTTTCCTCATAGGAGAGATGCTCCATCCCTTTAATCATCTTCATGACCCTCCTTTGAACTTGTCCAAATAGGTTGAAGCCCTTGCTGTGCTGGAGAACCCAGAGCTGGAGGTAATATTTAAGGTGGGCTCTCACCACAGAGAAGTTCTTTCCTTGGTGTTCTATTAACAGTTTTCTGTAGGTACGAAAGCAGAATTTCAGATTATTTTCTAGACAGGGTGATGAAGTAGCTCCATTCCCATCATCAGAAACAGAGGCTTGTAAGTGTGTCATTGTCTTATGCCAGCTTTGCAGGTCATCAAGTACGCTGCTGGCAAGTTTTTACTGAAATTTGGAAAGCAGTGCAAGCAGCTGACCTGCCAGTAGCACCAGGAGTGGGAGAAAAAAAGAGGGCAATGCGAATTGGCATTTCCTTTGATCTTATTTCTACTGTGTAAAACCATTTCTCAGCTTCTGCAGCACTTGCTGACTAAGGAGAAATGAGTGAGCTAGAGGACTTTGCTGATCAGTACTGGCTGCAAAATATTGTGATGGCAAGTGACACTTTTCTGGGGATGTGTCCAGAGCTTGGCTTCTGCAGTAGCATTTTGATAGCACAGGGTTTTTCTGCTTAGATTGTTTACCCAGATGATTAATTGTAGGTGAGGTCTGATATTAAAATAATGTTTCATGGTCCAGAAGTGATGCGGGTTAGCTATACATTTTCATGTGGAATGAGATTTGTGGAAACATTTTCAGACCTTCTGCAGTGGTGTTCCATTGCATGGAAACATTGCAGTGCAATGTTTCAGTGTTGAGAGGTATATTATTTGCAGAATGAGAAGATAAGAAAAGATGTTCTACACCTGTGATAATTGAGAATTTTAAATCTATTTAAATATTAAACAGGTAAAGGGAGACTAACTTTCATAAACAATGAAAGTGAATTTCAGGAGGACTAAAATTTGTTCTTGTTCTAGGGGTCCTTGGTTGTTATATTTAGCTGTCTCTGGGCTTAGAATGTAGGTTCTGCCTTATGATAAGGTTAGAGACTGTTGTATTTTTTAAATGCACGCTATTTTGCACAATAACTAAAATAATCTGTCTGAGATGAGAAGTGTAGAAATATTTTCTGATTAATGAGACTAGCTGGGAAAACACAATAAGCAAAAAATGCATTCTGTTGACATGTGGCCAGGTTAATTCTGTGTTTCTATTTCAACGTTAAAATCTTCTGTACTAAAACTAAAATTGAGTTAATTTCATGAAGGTTGTGAAAGTTGTTTGTACAGGCATTCAGAAGCACAAAAATATTTTGGGAAATTACCTGAAATATAAATGGGATTTAATAAATTCACTATAACTCATGTAATTCTCCTGCATTATTTCAAACAACATTCAGAAAACTCACGAAGTCACACAGCACTTCATGAACTGTTTAAGAAATAGCAGTATATTTCTTTTTGGAAACTGTTCTTCCACGTTTAAGAAACACGGTTTTCATGAAGCTACACTTTTCTTTAATCACATTTTAGATATTTTAATCATACTTCCAAAAAGAATTAATTTTACTTTTTAAAGTAGGAAGGGAGATTATATCAAGCTGTGCTAAATTGTAATACTTGAATCAGCAAGAAAAGTGAAGAAACAGAGCTCTGTACAGTGAAACTGTTGTGAGCCCAATCACCAAATAGTCATGACTGCCCTACTCTTTTCTAACAGTGCAGTGTGCAAATTTTTTTGGACTACCAATTGACAACTGTGTATAACTTCAATCTATTAGCATTTCCTGTTGTCTGACTGCAAGCTGTAAAATCCTATTTTATGCTCAAGTGCTTTAAAGATAAGAACAACGGCAGATTCAGCACATTTTCAAGTAAAAGAGTTTTACATTTCATTGCTTGTTTTTCATTCTTTTTAATTTATGGTGGAGCCCTGTCTTTTTCTCTGTCAGTCCAGGAAATATCTTCTTTATTTTAATTTAATTTAATTTAATTTAATTTAATTTAATTTAATTTTTTTTTTTTTTTTTTTTTTTTTTTTTTTTTAAGACTGCTCAGAGTTTCTGAGGGTATCTTCTTTTCTTCTTCAGTACTTTTTTCTCCCCCTTCTTCTGCTGCATTTGCCAGGCACCAAGAGATAGTTAAAGCTCCAATCCTCAAAGTGAGTCAGCTCAGTTTCATCAAATCTGGAAAGTGAGAAGAGGAGCGGCAATTACTGGTTTTTGTTCAGTTGCCATGGTACCAAATGGAAAAAGTTTTCCTTTTCAGTTTTGGGATCCTGTCATCTGAGCCTCTTCTCAGAG
>JAWWTY010000088.1:17153421-17195808 GCA_035222235.1 Margarornis squamiger
CCCCCCCCAAAGACCTTTAAGTAGTTTTGCTGGACACCAGGCATTTATCCAGGCTCAAAGCACCACACATGGTATCTACCAAATAACTCCAGCTGTAGACTTACATGACTGAACTTTGTACCTGAGGCAGCAACTCAAAATTTCTGTTTAATTTTGCACATTCAACTCTGTTGCCCTTGTGTTCTAACGGAGAAGTGAACCCCAAAATCCCTTCATCGTTAAACATAACCTTTGTGCATGTGTGACCTCAGTATTGGTTGCTCTTTCTGTGGACACAAGCAACAATAATTTACTTTGAGAAGCATGTTAATATCCATTATGTGTCAAAACATTTTCTAAGAAGAAACATTGCTGTTACTAACTGTGTAACTTGCCCTAGATGATTCTGCCTTGGCAAGGGGCTTGGACTGCATGATCTCCAGAGGTCTCTTCCAACCCTAAGAATTCTGTGACTCTGTGATTCTGTAACGCTTTTTACTAAAGAACATGCTAATTGTTGTCAGCACTTGGAACTCCTAGATCTTAATGTTTAAATGCCAAATTACAATTGAATATACTTACTGTCAAAAAACTGTAATTTAAAAGAAATAGAGAAAACAGGTAATTAGACATCTTAAGGATACCCTTCCCAACTGCCCTAATTGCATAAACTCCTTCTTTCATGTGCTTTTTAAAACAAAATAAAAGTTACTTTTCATGTGAGCAGACTAACAAGGATTGGAAATGACCTGATGAATGCTTAGATTTTACTCCAGAGCCTACGTACTGGCAAGGCTGAGCAATTAATCACTTGCCTGATCAGTCATCTCATCACAGTCTGATTATGACTGAGCCTGTAATAGGTCTTGATCTGATAAGATTTCTTGGAGTGCCAGTTTGCAGATCACATCATCAATGAGTCAAAAGTAGGTTACCAGAGGCAATTGTTCTCCCTTTCTGTAGTGTCCTGCAGCAGACCAGTTGCATTCTCAACAATGGGGAAGGCACAATCCCGTTCCAGGCACTTTCAGGGAGAACTGTTTTCTCCTATTCTAGGTGTGGTTTATAGGTATTAGGCCACAGACTAATTTTTCTTTCTCCTCTTTGGCCCAATCTTTTTCACAAGGAATGTTTTAAGAGTAAAGGTGGAGAGGGCAATACCTGTGCTTCTTGTGGCATAACAGGTACTGACTGACACATATAAAGAGCAATAACAATTGTAAACATAACTGGAATTGTTTGATAAACTACTTCTGAGAAAAGAAACTGAAAAAACCCTGAAGAAATTTGAAAATTTATTATAGTTTGTAATCACAAATTATTTTTGATAGATACTTGCAGTGATGTAATTTTTTAATTAGATATAAATAGTTAAAAAGGGAAAAAGAAAAATGTGGTGCTGTCTATTTTTCATTCAGAGATCTTTCTGTAAAAAAGTGAAAATCCATCTCTCTTAGTGTGATACTTAGCACTGTGTGTCAAATTATGCAAATGTCCACCACATATTCACATATTTCAATACAGTGGCTGGTACTGCAAAGAACAATGATTTAATATAATAAAGAAGAAGACATCAGCTCTTATTCCATATACATTGATTTTTATTTTTTTTTTTTTCGTTGAGATGATTGACTTGCAAAAGCAGGAAACCTGTGTTTCTTTCCTGATTCAGTTATCTGGACGGCACTCAATATATTCATCATGTATTCATTCATTCATTCGTTGAGACACTGTCAACATATTCCATGGGCAACAGGTCATATAGCAGTGAATGTCAAAGCCAAATTTCTATCTACACATTCAGTTCTACTCATCCATATGTACATCACAAGGCTTGAGATTTTGCTGTGGACAAAGATGTACTGGTGATCAAATGAGTGCAGATCCTTGGGTGCTCAGTCCTGAGCTATAATAGTGAGCATTCTGTAGTATCCTTAGTGTTTCTGAAAGAGAGACTGGTCTCATAGGAAAACAAAATGTATTTCCCACATCTGAATTTTGGACATAATTCTTGATTAATTAATTAATTCTCAAAAGTATGAATGTAGGTCTGTGTGCTATACAAAGTGTTTCAACATGAATTGCTGTTGGATGATCAGAACATGAAAGTAAAAGGAAGGGGTAAGGACAGTGACAGTGTTTGCTAATGAGAAGCTGTTGTATACAACAATAAAAAAATATCCAAATCTGGAAACTTGGTGACACAGGACATCACTGATTACTACACACACTTACTTTTTTCACATTGTCAGTGGTGATGAGGCTATTATTTCCTATGATGTTAGCACTATGATACCTATGCATTAGTCCTCATTGCATGCATTACATATGTATGTTTTGTTAGACAATGAGGTCTGCCTAGTTTTAGGTTACCCCCCTCCTGCTTTTGCATCAAAATTTTTGAATCAACAGTGTTTTTGTTTCAACAAACAAAAACATGTATATCTGCAAAAAGATTCTCCACAGTTGCAATTCTCATCAAAATCTGAGTTTTAGAGCTGAGATAGGCAATCACAAGTGTGTGTCAATCCAAGCAGTGGCCTAGGAACCACGTTGGTCTCAAAGACTTGTGACAAGTTTGTAGCAGTGCTAGGGTGGGTTCCAGCAAGACTTACAGGTGTGGCATCTGACACTTAGGGATGTGACAGGAACTTTGCTAGTCTTCAGATAATCAAAGGGTAGCAAAGAAGTTGAAATAACTCAATGGTTCCTGAAATTCTTATTGCCAAGAAATTTGCTTTCTGTTATCTCATCCACTCCCCACCAAAAGAGAGGCTTATCCTTTGTCATGGTTTGCAAAGAGAAAACTTCATATTTAAGGCTGTTTGGTACCCAAATGTTTGCATTGCTCAGTGATAGTAGAGTTCACTTCACTACCAAATTGTCTTTCATAATTATATGAGTTCAATAAATAATTTCTGAGGCTAATTTGTTCCTTTGTGCTAATTATTCTGAAACTCATGGCCCAGATTATCTTCTGATGAAGAATGTGTTTTAACCATGCACACGAGAGTGGTGAAACTGGTGGAAACTGATTTGTTACTGTGTTGAAACCAAGCTAAGAAACAAATCTGGAGTTGTATTCTCTCCTAAGATTTTCTTGAGGAAATGATCCAATGATCCATTTTGAAAGTGGCAGGGACTAGTTGAGGTGGTCAGTGGGTGTGGAAGTAGCAACCATCTCATCTTTAAGCTGTCCTACCAGTGCACTTAGTTAATTTCTCAATGACTCATAAATGGGAAAATGATCCACCAGATCTTTCACCAAAAGTAACACATCATAATAAAGTCTGAGTAACTGAGATATTCTGACAACTGTGTAGCTGCTGACAACTAGTTTTATTTAATCAGGAAATAATAATTTTTGCATGAATTGCAGAAAACTTGAAAATTCTCATATGTGCCTTTTTGTTTAATTTTTGTGTTTACTCTCAATTCTGTGCTAATAATTTAAAAATGTGATACCAAATGCTGTTGAATGGCTTACTAGTCCATTCCAATAATCTGTGAAACTACCTTTGCAAGCAAAATAGGCTTGCATTTAGTGTGATTATATTCAAAACTTGAAATAATTAAAAATTACTGAGCTAAAATCTCAATGCTGGTATTTTGGCATGATGCTTTTTTGTTTCTAAACAGATATTCAGTGTGGTAAAATAACTGCTTCATTGGTCAGAGCATATACAATAGCTCAATGTTTCATGCAATTAGGCCCTGTGTCACTGTAATTAAATTACTCAGTATTACAGGTCTTTGTAAAGATTGCAGAAAAATGTTTCTTATCCTGGAAATGTTTTTTCAACTTAAGTAATTTTGGAAACTATACAAAATTCTTTATCTACACAGTTTTCCTGCTGTTTGCACTTAAATTGCATACTATTTGCACTGAAATTGGATTTGAGGAGGAGAGTATTCCATTATCATGCCACTTCTGAGATTCATATTTGTCACTGAACAGCTTTCAAGAAAAATGACAGAAGGCCATCACCTTAAGCTGTTTAATTAAATTGGGAAAATTACAATTACAGGAAAAATTTGTGTGGATTTATGCCAGAAGTATACTATATGAGCATTGTATTTTTTATGTTTTTTTTTTTCCTTTCTTTTCTTTTTTTTTCTTTTTTTTTTTTTTTTCTGAACAAAGCTCCTATGATTCATTTGATGCTTTTGAGAATATTTGAAAAATTGAATAGTTTGTCAACAAATTACTTCTTCATATCCTATTGGGGAAGAAGTTTCCATTACAAAGATGTAGCAAGTATTATTTTAGATAATTATAAAATAAAATGCTTCAATAAAAGAAAAAAAAACCACTATAAAGTTATGATGTATACAATATGTGCAGTACAAATACAGGAGCAAGCCTAATTCCACCTAGACAAGACACTGGCTTTGCCAGACAGAGTGGCCTTAACAAAATGTTCACAATATCTGGCTCTACATAATCATGTAACTGGAAGTAAATGCTGGAAAAATGGAATTTACTTGTATCTAATGTTACCACTCTACAGGTTAACTTACTGTGATATACATCAAACAGGTCAGTTTATCTATCTTATTTTTTATTTATTTACTGCTACACATCTGGCTCTAACCTAGTATGATTTATGCCAGCTGCTTAATCATGTCAGAATATAAGCTGCTATTGAAATCATAACATTACCAAGTGCTGGTTGCTGCCTTTTTTATGAAATGCATTACATTCTGTATTTTACCTGTTGGTCTTATGCTACAATCCTACAGAATTTCTAGTGAGTTTGTTGCAAGTCTATTCCTTTTCCTTGAAGCAAGTTATCACTCTTGTGACTCTGGAATTTGTCCTAAATTACTGAAAATAAACATATTTACTATGAGGAGTTTGGGGTATTTTGTTATTCCCTTTTTTTTTTCTTATATGTATTTCTTAAAATAATAGCACCTTGAAATCCTATGGGTAACATCTGAACAGTTGAGATAGATCAATGAATTTCTTTTGCAATGGTTTATTTTGCAATTCATCCATTACACTGAATGATAGACTTACACTGTAACTGTCTGCTCACATATATAGTAAATAACTACCTATGTGAGTATAGTTACTTATACTGTAACTATCTACTCAAGTCGCTGTAAAGATGCTGGAGTGCTACTGGTGCATTAATAACTGAAATTACTTGAAGAACTAACAATACTTAATCTTATAACAGCTATGGAAAGGTTACCTGTACAAAACAAAGAAATTAATTTTTTAATGACATGTCTGCTACAACAAAACATTTGATTCTAAAAGTTTTGACCCGACACAGTCTGTTTTGGAGGAACCGTGCCGTATCAGCGACCAAAAAGAAAATTTCTTTTTCAGAAGGGCCATTCATGTTGTGTGTAACTGGTTTTAGTGTTATTTACCAGTGGGAATGAGCTTTCTCTTGAAGAGCAATGAAGCGAGATGCTGAGAAGAGAAGATAGAAACTGAGAAGACAGAATTTGAAAAGACAGAAAATACATTTATTTCCCGTGACTGATAAAACTATCTTGATTTAATAGACAAATGAGCTATGCTTATGACACAGCTCAGTGAGTAATACCCATGCCAGTCAGAAGGCAGGAGGTGTCAGTATCAGAAGATAAAATGAATTTGATGAAAAGAGAGGGTTCACAGTGCTGCATGCCTGGGACACCGTCAGGCATCTTCTCCACGCAACAGGTCTCATTGTGGCATTATCAGCTGGAATAGATTGTATTTTCTGGGTTCATGATGGAAAGAAGTTGTTCCCCTTCTTTAAAGGTAAAATGAAATAACATTAATTACCCTAAATAAGGCATCTTATGTTCAAAGCGTCCTTTGGAGATGTGGTCCAGATTTAATGGAGATGCTTTAATGTAGTTTTTCAACTTTTTTTCTAGAAATAAGGAATAGTGGATCAAGACTGCAGAAATGCATTTAAGTGCTTTTGGCAAGATCCTTCGCAGACTACAAGGGAGAGGGAGTGAGGTAAATCTGTTTCTGCCGAAGTGCTAGGCGAAGCTACTGAACAGGAAACCATTACTACAGGGCAGTTGTCTATGTTTCATGGGGCTGAACACTACTGGTTGTTTCATCATGTTAACTGTTATACTAACAGCAGATCTGTTCTCCAGTCTGACAGACAATGGGGACTTCAGAGGCAAAGAGTGAATACAATAATAAATACAATGAAATTAATTTGGCATCTCTAGTAAGAAGTGATTATGACTATACTGTCCAAATTAAAAAAGGAACAGCTCCGCAACTCCTGTACAATAACACCACAGAAGGGATATATCTCTCTTCAACATCCAAATTTGAGTGGAAATAATTGCATTTAGATTATCCTGGGTTAGCATTGTTGGCATAATAATTCGGAAATAGATGAAGCTTTGCAGGAAATCTGAACGAGATTAAATCAGTAAAATTGTCTCAAATAAATAAAGACTTTTGAGGAACTAAGCACTTTGAAGGAGGATAGATGATCATAGTATTTGCAACAATTACACCCTGTAAATCCAGTTGCTGATTTTAAACAATATCATCAACTATTCCAAAGACACTTTCAGTTTCCTGTGCAAAGCTATATAAAAGATGTTGAGAGTATAACCCAAGAAAATATCAGAGACTAGTATTCAAAATAACCAGTTGCAGCTGACAGAACGGAAAGGAATCCATCCACAGGGACTTGGACAAACTTGAGAAATGGACCTATAGCAACCTCAGGAAATTCAACAAGTCCAAGTGCAAGGTGCTGCACCTGGATTGGGAAATCCCAGACATAGTACAGACTGAGAGAAGAAGTCACAGAGAACAGCCCTGCTGAGAAAGATCTAGGGGTTCTGGTGGACAACGAGTGGTCATGAGCCAACAGTGTGCACTAACAGCCTAGAATGCCAATCACGTCCTGGGCTGCACTATAAGCAGCATGTCCAGGAAGTCGAGGGAGGGGATTCTGCCCCTCTACTCTGCTCTGGTGAGGCCCCACCTGGAGTGCTGCATTCAGTTGTGGGGCGCCCAGCACAAGAAGGGTGTGAACCTGTTAGAATGGGTCTAGAGGAGAGCCACAAAGATGACCAGAGGCTGGAAAACCATTCCTATGACAGGCTGAGAGACATGAGGTTTTTCAGCTTGGAGAAGGCTCCAGGGAGACCTTACAGCAGCCCTCCCATAGATAATGGAGGCTTTTAAAAAATATGGAGATTTTTACACAGGTATATAGTGATAGGATAAGTGAGAATTGTTTTAAACTGAAAGAGGAGTGATATAGGTAAGATGTGAGGAAGAAATTCTTTACCCAAGGGTATTAAGGCACTGGAACAGAGAAGTTGTGGATGTCCCTTGCCTGGAGGTGTTTGAGGCCAGGTTGGATGGGGCCCTGAACAACTTGATCTATTGGGTGGCATCCATGCCCTTCATGGGAGTATTGGAACTAGATGATCTTTAAGATCCCTTCCAACTCAAACCATTCTATTATTCTCTGTTCAGGTAATGTTCCTTGTTTTCAAAAAAAATGCACAAAACAGGTGGTGTGTGTTGTTTGGAAGGTTTTTAAAATGACTGGTTGATTTAGTTACTGGGCGAACCTTAGTCAAGTGCAATATATTTTCTGAATCTGAACTGTGCTGTTGACAGCAACTGCCAGATTTCATAAACTCAAAATTTTATTTAGACTTTTCTGAACTGTAACAAATTCATCATTGTGATCAATGAGACAGTATAGAAAGTACCAAGACAATAACCACTTTTAGAAAATTTCTTTCTTTACAAAGAAAATCTGCTTCTGAGTTACATAAATGCCAATGAGTAAATGCTCAAGAAAATATCTATGCCTCATTAACACCTACTTCCAAAATAAGTGTGATCTCAAAGCACTAAGAAGTCTGTACCACTATTTTGGTCTGTTTTTAAAAGGCAGGATGAACCATTAAGTGAGTGTGATATGTTAGGATTATACCTCTCATACCCTGGGGAATAAAATGCATCTGGGAGTTGTTTATCCCATTTGATGGAAAGGAAATATTAATGGGTAGGACAGAGTCTCTAACAAATTGATTCGGTTTAGCTGGCCTAACACAGATAGCACTTTAGCAGAGTGTTACATTAATAATCTATCCTTTTAGCCTTCCCATTTTCTGTGGAGGCAGGTGCCACTGTTTTCCTATTACTTTAAACAAATGTAATTAAGCAATGGTTTAGTGATTTGACTTCATGAGCCAGATTCTGATGTTTTTTTCCAGGCTGAATCTGCTAAGTTGCTAAGCTTATATTCCCTCTTTAAATGGGATCAGGATCTAGCTTCATGTGTCTCAACCTTGACAAAACTGCTCATCAATGAAAGTACAGAATCCCTATTTGTTTCCAGATCACTATTTGCTAAAAAGCTGCGTAATAATTTGACACTTTTGGCTATCTAGGCATCTATATGAATAAACGAACACCACTTGCAAATCATAGGCTTGACTTGACAGGAAATATATGAAGACTTGTGACTGGAGTGTAATAGAGAAGGCTATTCATGGATCCACAGTATTACTACAGATCATTCTACTGCCTCATCTACATTTTACTGCCTTCGTCTGGCCCACATATTTAAATAGGTACCTAGGAAAGCACAGATATTGTGGTAGAAGACAGTTCATTGAATCAGTCTTCACTGTGACTACTTCAGCCGCAGCAAGAGCGTTGTTAGGCAGGACACCTGAACTGCAAGGTAATCCCAGCAGTCACTCCTGTGTAGGCACAGTGACTCCTGTCTCCTGAAAGCAAAGATACCGTGTTTCACCAGGATCAAAGACATGCTTTGTTCTGTGTCCAGTTTACAGTACAAGCAAACTTCTGAAGTTTTGGAACCGATTTGGGAACCTTCTTGCAAATTTCTTAACCAGAAAGCAGCATTTTTATTGGCCTTTGGGGGTCACTGGAGCTGGTGTAAGGGGAAGGGTGTCAGAAGGCAATATAAAAAGTAATACAAAATTTCATGTCAGTCAGGACAGGCAAAAGAAAAGGCCTGAGTTATGGAGAAAAACAGAATAATGCTTGGTATAGAGGTGCAACATGGGAAAAAGTGTTGATGCAGCTGAGAGAAGTGGCTGGTACTGTTATGTAGTTAACTCTAGATCCAGAGTTTTACCTGATCTGGTGTTAGAAACAATTTCAAAAGTCATTGACAGTCCCTTCTGTCCCAAGCTGATTTAACAGTAAAAGCTGTAACAGTGTAACAGTGAAAACACAGTAACAGTGAAAGAATCTCCCACTTGTCATGGGTGCTGAAGAACCACTTGCTTGAATTGTTTCCCCTTACCACAGTGGAAGGGGGAAGGGAAGGGGAGCAAGTGCAGCCCTCACTTTTCCCAGGTCCAGCAGTGCCCATTGCTGTTTGTGGCTATACCTACACCAACAGACAAAGTAGGACTTCAGGGTTTGAATGTTTTGGTTGTGGTGTTTTGCTTCTTTTCTTTTTGTTCTGTGTATTTGTGGTAAAGAACTGTTACCCTCTTTTCTACATTTTCTGCCTAAAGTCTCTTAATTTCAAAGGTTGTGGTGGCTCAGGGAGAGGGGGGCGCTCTTCCTCATCCAGGAAGAGAGCATCCTCACTGTCCTTGACAGACATTTTGGTTTTTTTTTAAAACTGAGACACCTCTGCACCCAGTTATGTCACTATTCAGGTATTGTCTGCTTAACTGGTGGTATTACCAGTTTGAGCATCCTGAAGCTCACTGTGGGTTTACATATGGAAATTTTTTTTTAAATTTAGAAGAAAGGAAAGAAATTAGAAATGTTATTAGGGATGAAAAGGCAAACACTTCAAAGCTAGGAATTATCAGTATCTGAGGCAATAGCAAGTAATCAGTAGGTAGGTAATCATGAAGATTGTATCATAATGCATAAGCACAAGGGAGTCAATTACGGTTGCTTAAGCAACCGTGTACACTTTTTTTTTTTTTTCCCAAAAGAGTAGAGCACTAGGTTTTGAAACTTTAAGGAGCTTTAAATGTAGGTAATAATAACTAATATTACAGTGATGCCTAATCTTGGCATCCTGCTAAGGTACTAATTACTAGTGATATATTATACCAATGATTTCTATTGGTAGAGTTTTGTAAAAGGAGCGTTTCCCTTCATCAGTTTAAAATTTGCTGCCTTTCACATCTTCTCATACCTTTTTATTCTTATGAGGAATGCCATTCAGGAGCTGCTTGATGTATGTTTTCCTGTTTCAAATATGCTTTTATATGCATCTATCTTATTTTGAATCTGAACAGCTACAACTTTCTCAGTTTGTCATGTGGTTTAGGAGCTGACTTCTCTTGTAGATAAGCAGTGCTTTTTGCAGTCTCTGCACCTTTCCAGAAAACTTAAAATTATGTTCAACATTGGAAATTGGTGAACTGGTCAGGATGTCACCGAAAAAACCCAAAATCATGGTAGATACAAGAAAGGGAAAAAGACAGATGGAAGAATAGAGAGGACAATTTTCTCTGTTTCTGCAACAGGGGTGAAAAAGAATGGTTTACAATGGAAAAATGTAACAGAAAATTTTAAATATTTAGTTACAAAAATGCATCAGAGTTCTCACTGCATGTTCACATGCTTCTGTTCTTCCACCTGCTGTTCCCACTATATCATACAAGTAATTTATAATTAGGAGACAATCACCTTTATTGTAGGAGTCCATGTTGGCACTATCTTGAACGACTTCAAAACTCCTAAGTCCTGGATGACTTCAGCTGTTGTACTTTTTGGTGTGTAGAAGTATTAGCAATAATGCAGCCAGCAGGTTAAGTGAAATCATTATCCCTCCTGTGTTCAGTCCAAATGTAGTGAAACTACATTTGCAGTGCTGTGTCCTTTTTTGTTCCTTACAACAGGAAAGATGTTGACATAGTGGAAAGAGTCTAGTGAAAGTGCACCAGAATGGCTGAAATCTGGAGCATGTGGTGTATAGGGAAAGGTTGAGGGAACTGGGTTTGTTCAGGCTCAGGAAAGGAGACTGACATAAGACCTTGTTGCAGCTTACACTTGTCAAATGGTAGGAAATAGGGAAGATGTAGTCAGACTTGACTTGATGTTAGAGTTAGTATTGAAGGTGCAATAGAGTGGTAGAAAAAAAGAATCAGAAGCTGGAAAGGAGGAAATTCGGATTCTATCAGAGGAAAATATTCACCATAGGGATAATTAAATACCGGAACAGATTGGCTGGTGATGTTATGGGATCTGTATTCTGGGAGATATTCAAATTCCTGGATGGAATTCTGAGCAACCTGACTGTAGTGAGTTGATCTGGGCTGACTGCCAGGTGTTCACCAAGTTTCTCTATCACTTTTCCTTCCCAGCTGGACAGGAGAGAGAGAATAAGATGGATAAATAACTTGTAGGCTGAGATAAGGCTGTTCACTAAAGCACAAGTAAAAGTTTGTGTGTCCATAAGTGAAGAGGAAAACTACTCCTTTTCTTAGCTTTCATATCTGAGCTGGTGTCATATGGTATGGAATATCCCTTTGGTTAGTTTGGGTCATCTGGCCTGGTTGTGTCCTCTCCCAGGATCTTGCCCTCAACGCAGGCAGGAGGGAATGTCGAGAGACAATGCTGTGCCAGCACTGCCCAGAAGCAGCCAAAACACTAGTGTGTTATCAGCATCTTTGTAGCTGCCAATGCAAAGCACATCACAGTGAGGGCTGTTATGGGGAAATGAAATCCACCTCAGCCAGAACCAGCACAATCTTAGTGTACTGTTTTTCTGTGGCACTTTTGGTGGCCGGGCCAGAGAAGAAGTGGGGAAGGGGGCAGTGCTACAGGGGTGGCTCCTGCAAGAAGCTCTTAGAAACTTCCTCCATGCTAGAGCCAATGTCACCTCCAGGCATTGCCATCCAGGTCCAGGATGGACCTGCCACTGGTCAAGCCGATAATGAATGAGAGTAACACCTCTGCTATAACATATGGAAGAAGGGAAAAAAAGGTTATTGGACAGATGAAAATTGCAGCCAGAGAAGAGCAGAGTGAGAACGTGTGAACAACTGTGCAGGCACCAAGGTCAGTGCAGAAGGAGTGGGAGCTGGTGCTTCAGGCACCAGAGCACTGAGGTTCCCCTGCAGCCTGTGGTGAATACCATGGTGAGGCAGCTGTGCCCCTCTAGCCCATTGAAGACCACGGGAGTGCAGAGATCCACCTACAGCCTGTGAAAGAGCCCCGTGTCAGAACAGATGGATGTGCGAAGGAGGCTATGGCTCCTGGGAGGTCCATGCTGGAGCATGGTCTTGGCAGGGACCTGCTGACTCGTGGGGAGAGGAGCCCACACTGGAGCAGCTTTTCCCTGGGTAGGACTTGTCGTCCTGTGGGACACTCATACTGGAGCAACCTGTGCCTGAAGGACTGCAGTCTGTGGTAAAATGACCCACACTGAGGCAGTTTGTGAAGAACTATTGCTTGTGGGATGAACTCCTGCTGGACAAGTTTGGGAAGAACTCCTGTGGGACGGACCCCACGGGGAGCAGGGGAAGGACTCCTCTCCCTGGGCAGCAGCTGAAAAAACAACTGACTGTAACCCTCATTCACCATCCCCCTGTGCTGCTGGGGGGAAGGGGGAAGACCTGGGAAAGAGAGTGACGGGGGGAAGGTGTTTTTGAGATTTATGTTACTTCTCATTCTCTTGCTCTGATTCTGTTAGTAATAAATTTAACTAATATCCCCACTTTGAGTCTATTTTGCCTGTGAAGTGATCAGTAAGTGATCTTTCTAGGGCCTTATCTCATCTCATGAATGCTTTGTTATATTTTCTCTCCTCTGTCCAGTCGCAGAGGGGAGTGAGAGAGAAGCTTTAGTGACTAGTTGGTGTTCAGCCAGGGTCAACCCCCTGACTTGACAGTGCTTTAAGCAGGGCTTGAACTACCCATGTCCTTTTCAGATTCAATTATTCCATGGCTTTCTGTGGGACCAAATAGATAGAATCCAGTGCTCAAGAAAAAATTATTTTGATTTTATAAGATTTAAACTCAAAAATCTAAACTCTAAGTTATTAATATTCACTTAAAATAGAATTGAATGGAAAATGTGAAATCAAGCACAATATAAAAGAATTTATTTTGCCAAATAAAGTATCAAAAAACCCTTTTCAGGAACAACCAACTTTGCTTGTAGTATATTTTAACATCCTTTTTTCATTCTTCCTATGAAATCTTTTAGTATTATCTAAAGATGTGACTCTTGCTATTTAGGGGTTGTTCCAGTCCATTTTGAGAGCATACTAATTCCCTACTAATACCAGACATACTGAAAAAATAATCTTTATAGTGTTCTGACTAAGGGATTTTTTCTGCTAACTACTTTTTGTATGTGCAGTCTTGTATGTCTCTGGTGATTTGTCTCTCTTGAATAACACAGTATGTTCCCTAAGTACTCCATAAAAATAACATAATGGTGATGTTATCTGTTCTGTTACAAAGTGTATGACAATATTGTGTTTATGGTTAAATACAGCCTCAAGGACCTCATACCAGTGCCAAACAAGTAAGTTGTTTTCAATTAAGGACATCATCTCAGTGCTCAGTTAACACAGAAGATTATTTATGTATGAGCTTGATGTTGCTGGAAAATGTGTATTAGAAGTATCCAGTTCAGCTTTTATTTGGATGCAACTAAAAGCAACAAAGACCAAGCACAATAATAAAAACAAAATATGCCTATAGTAAACCTATGTTGTAGATGTTTTTGTTAGTTCATTTTGTATTTTAGATAATATATGGGTACTCCTAATGATTCCATTAGAGTTCAAATAACAGAATTCAGCACAAATGTATTTCTACTGAGCAATAGAAACATAATTTCTCTGGAACTGCAGCTGCTGTAGTTGAAGATTAGTCTGTTACTATCCCTTAGGGAGATAACTGTCTCTGCCAGCTGACTTAGTTTTTATATAGCCAGCGATTTATTAGATTGCTTTGCTCTTAAGTGTGATAATAGACCTTATGCTTAGCAAGGGTTAGAGACTTCCAGTGCATTAATATTTTATGGCAATGACAGTCAAGACACATTTTGTTTACCTAACAAGACAAGCCAAGCTACAGCTGATGTGTGCTAGAGATTAGATTTAACTGGTAGGAACTCTGCCAATTATGTCTTTAATCCTTTGCAATGACTTTCTAATTGTAATATGATCATTTACATATTTGATGCATCAACATTTTGTTGCACTACTGTTTTGTGTGACTTGAGTACCTATAGACGACCTTTTTCCTGTAGCCATACTATTCAATTCTTTGGTATCAATATATTTCCTTTGGATAATTTCTTAGATCAGATATAGCAGTATTTGGAGACTGGAAAAAACTCCCACCCAGGATCCCAAATAAACTTGCCTGGGGGATTCAGTTTACAATGAAATAGATCAAATGTTTCAATCTTGTGAACAGAAACCTTAGTTGCTGTACTTGTCCCATATACTGGCCAAAATAATGTCCTAGTTTGCTGTCACTCAGTTTCAGTGACAGTGATAGCTTTTGCTGCCCAAATAAATATTTCACATGACATGGACCAGTGTTGATTGCTTTTTGGTTCTTCTCAAATAAACAGATTTATCAGCTATTAGTTGTGGAAGACAAGAGAGTGAAGAACAGTGGGTCAGGTGTGTGGCATTAATTCACTGTTATGTGCAAAAAGCTCCAGGGATAGGATCGAGCATATTTACCAAGCGATTGCATGCTGAAGGGTTTGATGCTTCAATTTCTTCAGCTCAAGTATATCAGATGTTAGATGTAGGTTCTGCAAATACTGATATTAGTACTTGTATGGTTTCAGCTGCAAAGGTGATGCTTGCAGAAAGGGTAGGAAGAAATTAGTGAGGCAAAATTCAGCTGTTGTTATGAACTGTGTGGGTCCATGGTTCTAAATACTTAACTTCACTTTGCATCAGGCTTTAAATGGGCTTTGTAAGATTTGAGTTCATATAGTTTTCTAAAACCATTTAAAAAATTTATCTGTAGAAAGTTAAGGTAACCCACAGATTAATAACACACTTATTTTTTCTCTGTTTCCATAAATATTATGAAATAGATTAAGAGGTGCTCTATCTTGTTTCCAGAGTTAATTTTTAATCCACTATTGTCGTGTGTTGGTTTTTTGTTTATTTTTGTTTGTTTGTTTTGGTTTGTTTGTTTGTTCGTCTGCCTACATTAAATATAATGACTTTTTATTTTAGTGGTCCAGAAATTGCCACCTGATACTGGAGTATATATTCATTATAATGCAGAGGGCAAATGAGACTTGCAGTCTGCAGCACAATGCTGACTGGTAAGCTGAGCATTGCATTTTCTCTATCGTAATGATTTGCAGAATGTGCAGGGTGCTAAAGCTTCTTCTTGACACCCTTGTAGATGAAACTGTAGTGAGCTGTGATCTTAGCCCGAGGGAGTCCCAGTGAAGCTACTTGTGTGCAGGTCAAGAGGGAGTTGATCACGTATGTGATACATATAAAAGGGCACCTGTCTAACACAGTAATAAAAGGGATGTGGGTGGGTGTGCCTGTTTGCACAAGTTAAAGTGAAGTGAATTTTATAGTATTAATAATTTTCTCTACTAAAATCATTCTTTTGTCTCAGTGAAAGTTGTGTCGAACAAATGTATGCTCTTTTGGCATTCCTCTTGGGAAACACAAGCAGAGTAAGAGCTATGATCAGTCACAGAAATAATAATGAAGTCTGCCAGTCATTCAGTAAGCCCAATGACACAACTAGGAACCATCTATTTTATGACTAGCAAGGAACTAGGTAGGATTTTTATTTTCATAGCAGGTCAAAAAAAAAAAAAAAGGACCAAACCCAGGAAGCTGCACTGTGCTACCAAGACTATGGTCATAGGAACAAAGCTTTATCAATACTGTGTTTTGACAGTGGTTGATGAGGTTGAATGGTCTGGTTTTTCAACACCGTTTAGCACCTATCTTTATGCATGGTTTACTAAGGATGTTTAGATATGTGATCCCGTGCATCTCTGGCGCTGTGGGGGTTTGTGGCCTGCAGGATGCTCAGTACTCTCCGTGGAGGTGCAGTGTGGCAGTGGGGTGGAGGCAAACCAGTGGTTTGCAGTCAATTTGGGCAGTCATGCTTATCTTGTCAGTGGTACTAGCCTAAGCAAATGTCATGGTTGTGTGTTTGCTTATATTTTCCAGGGATGACAATGTATGTAGATATGAATATCAATTAGGTATGGCCCTAAGGCTCTTGGCAAGAGGCCAGCATGACCACTGATGGTGAAAAATATGTGTTTCTCCTGTGGGGTCTATGACAATGATTTTTTCTTGAGAGGCTTTGGGGAGTTCACTGGTTGCAGCACTTACCCACATTCAGCAAAAGGATGATGAAAAGAGGAGGGTTAAATGATAAGTAAAAGACCTTTTGGGTCAGATGTTCCAGCTTCTGCTTCTTTCTCTATAAGGAGTATCTGTAATCACACAATTTGACCTTCTTTGAACTGGTGGTCTCTCAATGTTCTTCAGGAATTTCCTAATGAGGTTTATTTTACAATAGGTTTATTTTAACAGGAAGGTATAGCTTGTGCATACTTTAAGAAAGTGTATGTTAATGCTTGTTTGGCAAACTGTACAGATTTATGTCAGCCTACATTTATGCACTTACTCCAAACATTTGGATGAACAAATTTTTGTTTATGCAATGTGAGTAGAAAGAATGTGTTATAAATACTGGTCTGGATAGAGTATCTGAGCTGCTATGAATTGTTCATAGCAAAAACCCTTTGTAAAAGTGTACAGAAAAATTTTCTGTGTGGTCTGCCAACTTGGTATAGGGAAGAATACCATATTGTTTAGGTAATCATCTATTTAGACAAATATATGAATAGTCACAACAAATCATATGTTAGCAGTAGCATTTGAAAACATTTGAACAACATAGTCTACAGTCATCATTCTGAAAAGTGATTACACTTGAAACACAATACAAACAGAAATACATTAAATAAAGAATTTGCTTTCAGTAGTTTCTGAAATCTAGTGTTGCAAGAATACTTTGAAAGCTGGCAATTGAATTTATTTAATACTAAAGTAGATTGAATATCCTTTCAAGTTATTCTCACTTGGACCAATATATAATTAAAAGTAATAGTTTCCTTCCATTCTAATTAGTTTCTTTACCTGATTACCTGTAAAAATGAAATGAAAGCCATTGAAGTATTAAATAATTCTTTTATTTTATTTAATTTCATTATTTAGATTTATGTTGCTTGATATTTAACTACTACTGTGCATGTACTTGTCAAAACATGAGAGATAATTAGTCCAAACATGTGTGACCTTTACTTGGAAACATTTGCAAATGGCATTATCTAAATTCATGTATAACGTGAATTGAAAGAGGGGAAAATAAAATCAGTTACTATGTTTTATGGAAAAGAAAATTCCCCTAGAGGTCTGAAAAATAAGACTATTCATTATAGAAGGGAACTTTTAAAAAATGGATAACTTTATATGAAATGTACCTTTAAAAACTATTACATGACTAGAAAAACAAAAAGTCATGTCAGAAAACTTAAAAAAGTTGTAGCACCTATTTATTTTTCAGGAAAATTTCCAAAGTATACAGGAAATAGAAATCTTGCTCAGAGTCTTTTAGTTTATTGAGTTCTCTCTGCTTTGAAAATCATAGTAGAAATCTCTGGGGACTGCTATAAAGATGTATTACATCATAAAGCAAACTAAGGATAGTAACCCATGTTATTAAACTGTCAACATACATTATACTGCAGTCTATCCATGATCCAACTCAACTTAAAGCCTCACTATTGGCAAAAATTTTAAAACATAAGACTTCTCTCTAATCATCTAAAGCCTACGGTACTTTGGAAAAAATGTTGTAATAATCACTCCACTACTCCATTGCAGTATGTGTGAATTTCATTGGTTTAGTACTGCAAATGCTCAACCATTACAAGGAAGGATTCAGAAGGATTACTACTTAAAAGGTTTTATTAGTGATGCTGTAGATTTCTTATTTCACAGAATATTAATAAAGGTATTTTATAAAAGACATAATGAAAAATAAATCTTAAAACCCAGTGCTTAAACCTTGCTTTATTTCCACGTTAATTTTTAATAACAAACTTGATAAAATTACATTGCTTATGAAGTCTACCTTCTCAACTAAAGAAAATAGGGTTGTTGCTTTGAAAAGTGAAAACTGGAGACTGGTGTTTTTTGGCAGCAATTACGATAACTAAACATTTCAAATCTGCTGATAACATATATTGAGAGAAAAAAAAACCCATTAGTATATATTAATCTAAATCATATTAGTTTCTATTACAGCATTACCAATGAATCTTGAGGTTCGTGGGAGGCGTGGCATATAAAGGCCCTCCTCCCCTCCCCTTCCCTTCCCTCTTTTTCACAGGTGGTTCAGGAGAGGAAACATGGAAAAAGAAAAAAAGAAACAATTTGACTGGCTGGGGGAAACACAGGGGTGGGAGAGGGATGTAAAGGGCATCCACATGACAAATGGATATCTTGAGTTGATGGTTGTAGATATTCCTTGAGAAGATCATAGCAATAAGGCTGTGCTAATGTATTAATAATTACTGGTTTTATCTTTGCATAGCAAATAAATTGGGAAGGCTGCTGCAGAAAAGATGCCATACAACACAGCACTGTGATCAAGAAAAAATAAGAAAGTCAACCCAATTGAAATAATTCCTCAGAGGTATTTTATTTAACTTAAATAGATGCTTTTAAGTTGAAATATCAGAGTCTAAATTAATTAAGTCACTAGGTTATTAGAGATTAGAAGTGGTCAAAGCATGAGTTCGGACAGGAATGTGAGAAATGGTAGGAACTTTAATTTATGGGCTTCCAAGCTGCCCATAATCAAAAGTGGTTAAATGCTTGTGGTAAAAATTCAACAATTAAATAAATAAATAACAGAATTGGTATTAACAGTCCCCCACTTTGTTTGTTGTTATTGCTGTAGTAAAAATAGAGTATTTGTAAAAACCTTTTTAAAAATCTAAACTTTCACCCTCTTTGAACTGTCAAAAATATATTTAACTGTCTCACTCATAACAGCAAATTACCACTCAAACTGTATGGCATAATATTATTTTTAAACCATCATTGTTCATTATAGCTACAATTAGATATTGTTGGTTTTTTTTTTTTTTTAAATGGAAAATAATTTAAGGCAACATTCTATTTTCTTGAACATATTCCTGTCCAACAGTTCCCACAGCAGGGAGGTTTATTAGGAGCATGTGAAAATAATTGAGGAACAAAATGTCTAATGTAAAATGTATTTACAGTTTTCCTGAGCTAGACTGTAGTTGTGGACTTTGCCGCTAATGAGAAATTACAGTATGCAACACAGTGCTGCCAAAGAAAACATCCATATAGACCCTGTAGCTTGCATGTGAAGACTAATATTTCCTGAATATATAAATATTTGGACTGAATAGCAATTTGTCACATTCTTTTCTGGGAGCCTTCAGACTTCTGCCTAGGAAGTGATGACTACTTTTTTTCATCCACAACCTGTGGGGTAATGAAAGAAACCACTAGTAAACCCACAAGAGAAGCAGTAAAAGTCAGTGTCACCGTCCAACCCCCTTATTTTCCTACATCCAGGGGCCCCTAATACTTTGAAGGTCTGATAAGCACCCTTACAAAACACCTCTTTTGTGCTTTTTCACCTTATTAGTATTTTAATGATTAATACTATAATTAAATCAAAATATGATAACAATTGTGCTTCTCTGTGATAACTTCTTTATGCCTGTATAGTGTATTCTTTAACTGAGACAGTACTTCATCCCCTCATGTTGTGCCTGTTGAAAGATCCCAATCTGTGTGGAAATATGGACGTGTAGTTTCTGTTTTGAAATAAGAGTGTAAAAGTTAGCTAACCAGCTCCATAGTTAGCTAAGTTAGCTAACCTAACTCCATAGCCCATGCAGCAGGCACCCACGCTGCTGACTTGCTCATCTGTAGGTCAGCTGACAACATAGCCCATAATACCTTTCTGTGAAGTGTCACAGTTTTTTAGGGAAAGTTCCTCAGATCTGGTATTTAGAGCTGTGCTATTTATTCCATACAATAATTCTGCAATGAGCTGAGGTGGCCAGGAGTCCTGCATTGAGGGGTTCAGGTTTTCCTCTTTTCTTCAGGACTTGAAGTTGAATGTGAAGGAATGAGTCTTCCCAGAAAAGAATATAAAATGTAAAGCAAAAAGCAAAATGAAGATAGATTAAGTAAAATATATTACTTTATATTTCAACATCAATTTATGTATCTCATCATGTTGATGAATTATGTCTTACTCCCCTTTAAGAGGTTAGTGGTTGTCTCTGGTTTAAGTGGCAAGCCCAACATGCATGTTTGTGGGTTTGCTTGCTTTGCTGCTTTCTGAATGGAAGGCAGACTTGTAGGGAAACACTTTCTCCAGAGGGAAGACCTTATTGCATGCAGTTGCCCTTGTTGCTGTGAGTGTCATCTAGAGTCGAGCTAAGGAAAGTTCATCTAATTATCTGCAGGTGTGCAGAAGTTCACCAAAGACGGTTTAATTCATGATGACTCTCCTGTTCTACAGCCATTTGGCCAAAAGTGAAAGCTTGCTGATCACCTGAGGAAAAGGTTAATCTTTAGAAAAACTGAAACTGCTGAATTTGAAAGAATGAAATCGAAGAACTAGTAAACCAAGTATTAAAACAGTTAGGACATTTACTTCTATTTACTACTCCAGTATTGAGAGCTGGTGCTCTGTGCCTATGGGAGACAGACTTTTCAGACTGTTCTTATCCTCTCTCTATGTTGTTGCATCACAAAGAAATACTAAACCATGCCTGGCATTCTTTGACCATGCTTCAGTTAAAACTATTACAGTAAACAGCTAAATGATTCTTAAAAGCTAAAGAAAAGGAGAAATTCAGATTTCAGGTTACTTTTTACTTTGAAAAATGTGAAAGGCCATTCTTAATACTTTGATTTCATTTCCTTTGTGGGAATCATTTATATAATAGACATCTCTGGAGGTGTTTCTGTAACTAACTATGCAACAACAATGCTGAAAATAAGAGCATTCATATGTTGGAATTATTTCCAGCTGTTGGGCTACAAATACATATTTCTGCTGAAATATACAGTGGTCTAAGATGGTGAGATGCTCCTTTTTAGCTGTGTTCCAAGATGTTTGTGAGTTACTTCTTGAAAAATTATCAGCCATGGTGAATCTAGCAATACAATGATGATGAGCTGCTAAATGTTTTTTGCTTAATTTAGCACACAATTTAGCAAGAGAGACTATCTCCCAACTCCCCCATTGCTATGCTCCATTCACAAAGGGAAGACAGGTCATTCGAATACATTTGTTCAGCACTTAGCAATAAGAATCAAATCCTAGCAGTAGCACTTTAATGTGTACTTTAAGCAATAATGTCAATTGCATTAGTGTAAGCAATAATGAATACAGAAGCAGACATGTAAGTAGTGAGCATTTACACTCTCTGCAGGAGTCAGGACTATATAGCAAGTGCATGGCTAAGATTTTTATTTTATTTTTTGGGTAAATATAATACTTTGCAAAATAACTTTTGATCTTTTGGTATTCAATCAGTTGTTAAAAATCAATTTGAGCAAAATGTGCCCATCATGAACACATAATCCCACAGAATTTGTACTATTCTTTGTTAACTAATTAAACCAAAAGCCATCTGGGGTACATAACTTGGTATTGTTCAGTTCTGTGGGAGACTAGCACTCAGACTTAAAATTAGTGTGGGAGGTATTTCCTACACTCATCTACTCAGTTCATGAGGGAATAAAAAGAGACTTGCATCTGTGGATGCACTTTTTATGTTTCTAAGCTGTTTTTTCCAAGATCTGGATTAACTGTGGCGTATTTCTTTACCCAAAAAAATCAGATGGCACTGAATCATTGTGTGGACAATTCCATTTAGAACTCCTTTGCTCAGTTCTCTTCCATACACAATTTCTCCGTTGCTCAACCATATCCATTTGTTGATACAGCATTATGGATATTCACAGTTTGTTCATAACTTTTAATTAAGGCACGGATGCCAAATGAGCAAGGATGTCCAGCCTCAGGCAAGACAAAAGCACTGACTTTCTTGCAGGAAGGTCTTGTTACAATCATAATTTTGTCCTGATTTGCCATCCCTGCTCTATCCACTTACTCCTACCTCATGTGTTCCTCTTCCTTCCAGTCCTGTTAATTTCAGTGAAGCTATGCAGGCATCCAAGTCTGCTAATAAAATGGCTGTTTGCAGTTGTGGAGAACCCTTAGGTCTGCTTTTTATTTTTTAACTCCAGGCATTTTGGAAAAGATGCAGATCAGTGCTATCTCATTTACTGGAGAATAGTTCCTTGTGCTGCACAGCAAGGCCTGAGAGAGTTTCAGAAGTCTAAGGTGGCTTTCAAAAATGCCACGTAAGGAGGAAGAAGCAATGCTGGCAGCATCTACATCAGATATATCCCTTGATTTCTCCATATGGCTTAAGCCTCTCATTTTTGGCTGGCTCTCTTCTCCCTTCACCTCTGCTTCTCATTGACTGTGTGGACTCATAACAATTATAAGCAAATATGACTCTCAAAACAAATGCTTACTTAGTACAATAAGGTAAAGGTAGCTTTTGGTATAGAAAATTTTGAAAATTAACAAAAAAAATTAACAAAATCAACAGCTCTTCGCATACAGATTGTGACTGGAACAAGGAGCAAGAACAAGCAGTTAATACACTGAGACTGGGTACAGATATGCTTAGCTCAAGCAGGCTTTGCTTAAGCTGAAAATTTTCAAGTATGTTTCCACCATTGTGTAGTATTGGAGCAAGTGATGCTGGTAGCCCTTGCAGAGACCAAACAATTCTCTTTTTTGCTCTGTCAGTTCAGGTGTAAATTGCTCCTTCCCAGTGGTATGGATCGTTCAGTTTCTGCCAGTGCTAGTTGTAGGCATTGCTACAGAGCTGTGTAACAATCTGTGACATTTTTGCACTCTGGGCACTGCTTTTAAGGCCAGCAAATTCTGTGTTCTGAAGTTGAAGTCTGTGAGGTAAATCTAAGTGAATTGAAGGTTAATAAACAAAATATCTGAGTATGAGGTAACCTGATCCTTGACAGGGTTTTCAAGATCTGGCTCAGTGAAGCAGCACTGAATATAAAAACTTCTGCTACTTATACTGTGCTACTTGTGCATACTATATTATTTCTCTGGGTTCTAACTCTCTGGGTACTAACTCAGTAAGAATTCAGTCAAATGCAGACTAATGACTTGATGATGATGCAGCTGACAGTGGGTTCAGGTGAATTTAAAGTCTACCAGTGAAAGAGACTATCTCAGCATGAAAATGGAAAAAATGAAATACAATATGACTTAGCAATCAAGTAAGGAGAGACTGCCTGTTTTACAAGGAAACCTATACTAGTTGAAGAGAAATTATCCTGAATATCTTAGAAATCTTTGTTTTAAATCTAGAAGGCACATGAGCTTAGAGAGGAAAACGAAGTACAGAAAGCCTCTGTATTTTGTTTTGTCAATGTTTCTTGTGAAATCAGAAGAGTATTTGTTTTTGAAGTATATAATCTGTGTTTTGCTTTCTCTCGTATGCATCTTGCACATCAGAATTTCTTGTACTACAGAACTTTGAGAAGCATAGTTTGTTCCTGCTAGTAATCATCCTCAGTTTTCCCATCTTTACCCTGTTGTGTTTATTTTTCACTGTGTACACTTTAAACCTGACTTCTTCCACTTCAGCTTTTTTTTCTGTGTGGTATTATATTCAAAATGTGCTTTGGACTTTCTATCTGGACATATGTTCAATAGTGTTAGTGTATTTCTGCTTCTGTAGGGATCGATATTAAAGTTCCCATATGTTTCAGTGGTGTGGAATCAAGCCTGATGTTACTAACATGAAAGATAATGAATGGATTCTAATGAGCATTTATATTTGTAGAAGTGTAACACATGTTACATGCAGTATGGATATTTCTGTAACAATCAATTTACATTTAAGATGCTATCTTTAAATTTGTGGCTGGATGCTTATCACCAAAAAATATAATTTTATAAGTGATTAACTGACCTGAAAAGCTATAAAGAACCTTACAATAATTAGGGTATTTTTTTGTTTTGGGGTTTTTCTGTTGTCGTCCCCCCCCCTCCCCCATCTTCAATGCATGTGCCAAATAGTGTGTAAGCAGAAAACCCCCCAAATTTCAGGATCTTAAATCAACATCTATTGAAATTGCTTCCAACTTGTCAGAGACTATTTTAGGGATCTATTATACCTCTTTCGTTAATGAACTGCCATTTTCCTGTTGAGGATGTAAAAAAAGGGAAAAAAAATCAGGTTTCTTATAATGACAAGAGCAAGTATTCTTTTCAGTTTCCAGGCTGGTCATCAGTAGCTAACTATCAAATGCTACTCCCCAAGTTTTTCATAATGCAATTGAGATAATCATGGATGCTGATGCACAAACAAAGACACTGTGTTAGTTTTTTTATAGCATTTAAAACAAAAGATAAAACCATTGCCAAATAGACAGGGGCCAGAGTCATAAGGAGAGGTAATTTATAGCAGATTGAAACATGATATGACAAGAAATACAGTAGCAACTATCCTGAAATGACTAAATGACCTCCCCAAAAACTTGAAACCATTTTAAAAAAACATAAACATAGAATAAAACATAATAGCAATCAGTTATAAGGGCACTATGCTATTATTCAAAGAACACTCCAGTAATCCCTGTGGTGAAATGTTAATATATAGAATATTAATATTTCCTGCTTTATTTTAGCCTTTTTTTATCTTTGTTTACTGGATGATCTGAATGTTAGTTATTAAGCTATTAAAATGCAACTCCATTTAAAATTTCATTTCAAAGTTGTATATTTCAAGACTGGCATCTGACAGTACTTTAAACAAAGATTGGTATCTGGTACCTCATGTTTCTGGGAGTTGGAGATTAGATGTTGAGAACTAGCACAGTTCAAAAGTATGTATAAGTCTCCATGTATTTATGGTTTGTTTGCTGGGGTTTTTTATTTTTTTTTTAAAGGAATTTCTGACTAGCTTAGAAAAATGTTTAGAATGAGGACTTTTAAACATTTTTAAATGTGAAATTATTTTTAAAATGTGTCTACGTACATATATGCATGCCAAGCAGTGACAAATATAGCCACAGTCTATATTTAAGTTTTGCATTATGAAACGGCACAGATGTGCCACAGGGAAAATATAAGGTATTAATATCATCCTAGATAATTGTCACCGATGTGCACACAGCTCTGGAAAAGCTGCTATTTAACAGCTGTGCCACTACCAAGAGTAAGGACAGCTGTCAGGTCTGAGGCTTCCCTAGTGTAACATGCTATGGAGAGGTGAGTGGGGTAACAGAGGGCAAAAGTTGTGTCATGTTAATCTCTGATGAAGTTTTAAGATGTCCTAACTGTTTCCAGAATGTCACACAAAGTTGTTAGCAAAATGAATTGTGCAATTATCCAAAATATTGCTTTTGGAAAAGTAGGAAAAAATCTTTGTAATGATGGCAGACATCAGCTAAAAAAAAGTAGTGTGGCCTGGGTGGGGGAAGGAAGCAGGAAAGCTTCCATGGGGAAAGGAGGAATGGTATAGCTCTTTGGTGTAAATCACTGCCTAAATAATTTCATAGAAAACAAAATTAGAAAGTAGTTTACAAGTCTATGACACTACATCAATAATAAAATACATGCTAATGAAAAACCTTTGAGGAAAATAAATTGTTCTATGGCTGTGGGTAGTGCTGTAGTTGTTTGTCTGGTATGATTGGTTTTGTTTCCTCCTTTTCCTTCACCATGTCACATCACAGTTTGCCAGGAGCCACAGCACTGGTGATTTTATTCAAAGGGCGTTTTTATCCAGGCATACTGTGAGACAGTTCTGTCACAGACACAAACCGTGCCTTTTCTTGGAAGCCAGTGTTTTATTGAACTACACTACTCATCTTCTCACGTGTACTTGGACTTGAACAGCACAGAGTCCTACCATCAGGAATGGTTTTACACCCAGGCGAGCTGTTGTTTCTGCCAGCAGCCAGAAAGCCAGTATAAACATGGTGGGGGTGGGGAGGGCAGGCGATGTTTGCTCATTGTGAGGGAGGAAGGGTAAGTGAACTGTTGCTAGGCAATATGTTTCTGGATGACAGATCCTCTGTATTGCTAAGTGACCAGAGCAATCATTTTTGGCAAATCTATGCAGAGCTCTGTGGGCTGTCATTGGCCTGCAAAGAAAGAAACAGGTGTACAAATATGCAAAATGTATTTGATTCTTTTATAAAACCGGAGGTGTTGCAAGAATGAGTTACTTGACAGATGTACTCTTTCCTTTGCCTATCTGTTTTGTTTCTTTCTGGCTTTCTGAGACGGTTACCTTGGTGTGAATCAGGTTCAGATCCTCTGAGGTCTTCTCCAGATGCTATCTAGGCATGTCATCCATGCCATGTTTGTTGGTGCTTCCAGTCGGAACACTGGAAAACCAATGAGCCAGTGCTGCTCTTGGATAAGCTGCAGTGGCAGCAGGTGCTAACAGTGCGGATTGGTAGCAGGCACTTAAAAACCCAGTGCCCTTGCCAGCTTTCTCCCAAGCAGGATTGTACTGTGCTTGCTGTTGGCTGCAAGGAGTTCTTCCAATCAACATTGAAAGAAGACACGGGGATAAATAGTTCAGACATTTATTGGTAGTGTCTGAGCTGCATAAGGAAGCATAAAAATACACTCCCTTTTTTTTTTATTTTTGTTTTGGTGGTGTTTTCTCAAGACATGAAAACCTTATCTGGACCCTGAAGATGAGGACTTTTCTTGGTCAGTAATCCTCCTGAAGGATTTGCAGGACATATCCTTTAAAACCTATGCCAAAGACAAAAATTTTGTTCTCAGACTCCAGAAAGTAGGTGATATTTTTGGGGTTGGGAAGAAGTTTGGAAAAAAAATAAAAATCTATAATCTTTCTCATAATGATGAGAGGTTTTGGTTTTTGGTTTTTTTTCCCATGGGAAGGAATGCAAGACATAATGTGAATTAATGTGCTTGCTCACTGTCTTAGGGCTGAATCTAAACCTGTGACTACCACTTATTATGAAACCTCAGAAAAAACCCCTAAAACCCCTGTCTAGTTTTGCATTTCATCATAGATTTGAAACTCAACCCAGTTTCAGGATGGTGTGATGGCTGAATTTTTTCCCCACACTTTACTTTTTTTCATAAAGCTGTTTGAGAAACCGGGGGTTGATTTTGAGATTTAATATTCAGAAATTCAACCATTCTGCTTTCCTTTGTGTGGATAATTTTTAACACTTCATTTTTGAAATTGAAAATCAAACCAAAGCTCAGGCAAAAATTTCCCAAATATTAGAAGTGAAGAGAAGGTTTGTGTAAACATCTGTCGAGGATGGGCCAAGGAAGGGCCAAGTCACCACCAGAGTGTCTGGGAGATGTGCTGCCAAAGGACATCAGCCTTGTGCCAATTATCACAGGGTGTAATGCTTGCAGAGGATGGCAGGAGGTAGGAGAGAGGCTTCTTTTTCTCGATTGAAGTTAGTGCTGGGTTTATATTGGTGCTGTTTGCAGTTCCCCTTGCTAAGGGAAGGAAATTGATCCCAAGTATCTTAAATAAAGACAGGAAGATGCAACTCACTGTAATTACCTTTGAAGCATGTATTTTTCCTGTTGCATGTTGCTCCTGGTACAGCTCTGGCTAAAAGAGTTGCCTGAAGGATCAGCACTTCTTTTTCATCTGCTGCTTTGTTCTCAGGGGTCTTTCTGTAGTTGGCAGCCTTAGTGGAAGAAGATCAAATAGCTCTGGCAGCTTTTGTAGCAAGGTAGGATGTCATTTAAATAAAATGATGCACATGTACAGTCTAAGTCAGCCTCCTTGCTGAGAGGGCATAACAAACAATTAAAGAGCAGTTTCCTCTGGGGATGAATGGCTTTTGGGGAACTATTTCAGTTATATGTGAATTATATATGTATTACTAGGGACAAGTGATCTTGTAAAGTGAAACAGCTGAGAAAAGCCTCTGACAGCAGCACGGTGTGTAACCACAAGGGAGCCTGGCTGTGTTTGCTGATGAGGGAGAGAAGGTTTAGTGGATTTCAGTCAATAAAATGTGTTAAAAAAAATAGAATAGCCATAGCTCCAAGTTAAATAGCAGAACATGAATTGATAAATGAGGCTAAAATAGTCTGTTTAATTTTAGCTTGAAGATCAGAGCTAGATTAAATCCAGTTTACCGCTTGGCATACTTCTGTCCAAATGGAATATGTGCACGTCTGCACTGAAGGCATCAAAGCCAAAATCCAATATTAGATGGAATTACATAGAAACATTGCAGAGTATGGGAGTGTATCTCTGATTTACCAGGAAAGGGATTAAAATGAGGGATAGGGGAAAAAAATAGAGTGGGGAAAAAAATAGACATCAAACTACTGTAATTGGCATTCATCTTCTCACAGACAAGAAGCAAATTTTCTGCAGGTGACTCTGGGAGCTGCAACACAGTGTTGCGTCATGGGCTTGTATGTATTGCAGAGGAAAGACAATTGAGTTTTTATGCTTACAACAGCTGATAGCTCCTAATGTGGTGACTGCTAGAACTGCTCAGTGGTATAGCTACTGAATTAACAAACAGCAGGAGTCCTCTAAAGAAGTTTTAACGTCTTTTGGTAAAGAGCTCTGGTATGTGTTGCTATCAAAGATGTGCAGAAAAATTGAAAGATAAGTCCCCCCACAAAAAAATTTTAGAAAAATACAAATCTTGCAAAAGCTTTTGTGAAGTAGTTTTTGAAATTGCATCTGTGAGAACAACAGAAGAAAGGGGACATTTAGTCCAGAATCAAATTGTAGATGAAAGGAAATTGAGAAGTGGTTTGACATTTTTAAGAGAAGAGTAACATTAAGAAGCTTGACCCTGTATAATAGGAAAGCTGCTGTTTCAATGATTGTGGAATTGAAGACTGGAATTTGAAACAGGTAAAATGGAAACACATTTTTTATACAGAACGTAGTGCAATCTAGTTCATTAACTTGTGTAATTCTTTAGTATATTAAGGGCTCCGTGGGACTCTGCAAGGAACACATTATGAGAACAAATATATCCAGCAGCATGAGTATTTTTGTAGGAAGGAATATAATTTCCTGTAATTTGAGGCACAAAACTATTATTTTGTGAAATAGTAGAGGAAAAAACTTCCCTGACAGGCAGTTTATTCCACAGTATTGTGCATTGTACAGTTCTCTGAGTCTTTACTGCATGCTTTTGTTTACTGTCAGCTCCAAACCTCTGGATTACGTTACACGGTCAAGCAACTTCTGTTTCTAGAAGCTAAGAAAGAAACTCACAGTTGTGTTAAATTCACTTAAGTTGCCCAGCCTTCTCTGAGAAACACAACTTGCCTGACCAATTAGTGTACCTTTTTCTGTTTTCTCATTTTCTGATAGCTAAAAAGGATTCTTTGAAAGACTTCACTTTTTTTTTTTTTCAGCTTGATATGCAAACATCATTGCTTCTCATTTTATGATCATTGAATCAGTAAGTATTGCCATAGATACAGAATTTATTGCTGATATATGCTAATTAATTATGATGCTATTTTGGCATTAGTGCTTAATGCCATCTGCCTGTCTGAAATCTGCTTGTTCATGGGACTGATCAGCCAGCATTTCATTCTTACAGTTTGAATATAGAAAGGAACACAAGTCACAAAATATAAACACACGTATGTGTGCTCTCAGATCTGACTTTAAAGTCTAATGCTTTCATCTGCCAGAGAGCACTGTAGTCTTGCTACTGTTGCCCTTTCACTGAACTCTTAGAGATATTTTATTTTATGGAAAGCTACTTGGCATTACTTGGCATTACTTGCTTCAATGTGCTCTTATTTGCTTCCTTCTGAACAGCATGGTCTATGACTTGCAGCACTTTGAAGTAACAGCATTTCAGCTCTTTCACGATTAATGTTAACTTTTCATTGTTTCCAGTTGTGTCAGCAAGCACAATCTTCTGTTGACTTATCTGCTGTACTTAATGTTTGAAGTTTTCCATTGGCAAAAATCCAATCTGAACTGCCTCCTGCAAAATACCTGAAAGAACTTTATTTTTAAAGTATATTTTGTATGTTTGTATTGTACATATGCAACAATGCCTACACAGTGATCTTCCCTTATGTGTAGTCTGAATTCTTATGAAGCTTTTGTTTTGAGACTGTTTTCCAGGATGCTTCTGCTACTGATAGAAGAGTCTGAGAAATGTTATCCTAAACAAGTACAAAGGTATATTTTTTGACTGAAAGACAGGGGATTATACTTAATCACCAATGTGAACAACCTGGAAAAACACAACTTTTTTCCTATATTATTGTCTCTTATTTTGTATATAAAGTTTGATCTGACAAATTTTTATTCATGAAGTTAAAGGGTACTTAGTGTTTAATAGAAATTACTGTGTACATGAGGAAGGCTGATTTTGGACATAATTGAATATTCATAATATAGGCTTATAAAAATATTCTTATGTAACTTCTGTAACTATTTTTATGTAGATATTTGTATTGTTTTTATTCCTGGGAAAACTTAAAACATCCTTCTCAAAAAAGGTAAATTGTTATTGTGTCACTTAAAAGTCTGTTTTGCAGATTTAGAGTGAGAAATATGTTTAAATTAAGAAGAAACATCAGATTTCTGAACATGCCCATGTATAACAATTTACAATTATTGAAGCAGTTTTATTTAACAAGCTGTGCCTTGAAGAAGACTAAGAAGAACTCACATTACAATGTGCAAGCTCACAAGTCACAACCAGATTACTTCCAAACTGAAAAGCTTATAAAAAATGTAAAGTACTCTAATAATTTTAAATTACTCTATATTGCACATTTTCAGGTCTCTGATCACCTCCAAATTCAAGTGCTTATAAAACTGCTCCAATAATTTTAAATTGCTATGTGCACAGTGATTTAAAATTGTTAAAGTGCTTCAAAGTTTTTTAATAAGTGCCTTAATTTAGAAGTGAGTTGAGCAATACTCCAATATACATTCAAGAGATTATTAAACTGATGTTAAAATTTACCATCTGGAAAGAAAATTAAACTGTTTCTTTAAAAAAAAAAAGTAAAAAGAAGTGGGGGAAGGAAGAGAAAGGGTGGAGAAGGTATAAGAGGTAGGAATATGCTAGAGGTGAAGAATACAAGGATGAGAAGAAGAAATATAAACCCAAAGCTTGCAGAGTAACAGGTTGCTGTGCTGTCTGAAAGATAGGAGTTCAAAACTTAGGGCACCTGCCCCAAATGTGCCCAGGAGGATCTCCTTAAAGTTATGACAGCACCATCCAGAAGGTTAAATCAAGATGACAGCGATAGGGAAAAGGGTCTTTATGGTTTAGGAAGAGCATAACAGGCAGACACAGCATCTCTTATACTATTCAACATCTAGGCTGTTACTAGGCTGCTATGCAGATGCACACTTTTTTCTTTAATGTTTCCTATGCTGTAAAGTTGTATCACACTCTTAAGTTGCAATTATTTGAGTAAAATAAACAAATTATTTCCTAATTGGTTTCTGAAATAACAGTTCTGAAAAGAACATTTCTGTTTAATAAAACACACTTTCCATATTGTTGTCTCTTTATTTGTTCTATTACAGGCTATTGTTTTACCAGATTTTTCTGCTAACAATTTGGAACAAAGATACAAACTCATTAAACATGGCAAATTAAAAGTGTAATTGCCGTTACAATAATGAAATGTGTACTTCAGATGTTTCCTCAGTTGATGTAACACTTTTTGATTTTAATCATTTCACTTGAATGTTGACATATTAATGATATACATAGCAGGAACAGACTTCTCTATAGAAAGCAAGAGAGGCAAAATGTTAGACCATCTCCTTGTAAATACAACTAAGCCAATCATACAGCTCTCAGTGTCATATGAAACACCCATCCAGGTAGGAGCACTGATGTGATAGCCTTAGCCAAATTACCTTGTATGAATATTTTCCTGGATATATCCTTGTTACTGATCCTCAGAGCCTGGTCCAGGCAGGCTTTTGACAAGTACAAAATCTGTGTTGAGATTTTTGAAATACAAGGAGAAATATCCAGAGCATTCTTCTTGAGACGTGTCCAGGAAGATAGTGGACTCAGTTGGCTGCAGTGATCCAGAAGGAGCTGGCACAGAGAGGGCAAGGATGGTGTTGGCAGCTGGGGCTTAGAAGGCAGAAAATGATGACACAAGCTGCTATTTCTCCCTCTGTTCTCATTTTCTTTTTGCTGTGGGCAGAAAGTGTTTCTTTTGATGGGAGTGCACACAGTGTTTTTAGTACTTGCTTTGACCTTTAATCAATATTGATTGATTCTGTGAAGACCTGAAATCTCTGACCTTTGGCTGGCTTTGCAAAAGTAAAATTAAATGCTGCTAATATATTTCAGTTGCTGAAAATACCATAAATACATCAGGGACAAAACCAAACCGTGGTTTCAAACCCATGTGATAACTTTGTCATTATATGAGGTGGGTGCCTAAAGAAAAGCTTTTAGTTTTTCAAATTCAGGATACTCTAAGCTCTTTCATAAACAACAAACAATTGCACAGCTTACAAGTGTCAGAGACCATCAACCTGTCTTCATACGCTGATTTTAAATTGGTGTAGAGAAAAAATTTGTAATCAGCCTCTATCTCCTTTATTGTAGTGTGAGCATGTCTTTAGTTCTTGGTAGCCCAGAATCATGTTGACTGTCCTTTTTTCTACAGGAAACAATTCCTTGAGAACAAAACAAAATCTTTATGCCTGTGAAGTACAGAGCACTGTATAAACTACCCCACTGATTAGTCACACATTTGGCCTTTAAAGAACTGAACAAAAAGATCAATACCCTGATTTCCTTTTCATCTGCCTGGACCATGAAGCATGGACCTCTTGCTTTGTTTATTGTGTAATGAAGGAGGTAAGGCAGGCTAGCAGAAAGAAAAGATTATCTCCCTCTGGTAAATATATCGATGTTACAGACAGAGGCAGAGTACAGCACAGAGAGTAATGAGAAATTTGACTGCTTTTCTTCCCTTCCTTGCTTTCCAGCTTAACTTTAGTACATCCCAGTGAATTAACCACTACAAAGAGAAGGAACTGTTTTAGAGACTGACAACTGAGAGCATTTACAATTAGCAGAATTGATTAACCTTTACAAATACTGTTACTCTACCAGGTGTTTTTTCTTTCACACTAGTTGAACAATATGCCTTATTGATTAAACATATTCCTTTATAGTAGCACTGATTTGTCTATGGCTTCCCCAGTCATAAAACCTGCCTCTGTAATAGCTGCTGTACATTCTTTTGAGGACTTGACACTGGAGGCTGATTGGCATTAGACTGAAACTGGAGACTGATGCAAGCACTGGAATAGGCTGCCCGGGGAATTGGTTGAGTCACCATTCCTGGAGTTATTTAAAATATGAGGTAGAGGGGGTGCTAAGGGACATGGTTTAGTGATGACCTTGGCAATGCAGGGTTAACAGCTGGACTCTATCTTAGAGGTCTTTTTCGACTTAAAAGATCCTATCATTCTATGATTACGTAAATAATTCTCCATGTCTTGAGTGTGAGGAGTCACACTGCGAAAGCAGAAGAAGCAAATTTGCATTCCAGCTGCTTCCCTAAAGTCAGGGCTGTGCTGAAACAAAGGGAGTCATCCTCTTTGTTATATGTCACCTACTCTGCACAAGACACATTTTCTTGTCTGACTGGGAAGAACTGACAGCTAAACACAAAAAAAGTAAGGAAGGGACATTATTTGTAACAACATTTATGGCTTGGTTTATGGTCTTTTATTTTGATACATCACATGGGAATTTAACAATGGCAGGATTCTGCTTTTCAGTGACATATGTTTTGAAATATCTTTTAAAGCTGATTTACTGATGGTGTGATTGGCAGTCAATTGGCCTTCCTAAGAGAAAGGGCACTGAAAAATCCGGATCTCTTGGAAGACATGCATGGTGCCAAGTGGGTTCCTTTCTAACCTAGCAAACTGTGAATTTTCAGGAGGATGTGTGTAAAATACCACTTGGTATTTCATTCTTATTTTTGGAGAAGGGGTATATGTGACTCCTGTGATTATGAAAGCTAATGACAGCACAGGCTGTTTCACTAAAAATTCATCACATTCTGCCTAGTGGTAGTGCCCACTGTACCTAGGAAAACTCTCCACTTTAAGAAGGGAAGAGTAGAAATCTAATTCCCCTGCCAGCTCAAGCTGAGGCTTCTTCTGTACAGTCTTTGATGTATTATGAAACATGCTGAATTACACATGTTGTTCTACCATTTGCTTTTCAGCTCAGCAGGGATTGAACAGAGAACACCAAACTCATTTCACTGAAGACTGTAGGTGGGTTCAATGAAGTGCCCTTCAATATGTAATAAAGGCACCAGGCTTCATTCATGTACATGAATCATTAAGACTTAAAGAGTTTTATCAGCACTCTTCCAGATTGAAAAAATAAAATAAAATAAAATAAAAAAAATTAAAAAAGTCTTGCCTGTAAAAACTGAAACTAAAGAACATGAAGTGCCTTAAATCAGACATTCTCTTAAATGTAGATAAACTGGTTTGAAGAGATCTATTATCTAGCTAATGTTAACAGAGAAGATGTAAATAGTACACATACATACTCTTTGTATATTGAGACATATGGCAGAGCATGTGTTTTATATTAAACATATATCATCAAGTATTTAATGGTTAATATAAGGGAACTGATGTCATTCCAGGGATCAGAGGAACAATGGTGGCACTCAGCCATTTCTTTCCTGAATAGCTGCTGTGTTTTTTAAAATAAAAAATCAGGGAGCTGCTGTAGCATTCACAGCATGACAAACAAATTAGAAAACAGCAGATGCAGCACAAATTAAGATGTATTTAGCACAGCAGCCCATCAGATGTGTGAAAGTCTTTTGTATATCAGCTTTGCAAGGTTGATGTATTGCACTTTAGACAGCTGATAATGAACCCTTCTAGCAATTAGAGATGGAAATACTGAGGATTTGAAATTGTGCTGTTCCCAGTAGAGGCAGGGGGAAAGCAGGATAACCCAAAATCCTTAGTGAGAAATTTACTGCTTTGTGTGTGTGCACCGAGCAAAATAAAGCAAATGTTTTGGTTTATGCACATGTACATTTTGAATTTATTTTTTTTTAGATTTACTGTTTGTGTAATTATTATTTCACTTTATATATAATTTAAAAATATATTCATTGTTGATGATAGGGGAGTTTTATGCTGGTACAATGTCTCTTGCTTTATGGGGTGCTTTAGTTAGTCATCTGATGGAAGGACAGTAATTTCAGTAATGTAATCTTCAAACAGCAATAACCCTTTTAATGGTGTAAGTGGTTTACAACTTTACAGTTTTACTGTATTTTGCTTTTTTTCCTAATGTTTCTGCTACACTTCCTCTTTCTGTCTCCCTTTCCGTAGCCCAAAGTACAGTTTAAAAACCTTGATGGAAGCTGTGCATAAGGTTGTGGGTTTCAAGCCCGGACTCAATTCTGTGCTTGATCCTCCTAGATGCTGAGTGCTTTCAGCTCCAAAGAGCCACAATGGAAATGGAGAGTACTTAGCAGCTCACATGCCTGAGCCCCCTGAGGAGAACAGCATATTACAGTGGAGCTGGGATCTGTCTGCTATATAGATAATAATAGTTTCCACTTATATAGAGCCTTTCATCTGAGAATCTCAAAATGCACTACAGATTATGGATGTGCTACAGCAGTGACTTTGTTATGGCTGCACAGAGATTTGAAACTGAAGCAGGCGTTAATGCTCTTTGTTACTTGTGAACAAAAGAATGCATCTTAGTGCATCCTCTGCAGACTTACTATCATCAGGCTTTATAAAAAGTAATGAATTCTTTTTCTGTGAACTGACATATCTACTTACCATGTATTATGGTTGCTTAAAAATGGCCTTGTGTTGGTGTGCGTGCCCGTTATTTTATTATTATTAAACGAGGTGTTTGTACTCCCTGCTCTCAGCTGCTGTGCTGCTTAAAGGTGAGTGCCTTTGAGAAAACACAACAGAGGCACCAGACTGGGCAACAGGGAAACCCAGGCTGAAAATACAACCTCCTTACAGCTTTGTTAGTGGCAATCACCACTGCCCACTGGAAGAATATCAGGTGATCTCACCACTGATATGAGCGGAATAGTGATATTGTGAAAACGCCTTTAGGATGACAGTCCCTATATTATTATTATGCCACCAGAAGTCTGAGCCATAAGGACAAGAACTATCCAGACCTCTGCAGAGGAGCATGGGGAGACTGTGCAAAGTGTATTCTTGCACAATGTAGAGTGCCAGGATACTGCACTTGGAGGTTGTGGGGAAGGCGTGATGGATCTTGGACATGAATGACAGGACCCCTTTCCTATGATTCAGCATTGCACTTGCTTTCATAACTAAAACTTGCAGTTGATGACAAAATGAACAAAACTTGTTTTGTGATTTCTACTTAGTTTTATTTATTGTAGGAAAACTTTTTGTCCTTGCTTTGCATCATGAAAGACAAAAGGATGAGACCTGCCGGCATATGAGTGGTGTGAAACCTGCCTGTCTAATGTGATACTAAACTGATTCACTGACAAAGAAAACTAGGTCTGACAGGTTAAACTAGGGGTGGTACCCACTCTTGCACTGTTCTTTTTTTTACTGGGCACTATTTTTTTGCATTTTCAGTGCCGATACACTTTAGTGATACTTTTCCCTTGTCCAAATGGGCTTGAGGACAGCCTGGTACATATAAAATTTTGATGTACTCTTTCACAAATTTTGATATGGAATGTATCATTCTATGTAGCTACAGTAAGAAATTCTCTTAACTTCCATAAGCAGTATAATCCAAGATTTTTCAAATGGAAAGGTTAATAAACCATATAACTCCATTGCATTTTTGCTAGTGTTACTAGTGCAAGAGGTGAATAAATTATCTATGATGCACATTTGTCATAAGGACCATTTGGGTAAAGCAAAGAGCTCTTTCCATAAGCAATAGTAGAACTATTATCCTGTCTAGGTTTCCAAGCTGTAGCTTTTGACCTTCATTTCAAAGCTGTGTAATACTTGTAGGTATTAACAGTGATCACTTGGTATGATAGCTTTTAAATTAGACCAGGTTGCCAGAAAAAGCACTCTGATTGCATTTAATCAGGAAATGGAGATAATTCTCTCTGGGAAAATGTGTTACCTTTGCATTACTCAAAAAAATAAAAAGCAGTCAGGCAAGATTCTGTCATTGCCAGCCTCTTGTTTACCAAGAGCCAGAATAACAGTAGTGCCCAAAATAAAAAACATCCCCTAAATCTTTTGATTTTATAAAGCCATGTCACAGAATTATTCCCTGATGCAGGCTAGGCATCACTGTGACAGAGACCAACAAGGTTGTTTTCTGTGTCACAGATAGTTAATTTTTTACATTATTTTTTTCGTTCTGACTCATCTTACAATTCATCTTTTATTACATAGATGTAAATAAGCCATGGCACTTGATTAAATACTAACAAATTAAATGTTAGAAGTTTTACTAATGGTATAATACATAATGTAGTAATAATTATTATTGAAATTTAATAAGCATGTACATATGTAAAAATGGATTATGCTTCTGATGGGCAAGTTTTCTATACACAAAGTAGTGTGGAGCTTTTTCTGCCATCATTCTGCTTTATTGTATCTTGAGAATACCGGCAAGAATGCAAGGCTTATTTCTGGTAAAGAAAACCCCAGAGTTTTCAATAAATAGCTATAGAAAACATGGAGTTAGATACATGATGGCTGCAACACTGTGGATTAGGTTACCAGAGTAAGCAATAAGTATTTTGCTTTTGCTATTTTGTCCTTGTTCTGTGATGAGGCTGAAGAATAGTTTAGGGACACATGAAATTGCTAAGACTCTTGAGGAAATATCAAGTATATGTAGATTTATAAGTCAAGGTGTTTTCAGCAGTTTACCATTCTCTTTCAACCTCAGAGAGAAGCATAATGAAAACTTTTTGCAACTTTCCCTCTTTCACATCTATTCTGTATTCTTTTTATCGTTACTGATCTTTACTGTCAAAATGTGTGAATAATTTCAATTAAAATAAGGCAAGTTTTAATCTAAGCAGTTTGCATATTTATATTATGACTCTAATAGGGAACATAGAGAAGGTGTGTGTGTGTGCAGCATTCTCAATAACATACTTTCTGATATAAGTTGTCAAAAGAAGGCCCACCCTGTAACATTTCTAATGTTCAGGCTGTTTCCTACTTCATCAATGATAAGACTTTGAAAAGGGCCAGTGGTTCCTGTGAAGAAAACTCAACAGTCTATCCTCTCATCCTGATGAAAATGTGGACACTTAACACAATTTATCCTCCAAAATTGCAAATAACTAATCATAATTAGGAACCCTGCTGTTGGGAAAACTGCTCACCCTGGCACTCAAAAAAAAAGAGAGAAAACCTACGGAAGTTGTAACTTTCCTTTCTTGTATTCTCCAAATCTTTCTGAACCTAAGTGTCTAAAAAGTTTGCCTGAAAGTAACACTCCTGAGGAAACAACTATTCCATTGACCTCTCAGTGCTCCCACCTCAACACTTTTTTTCTGCTTTGTTACTGTAAATGAAGTACTAATTACACATGAATCATCATTCACTCTTTCCGTTTTAGGAATGAGACTAACACATGCATTTATTTTCCTTGTACCTTTCCAGTCTCCTTATAAAATGCTCTGATTCGTTGCATTTACCTGAAAAATTACATCTCTGCAAACAGAATCTTCTAGTTAAAAGTATCACTGTTGAAGTCATAATGATTGAGGTGTTAAAGAAGGATTCATTATCATTGGAAAGATAACAATGATTTAAAGCATAGCCAAGGATGATTCACCCCTGCTGGGCAGTAAGTCGTATGAAATGTCCCATGCCAGTTCCAGTATAGTTACAAATGTAACCAAATATAAAACATTTCCTTTCAATATTTGCCTCATTTCCCATGTTTTCAGTTATAAGCCATGGAAATCCGTTTTGGCCTCTTATGCTGTGTTTCATACTACAGACCTGTGCCCCACATGTTGTTCTGTCAAACTATGTGTCTCCAATCAGACTGCTATTGTATGCACTCTGAGACAGGTAGTCTTAAGGATAGTGGTTGCTTCTCTTTGAACATTGCAGGAAGATTTTTTAGCAAACAACTTTTTCGCATTTAGACCAATGTAGGGATGTAAGTTGGATGCAAGTGCCAGCTTGCCTTATTTTCATGTTCCTGATAAAAGATGCAACTTCTCTATGGGGGAAGGGAACACAATAAACTGAATGATGCAAATTTCTTTTCCTGCCATCTGCATTTCTGTGACATTCTATTGAATTTGATTGGCATGCCATTAGCTTTACATTATTTAAAAGAAATTCCTGCAGTATTTCCAGTGCAACCAAATAATTGAAAGACATGTCATACAACATCTTGTTTTAATGACATGCATCACCATTCAGTTCCATTGTAATGACATCTCTGCCACTTAAGATGTCTAAACCAATATCTGTGGTTTTACAGTATCACCCTATACTTCAGTGTTCAGAGCCAAAGGATTTTAAACTTTATGTTATTTCTTTTTTTTTTCCTGTTTGTTTGTTTGTTTGTTTGTTTTGGGGGGGTTGTTTTTTTTTTTGTTTTTTTTGGTTGTGTTTTTTTTTTCTTTGCTTTTTGTTGGGTTTCTTTTTTTTATAAGGAAATTTAATATAATCCTTCAAAAAAGAGTCAGGTTATAAAAAACGTCAGTGTTCACTCTATTTAAATTGCATCATATATATATATGTTATGTCATCACCAAGGACTTCAGATGAAACCAGGAAATTAATTTAGTTCTATTCCTTTAGTACATGAGATCCCAGTATCAAGATTTTGTATGGGCAGGAAAGCATGACAGTTGCCTCCTCAGATACTGAATGGTTTGAAGAAAGCCATTTTAAAACGGAGAACAAGAAAAAAAACCCCTAGCTGTTTGGCAGAGAGAGCTGTATTTTTATATAATGTTGTCTGGCTGCTAACAAATATTCAGGGTTGCTGCTTTCCAAATTTTTACTACTGACTTCAAATGTCTTTTTTTGACTCACAACACTTTGGTGGGAAGAACAACATAGATATATATGCAGACTGTGTAGTGTGTATACATGTACACAATCACACATATGAGAAAGAAAGAGGGAGACATAGACAGATAGATAGATAGATAGATAGATAGATAGATAGATAGATAGATAGATACTATATTTTGTACAAAAAGAAAAAAAAAGACTAAAAGAGAGACTGGATGTGAATTCCTAGGAGAGGTCTTCATTTACAGATATTTCTGGTACTTTGGAAGATAAAAAGGTAGTGGATACTTATCTTAAAATCTGTAAATAAGACAAATTCTTGCTTCAAGAACAGAATTTTATGTACTGACATTTGTCTCACATATTTATTAGTAATCTGATTTAGAATTTCTATTGTAAAAAGAAGAAAAGGGGAGCTTTTAGAAATGCATCTTTATTTAAATTTATTTTTTAAAAGAAATGTTTGGTTGGTTTTAGATCCTATCATGCTTCAGTATTTTGTAAAAGTAATTTTGCAAAATGCATCAGGTTCTTACAAAAAAAAGCGTCATGGAATTGAGGGATTTGAAAAGCGTGTTCTTCAAAGTGTGTACTCAAAAAATGGGAAGTACTGAATATTAGTACATTCACAGCAAAAGACAAAAGACAGCATGTATTCTGTGAGTACCTGTTTTATTTACTAATTCATTTTAAGTGGTACATGCTCTGGAGGACACAGTTGCATTGTTCACTTGTAAATATATACATATTTGCCACTTCTTCCTCATTTTTTAAGGTAATTGGTTATAGTCTAAGGTCTAACAACTGATTTGAGGTATCTGACATTAACAGCTGTAACTGATATTGTCAGCACCAATCGCATTGAAGTTATTCTGAAATTTTACTATTTTCAAGGGGTTTAATTCTTTAAATTCTAGAAAACTGCCTTCAGCCCTGCACTATGAAGTGAAGCCTCTTCCTCTATTTCGTCTTTCTCTGATTTTATTAATCTTGCATCCTTTTCTGCATAAACCAGCTGGTTATTAGGACAGTTGTCTGGGCACATGAGTGCTATGCGTTTAAATTCCTCATGCTGAATTACATTTATATTTACATTTTGGTCTCTTGTCTCTTGGGTGAGATTCTGATAGTTACAGCATAACAGTAAACTTGAGTGTGAAAGGACATGTTAGTTTTGTTTTTACAAAAATCTGTCAGTGAGAGCTGTGCTTTGAGGTGAACCTGGCTGTCATTGAGGGGTAGGGGCAGTGCCTGCTATCAATACAGGCTGGGGGATGAACAGATCAAGAGCAGCCCTGCTGAGAAGGACTTGCAGCTGCTTGTGGGTGAGATGCTGGGCATGGGCTGGCAATGTGCACTTGCAGCCCAGAAAACCAATCATATCCTGGGGTGTACCAAAAGAAGTGTGGCCGGCAAGGTGAGGGAGAGGATTCTGCCCCTCTGCTCCACCCTGGTGAGACCCCAGCTGGAGTGCTGTGTCCTGCTCTGGGGTCCCCAGCACAAGAAAGACACGGACCTGTTGGAGCAAGTCCAAAGAAGGTCCACCAAGATGATTAGAGGGATGGAGCATCTCTTCTTTCAAGAAGGGCTTATAGAATGTGTTTGTTCAGCAGGCTTAGGGGTGACCCAATTGTGGCCTTCCAGTAACTGAAGAGAACATACAAGAAGGACGGAGAGGGACTTTTTATGGGGTTATGTAGTAACAGGACAAGGGGCAATGACTTCAAAATAAAAGATATTAGGTTTAGATTAGATATTAGGAATAAATTCCTTACCGTAAGAGTTGTAAGGCACAGGAACAGGTTGCCCAGGGAAGCTATATGGACAGGATGCCCCATAAATAGAAGTGTTCAAGACCAGGCTGGATGGAGCTGTGAGCAACTCGGTCTGGCAGAAGGTGCCCCTGTCCATGCAGGGGAGTTGGAACTACATGATCTTTAATGTCCCTGGAAACCCAAACCATTCTATGATTCTGTGAAAATGAAGCAGCTGCCCAGGACACATTAAGCACTGTCAGATGACTACAGGAGGCCACATATTGGTGAGAATGTGCTTGATCAGGACATGTAATAAAGGTAGGCTTGAAGCCTGGAACTACAATTTATGAAGAGCTTCTGCTTCCCTGTCCTGGTGGCTGGTGGAAATCAGTAGAAGCAGAGGCAATATTAATTGTCCTTGCTCTCACCTTAGTGAGTTTCTAAGTTTGACTTCAAGTTAAGGGTACATTAAAAACTTATTTTGTATGTCTGAACAGTTGT
>JAWWTY010000088.1:17197551-17230457 GCA_035222235.1 Margarornis squamiger
ATCTACAGTTGTGAATCTGGCTGCTAGCTTTCCAATCTGCTTTTCTTTAACAGGATTTTATATCCTGAGTAAGTAATACTAGAAATGAGCTTTACAGCTATTCGTAGTTTTGTTCCTCTCTCTTGCCTTTTTTTTTTTTTTTTTTCCCCTTGAACTTGCTTCCGTGGTATGCTTTCTGCAGATCATATAAAGAAACAATTTATAAGAGATATTTATAAACTGGATGTAAATTGAAGGCAGGCAAGGAAGATGTGAAAGGATTTAAATAACTTTAATGACAGTATGAATGACAGAAAGAAAAACATGTAGCTTGGGAAAACATGGATTAAGGAGAGAAGGAGAGAACGAATTCTTAGATCTGCACTGGAAAAACATACTTTCCTTCAGACAAAGGGTTACAGAGCTCACTAGAATCTGTTGTAATCTTCTGAGTTCAGTGTGGAAGCACCATAGCTGCTAATACTGAAAAAATAAGCTAGGCAAAGAAAGTATTTGAGGAAACTTAGTAGGGACAGTCCAAACCCAGATAAAATACAAGTTCATTTCACCTCTTCTATCTATAATTAAATTAATGTTTTAACATAGTGGATGGAAAGATATAAAACCCGTTTGTGATACTCCTTGATTTACTTTTTTAATGTCTCAGAATTGTATCTAACTAATGTATCCCCCAAATGCGTGATAATAATAAATACAGAAATATGGATTCACAAAAATATTACCTTAAGTGGTCCTATTCACTGTAGTGAGGATTCTGATATTTCATTTCAGAGTTAAAAAAAAGAGCTGTCTCTAATGCTGCTGTCCTACATTTCAGGTCTAGTAAAATATGTTATTTAAACATATTTTACTAGAATACAATGTATCACAAATATAGCACATCAATGATATTTTTCTTCAAGTTACTTTTAGTCCTGAAGAAGACCTTTGCAGTTTTAAAAGCTAAAACACTCATCCATGAGCATATTTTTGCCAAAGGCACTGTACAGGCAAAACCAACTGTTTCCATGATATTCAACTTTATTATAGTAAAACCATGATTTTTTTCTTTCATTTTTATAATTTTGATTTGGTTTAATGCTTCATTTATACTTTGTTTTACTATGTCATGACAGCATTATGACAGGAAAAGCTTGATCTTTGAATAATTATTCAAATTATTATGCAGATGAAGAAGGCCAATTGAAGAAAAGGTCACTTTTCCTTGCTATGCTTGCAAATAGTCCAAGTAGTATATTTGCAGCATCAAGTGTAAATAAGTGTCTGTTTTTATTTTTTATTAATTATATAAACTCTAATTCCTGAGTGTAGAGATAACCTGAACAAGAGAAATCTATGATTGGGGTTGTTCAGACCATCTAGCCTTAGAACTCATTCTCTAGTTCTAGTCAAGCAAATGTTTGGAACAGGGACCAAGATATGGTCATTACCCTCTCAAAGAACTTAATTCCCACCATTGACTTGAACCACACTTCTAGTCTTGTGCTTACTAAGCTGAAAGTCAGGTCCACACAGCTGTGGAATGTGAAGGCCCACTCTGCTATTGAGAGTTGATGGGTAAAATAAGGAGAGAGAGTTTCAAAATAAACCAGAAGATTTTATAATCATGAAAATCGGCAGTTATAGAGGGAATAAATGTAAGAAAGTGTAGTTTGATTGTGATAACCGTTTCTGCAGGAGTCGTAGTGTGGAATGTGGAAAGATTGGAAGAGGCATTGTCTTGTTTCTTTGCATGAGGAAGAAAAAAATGCTGCCAAAGTAACATAAATTAAATTCTTCTTGTTATTGCATTCAGACCCTAACTAGAATTTTATTTTTGCCTCAACCCAAAATATCTGATTGAATTACATTCTAATTCACACTATGCATCTGTGAATGAGAAAGGTACTGAAATCCCATTATTAAATTTCCTAGCTGGCAGGTATCTCTCTAGAAGGTAAAAGCAAAATTTGACATTTGGTTATTTCTGGGCATTGGTCCCCAGAAAATTTAGTCAGAATTTATTCTCTGAAGTGAAATGGTGAGGGCTTTTTATTAGTACTAATTTCAGGCATTGATAACAAATATGTGACTGTCCAGTTTGCTCACACTCCTGTTCTCCTAGAACAGAGTGGTAATCTTGTCTGAGCATTTGTGACATAACTGTTAATTGCTTAGTGGTTGTTAACTGTGATGTTGTAATATTTTCACCACTCTAACCTGCTGAACTGCAGATTTTCATTTTTTTTCTTAAATAATTGAAGTTTCTGGTTTTATACAGTTAAGATAGAGTATTCAAGACAGGCTATTTTATAGGCCAGTCTAAGTATTTTCCACTGAATTATAGTTCTTTTTGTTGGTTGTTTATTATCTGGTAAAATATATAGTTGTTTGTGAAATCTTTTCTCTTAAGCTGTTGAATTTAAGATGTCTGATTTATTGATGAGGGTTTTTGCTGTATCAAAACCACCATTTTGGGATAAACTGCTTCAAAACAGAAAATGCAGAGTTAGTAAGGTGTATCAAAACTGTGACCTGACTTCATTGCTTGTCACATTTTATTTCATAGTTCACAAATGGGGAGTTTGAAATACTCTTATTGAGTGAAACTGTGTAGTAATTAATCTTTTAGCCCTCAGATATTGCTCATTCATTTTCCCCCGGCATTTTATCAGGGTCGTCATAACTCCATATTGTCGGTGATAATACTTATAAAGTGTGGCTTTTGTGAATTTTAAAGGTAAAAAAGATCAGAATTTTAATTGCTCGTCACTCAGCAAAATTACAGATGAAATTACAGGCTGGCAGAAGGTGATGGTGGCTATAATTCCTGAGTGAATAAAAGTTGGTGCAGTTGTTTCATAACTCTATTCCCTTGAACGTCAGTGAAAGAGAGAACATGAAAAAGCAAATCTTCTGCAACTAAATCTTTTTCCTGGCCAATAACAAAGATACAGCAAGCATTCCTGACTATGAAGATCTATGACATTAGGAAGAGCTGAATTTTGAGGATTATCATAGGTATCATGAATCTCATACAGCTAAGAAAAATCCAGTTTCGAAAATGAATGTGAGAGCATTTTTGTATTTTGAGTTGGATGTAGTTTATCAGTAAAAAGAAACCTATGACAGCCAAGAATTTTTCATACTTAAGGGTACATCTGTATGGGACTCAGTTTTGTCTAATAGCTGCCTACAAGGCTTGAACATGACCAGATGAAACATTATGGACCTGTGCATGGAGAGATTCTGTTAGAGATCTGTCATCAACCTCTAGGCACTGTGCATAAACCATTAGGGCAAAAGAAGTCTCAGAAAATAATCTGTAATTTCTCACTTGCCATAACTCTCAGAGGTCGTATTTCCTAAACTGCTTTATTCTTGAATAGTTTGGACTCATTGCATATGCTACAGACCCCAAGGGCTGTCACTCAGTGACAGAAGACCACTTCATTTATTGTCCTGATATCCATCATAAGCATTACTTTTTCATATCCTCACTGACTTCTCATTTGTCATGGTTTAACTCCAGTCAGTAATTAAACCACACTCATCCGCTCGCTCACATCCACCATGGTGGATGGAGGAGAGAATCAGAAGAGTAAAAGTGAGAAAAATGGTGGCTTAGGATAAAGACCATTTAATAGGTAAAGCAAAATCCATGCACACAAATGAAGTGAAACAAGAAATAATTTCACCTTTTCCCATAAGCAGGCACATGTTCAGCCATCTCCAGGAAAGCCTACCTCCATCATGCCTAATACTGACTTGGGAAGACAAAAGCCAAAACTCGGAGCATCCACACCTTTCTTCTCCCCCCAGCTTTATATGCTGAGCATGACCTACCTGCATGGTCTGGAATATGCCTGTTTCTCAGCTGGGTTCAGCTGTCCCAGCTGTGCCCCCTCCTGATTCCTGGTGTTCTTCCAGCCCCCCTCATTGAAGGTATGGAGTGAGGAGAAGAAAAGCCTTTGAATCTGTTTAAGCACTGCTCAGCAGTAATGAAAATATCCCTGTGTTATTAACACTGTTTCCAGCACAAATACAAACCATAGCCCCATATAAGCCACCATAATGAAAATGAACTATGCCAACCAAAACCAGCATATCATTTTATGATGTCGTTAATGATATTTTTGCTGGTCACCACTTAGATAAGGAAAAATTTGCCTGCCAAGGCCAAAGTTTGCCTGAGTGTAAAGGAAGAACTCTATTGCTGAAAAGACAGTAACAAGACCACAGTCATAGAATCACAGACTGGTTAGGGTTGGAAAGGACCTTAAAAACCATATGGTTCCAACTACCATGCTGTGGGCAAGGAGGCCTCCCAACAGACGAGGTTAATTGAAGTCTCATCCAACCTGGACTGAACACCTCCAGGAATGGGGCATTCACAACTTCTCTGGGCAACTGGTTCCAGTGTCTCACTACCTTTTGAGTTGTCTTTTTGATGGTGAAATGGGGTATTATCAGCTATTTTTAACACATTTTATTAGCATATTTTTCTAAATGCAAGTGTTTAGTAAGGGAAATAGAAGTACACCAGCAGATGAACAAGCTCTGAGATAATCTTGCATTTGTTATCCTTAAAAGGGAAGAAAAACTCCTACGTCCTTTTCGGTACTGAAACTCCTCAGCAAAAAAACAGCTAACCAGAAAAGTTAAACTATTGCAATCCAAATTTTAACTACTTTAGTCTTGAAAGTGGAAATGCCCTACATGAATCAAAGTTAGTCCCATCTGCAGTAAATCAAATTACTGTACCTTACAATTCCAAATGACTCACACAATGCAGGCAACACTAATCCTAAATATATTCAAGAAATAGAATTGAAGAGAAAGTATTATTTCTTCATGAGGAAATATGATGTATTCCTTAAGACAGAGGAGTGCTTACATTTCATTAATGCTGGGGAAAAAAGGCATCAGAAAGCTTTTACCTGATATGTAATACCTGATAATTATGATGAGACATATCATTCTTCAATATTCTCAGTTCAGATTTTCTAAATTCTACGAGTAGAATTGCGAAACATTACTTCAACTGTGATTTAAAACAAAACCCACCCAGAGTATGTGTTTCATACTCTATGCAAATGGTGGCTGCACATTGGTAGTTCACACCAGAGAGTTAGAGCTACAAACCCAAATAAATCTGAAGTGGTTCATAGAATCACAGGACGGTTTGGGTTGGAAGGGACCCTTAAGAGTTATGTAGTCCTACTTTCCTAGTATTGATAGGGACATCTTTCACTAGATCAGATTTCTTAAGGCCCCATCCAACCTGGCCTTGAATGTTTGGAACAATGGTATATCTGCAACTTTGCTGTTAAATCTGTTCCAGTACCTCATCACCCTCTTTGTAAAGACTCTCTTCCTTATTTTCAAACAAAATCCACCCTCTTTCAGTTGAAAACTTATCCTTTTTCTTGTCACTATAGATCTCAGTAAAAAGTCACACTTCATCTTCCTTATAGACCCTGTTGATATATTGAAAGACTGCAGCAAGGTCTCCCTGGAACCTTCTCTTTTCAGGTTCTCTAGGACTCCTGTTACAGAAGAGGTGTTTTAGCCTTTTCACTATTTTTGTGGGCCTCCTCTGGACTCACTCCAAGAAGTCCACATCTGTGTTCTGGGAGCCTCAGAGATGAATGCAACACTCCAGGTGGGGTCTCATCAGAGCAGAGTAGAGAGTCAGAACCCTCTCCTTCAGCATACTGGCCATGCTGCTTTCTATGCAGCCTGGATTTGGGCCAGCTTTCTGGACTGCAAGTGTGCATTGATGACTCACATTCAATTTTTTTTATCCATCAGTATTGAGTCTGGCTGAGATGGAGTTAATTTATCAGCAGGAAAATCGTGGGTAGGCATTATCGAAGGCCATATAGAAGCATGACATCTCTGGTTCTTCCCTGGAACAGTGGCATAGTCAGTCCATCATAGAAGGTCACTAGATTATTCAATTTATGCATTTGTCTCCAATGTAGCCTATGCTGATTACAAGGTTAAAGTGGACTACATAGTGTTAGAAGATTTTTCATAAATCACTGTGCCAGAGAAACAGAAGTGAGATGTGTTTTATAATTGGTGAATTGACACATAGCAGTACTTTTAAAGCTCAGCATTTTAAAGTTAGCCTTTGTGCTATCTATAGGGCCATGAACCTGACATATTAATTCCTGATAGGCTGGGGTGGCTTCCTCTGCATAATTTTGTACTCTCCTCTATGCCTGGTAATGGCAGTATCACGTGTTCAGAAGCATTTCTGATTCACTGTGGTTCTGCAGGTTGTTTGGGGTTGACTTAGAATGAACTATAAGCACGAAACTGGTAAATCAAAAGTACAGAAAAATAGTAAGGAAGTATTTAAAATTAAAAATTATCTCTGGTGTTTCCAGCTTTTGAAACTTAGAAAAGAAAATACAGGGAACTGCACAATATTTTTAGGTCATGCAGGAGGCATGCAAAATATAAAGACTTTTCTGCCTTCTTTTTTCAGTTTATAAACATTTAATCAATTTGTGAATCATTTCAGAATTTCTTCTCTAAAGACAACAGGGTGTGGTAGTGGTTTCCAGCAGGTTTTCAGAGTGTTGTGTTACATTTTGCACAAAAATCTTATCCCTTTATTCTTGCCTCCGCCTGACTCCGTCTTGGTATCATGATTTCAGACTTAACTGATTGTACTTCATGCTTCACATTGCTTAATTAGAGGTGAGAATCATTAACCTAGTTGCAGATATTCATTGATGTCTAAAGGTATTGTCCATTTTCCCCATCTCTTGTCTTCTCATATGTTATATTTTCAATGAAGTTCTAATAACTTTTTTAATATGTTTCCTGAATGAGAAAAAAATAACTCATAGACATGTAATTTTTTGTAAAAATACAAACTCTAGCTTGAGATTTGAGACCATGCTCATAAATCATATAGTATAACATTGTAAATGAGATAACTGTAACATTATATTCTCTGTGCAAGGTTAATAGATTCAGTACAACTCTAGCAAGATACTGTAGCTGACATTTCCCTATTTCTTTCAGAAAAGCCTTTATAAATCCTCAGTTTGCAAATTGGACCAGATTAGGTCCCAGTAGAGAAAATCCTGGATTTAGTGTTTTTAATTTCCTAAGTTACTGAGTAGGAACCAACTTTATAACTATCATCAAATATGACCAGGGTACTCTATCAAGTTCCTTTGTAATTTGCAGCCAAAACTTTTCCCTTTTTTTTTTTTCTACTAATATTGCTAACAAACATAAACTTACAATGTGCCTCAAATTATGTGTAAAGGTGGCCTGATTTTTTTTTTTTTGTTTGTTTGTTTGTTTTTTTTGGTGTCTGTGTGTCTGTGCGTGTCTGTGTGTGTGTGTGATTTTTGGTATTGCCTTAATATGGAACTGTCTTTATTTCTCAATGGCTTTTAGAAAGGGAATTATTTATAATATAGCATATACATTTTTTAAAATTTCCTCAGCCTCTTGCTTTTCAGTGCAAATGTTTCAAATTGTCCTATTGTCCTTGAAGATCTCTTGTTAACTTGGTCTGTCTTTAAAGCACTCAGACACTGTGCTCTCTGTAGAAATTTCAATGTCTTCTAAAGAAAAGGCAATGCCCAGAGGCAAAATATGAAGGCAGATTTTAACAGGGGATATTGCAAAAGTATAATAACTATCAGAAGTCTACCATCATTATTTAAGAAATCCATTCTTCTTCCATAAACAACTGAAGTATTTCAATAGTGTAACCTCATGCACAGAGACTTTTTTCCTCTTTAGTGCACATAAGTGTGGTATCTTCTATTAATGTTGCATAGCTGTGTGTTCTTCTTGGGTCCTGCACCGTATAACAATGGGTTATACAGGTTTACGTTACTTCATTCTTTTATACAGATTTATGTTACTTAAGAGAGTGGAGCAGAGGCATTTCCAGGCAAACTCCACTCTCCAAAGTCTAGCTACTTAACCATTTCAAATATTATGTAGTTTCATATGTTGCTACTATTAATTTATTTTTTAACTTCAGATTAGCTTTCAGTTCTGGAGCATGTACAAGACATTTCAGGAGACCTAATTTTTTCTGACTGCTTTTACTGTTTTGTGAGCAGTCTACTTCATCACAGGGAAATATTTAAAACTAACTGCATTTTTAACACAAAGGTAATCTGTCCTTTTGAAATATTTCACATACAAAGATTAATAAATTACACGTGTTGTTATAGCAACTATGAATTAAATTATAAGTCTAAACTGTGGTATTCATGCTCTTTAAAACAAAAATCAAATGTAAATACCAGGGTTTTGATTTAAGCTGCTTAGAATAACTTACTAAAAATTAAAATAATAATGATTTATTTTACCCTGGACTTCCTGCTTGCAGTATTAATGTTAAAATCTCATGTTTAAATACTCACATTTTTTCCTATGTGTGTTAACATATTATGGTCTCAGAATTTTTATCTTTGGTGTCCCTTATGGTCCCATTTAAAGTAATTCTGATTCAACAGTGACATGAAAAAAATCATTAGTATAATGATAAACTAGTTCTTAACCACTAGTTCTCACAAGTGGTTTTCATTCACCTATGGGACAGGTAGATGCAAAATGTTCTTGGAAATAAATTGACTCCCTTTATCACTTTATTAATTTTATAAAAAGAAAGACTAGGTTGAAATCTATGCCTTCAGTGAGCTCTGTAGTTGCAAGGGATGGTGAGGTCTCAGTCTAAGAAAAGAATTCACCAGGTAACAATGTGATGGGCTATGTACCACTTCTCTCACAGTTACCTAGACACTCTGTTTGCATTTACAAAATGGAAAGGTGTTTTAAAATCTGTTTCAAGTTAATTTATACAATTTGTGAAGAGTATGACAGGTGATATTGGCTCTAGGGAAATAGGCCAAAATAAGAGGAAGTGTCTGTCATGGATTTTGAGTGGTAGTTGGTAGTTTTTGTTGTATGAGCAAAGGTACGAAATGGTTTCCACATCAGAACTATGACTCCGGAGCTTAGAAAAATCCCTGCCCAAGGAGTGAGTGACAGTGAAGGAGATTACAACATAATATCAACTAGTGAGTGACATGAAAAAGGTGCATAAGAAATAACTATTTCTTCTCACAGTATGAAAACAAGGGAGCATTGAATGAAATAACAGACAGTAATTCAAAATAAAGAAGAAATAGTTTTTCAGTGAATGTGTGAAGTTCTTTCAGCAGGACTCAGGAATGCCAGAAGATTGTAAAGATTGCCTGAAGGTGTTCAAAGCAATTGAACAATGAATTGGGAAAAATCCAGTGTGCTCAGTTAAACACAGAGATGTGATATTTGGCTCAGGAGGTCCTGCAGTTAAAATAGTGGAGACTGGGAGGGATTTTGGGGAAGTCTTGTTTTGTATTAATTCTGATTCTTATATTTCTCCTTAGGCTGTTCCCTGTTGACTACTCTCAGAGAAGTCTTTCTGGGAATTATAGAGGACAGGTGTGGCCTTGTAAGTAATTTTTTAATCTTTTTATTATGCCAAGCAGTGATAACAAAATTGAGAGAAGAGAAAAAAAGTGAAGAGGGTTTTAGAAGTATTTTAAAAAGACAATTGCATGTTCTGGCAGCACCTTATCCTGTCAACTTAATATGCTTTTTTATGTACTGTTCTCCAGGAGCTTGAGTCTGGTGTTTTTTATCTCCAAAAAGCCCAGAATAGAATCAGTACTGCTCTAAAATTAGAAGGAGGCTTAGGACTTTTTCCCTCAGAATTGCAGAAATATTGGATGCAATTTTCTATGTCCTGAAGACCTAGTCAGTGGAATGTTTGGGAAAACAAAACTTTTGCAAAATGTATCCAGCATATGTTCTTTATCTGTTTCTTCTGGAAAAGGAGAGAAGTTGGTGATGTAGCCAACTTTCAGTTGTAAATTTGGAATATATGGTCAAAATACGGGTCACTTTCTAGAAGTTCATGTACAGCTAATCTGTGAACAAGAGAAAACTAAACCCACGTATCTCTTATATGATGAGTTTCACAAGCTGGAAAGGGTGAGAGCTCTGGGAACGCAGAACATATATGGAGATAAGATATGAGAAGACATGTATTTTACTACTTTGCCTTGGCTTTTCCTTACATTAGTCTTTTATTATGTCTTGGAAAAAGAAAGTGATTGATATGGTGAGGATGAAAAATGAGACTCCAATAAGAAAAATGTGTACTCACAGTGTTTGATTTCTTTTAAGTCAGAGTTACTTGAATATGCAATAAGAAGTGAAAATGTTTTAGAAAATGGTGCCTCCTTGCCCATAATTTTGAACAATCTCTAAAATGTAAATACAATGATATCAGTAAATTAATCCCAAAGAATTCAGTTTAGCAAGAATTAATATGTTCTTGTAACTATTTGACTAATCCCATTGACAGAAGTGAATTATGGAATAAGAGAATTCTAGTATAAATATGTGTGTGCACATATGAATATACAAATAAAAAAGATAGATGGGCTGGAAAAAAAAGAGAAAATAAATGAAAAGCCCTAGGCTGCCCATATAGCTGAAAACATGTAAGTTATTTCTTTCAGACGAGATAATTTTTTAAGAGTAACTAAGTAAAAAGTTTTTCTACTGCATTTTCCAAAGCTTTGTGGTCTGGCACTCTAACTTTGAAAAGACAGATGCAGGAGTTCCCTTGTAAATTCATCCCAAATAATTAAGAGATGAGGTAAGCAATTTTGGCTGGGCAGAAGGGGCTGAGGGTGGGGATGGTGTTTGTCTATTCAGATGGAGCCTATTGGTGGCGCTAACATCAGTCTCAAACTCTGAATACTCTCAGCTGTCAGGCACTGCTCGGCTTCCAGCTGTTGGTTAAGTGGATGAATTTTAGGTATTTTCTCAGAATATGGCTCTTCCATGATTTTCTCTTCTGCTGAGGAATTTTGAGGTTTCTTGAATCCTTTTGTTTCATGGATAGAAACAGGGCTGTGGCACTAGTAACAGTTCTCAACCTCTATCTCACTGTCAGGATTTGTCACAGCACACTGCACTGCAGCATGTGTCAACAGAACAAAGTGTCCTTGTTTGTAAACATTTCAAGGTGTAAGAGTGCTTGAATCTGTTGGATGATGGCCACACAAGAAAAATCTTGATATTGAATTCCTACTTGTGAATCAAAACCTCAAACACTTTATTCTTCACTGATCAGGAGACTCAACCATATCTGGCTTCTGCAAGAGCTCTGCTGTCAAAAAATCTGTACTCATATTTACCAGATTCTTGTTGGATCTGTAAGTTGCAGTTGCTCAAAATGAGAATTCCTTGAGATGAGAACTGTAGCCTGAGACAGTGTTTGGATTATTGAAACAATTTGCCATCTAAACATATTTTTGAGCAGTTAGAAAACAGGATTGGAGTAGGGGAGTATTTTTCATTCACTTTGCTCAAACCTGCATTATAGATTTAGTAGATATTCTTGCTTTCTATAGCACTTCATCTTTAACAGGAAGGAGAGCAGTCTCTTCAGGATGAGAGACCATGTTATAGTATACCAATTGAATGATAAAAGTAGCTTTGCAAGATGAGAACAATCTTGTGACATACTTTAGATTTTTGCCTTGTAGTACTTTCTTCTGAATTCAGGCAACTGGCAACCTAATGAAGCCATGCTGGCTCTCTCAAATCACCTCCCTGTCCTCCATGTGCCTTAGCAGAGCTGTTCCATGATATTCCCAGGCACAGATGTGAAACTGACAGGTTGGTAGTTCCCAGGGTCCTCCTTTCTGCCCTTTTTTTAAAATGGGTGCAATGTTTCCCTTTTTCCAGTCACCTGGGACTTGGCCTGACTGGCATGACTTGTTGAATATCCTGTTGAGTGGCTGGGCAACTACATAAACCGATTCCCTCACGACTCTGCATCATCTTATCAAGTCCCATGGCCTTGTTCATGTAGAATTAAGTGTGTAAAAGTTGACTACCTAAGTGAGATGAATCCTCTGCTATGTGTTTGTGTCAACACGATCACAGCTATGACAAAAAAGATCCCAAGAAAATAACTTTTAAGCAGGGATGCTGGAAAAAAAAACCCAAATGAACAAACCAACCAGCAAAAAGTATAATGGAGTTTTTTAATGGAAATTTAGGTCAATATTCAGTGGTCGTTTTTTATTATTATTATTATTATTATTAGAAAAAGGAATAAATCCTGAGTTTGGGGGCTTTATTTTTTTTTTTTTTAATAGAATTCTGTACATTTCTCTCTAGACCTGCAGAGAAGGTATCCCAAAGGAAGTTTTATTCCCCAAAATTCTGATTCTGCATTTCTAGCCAGACAAGACACCGAAAAATTACAGAGAAAGGATACAGATTATATTTCAGGGGAAAAAAATATTAACAATAAAACCAGTGGAGGATGGTAGCTGGAATGGGTGTGTAAACATAAGAATGGAGAACATGAATATGGAGAAGGGTTTCCCCCCTTAAACTTTAGGGATAGATCTGACATATATTTAAAATGAAAAATGTTTAACAGGTCCTGGACTGTTGTGGAAAAAGAGACTAGATGACTTTTGACATTCTATCTAACACTCTATACTTACATAATTATCACTGAATAGTGATATATTATCAATACCAGGACTATTGATATTTGATCTAGAAAAGGCATAATTATTAGATTAATTATAGTATAATTTAAGTTAAAAATGGTCTCTAGAAATCTTCTGGTCCAAAATCTTGCTTCAAGGTTAGACCAGGCTGCTTAGGGCCATGTCCAGATGACTTTGAATGGATTCCAATGACTTTTAGAATATCCTTCTCCAAGAGACCTATTCTAGTGCTTATCCTCTGTCATGTGGGAAAAAATCCCTCCTTTTTTTCCCTTTTTTTCTTAAAGTTGATTTGAGAGTTACTTCTGCTGCTGCAGATTGTTTGTTGATTGCCTCATTGTTTTTCTGTACATACCTGAGAAAAGTCTGGCTCTGTCTTTTGTAGATTCCCCTTTTGGTAGTTGGAGACCGTGATTAGATAGACTCCTCCAAGGTAAACTCCCACTATTTCTCCTTCTAGGAAGCTTGCTGGAGTGACAAAAAGTGTTTGCTACCATGCACACTGTGTCTATAAATAAAACCTCTTCAGCTTTCAGACTGGGCAAGAGATAACTGGGTTCCTTTAATAGCTGTCCTCTGTGACCTGGTCTTTTAACACCTGTCTTTGAATGCTTAAACAAGGGAAAGGAACAGTTTTTGGTTGTGTGGTATCAGGAATGAAAATAATTTTAAAAAGTCCCCCAGGCAGAAGAGTAGAACAATTAAAAGCTCCGTCAGAGCTCATACTCTCTGGAAATGCAAAAGACTATTGAAAGATTACCAAAGGGAATTTCATATAGTGCTTGTCCTATATCTGCTAGCAACATGAGTCAGTAACATGAAAGATAATCTGACGGTTGCCACCTTTAGCATTTGCCTCATTTTGTTCTGGACACAATGTGATATATTCAGCAGTTTTGAATTAAACAGAGGAGGTTAAATGCAGCACAGTAATTTGGAGAATTGGAAAGCTTACTGAGGACTATGTAACTCTAACACACTTTCAGGGACTACAGGGCATTGCTGATGAGAGCCAGGCAAGCCAAATATCTTACAGAGAGTGAGGAGCTGAGTTAAGGATTAAAAAAAAAAAAAAAAAAAAAAAGAAAAAAAATAAGAAAAATATTAGTGACTACAAGAAAAATAGAGACTCAGAGGACTACCATGAGCAAAGCAAACTGGATTTGCTGTGCAAAGAATGTCTTAGTCCAAAAGTGTTCAGACTAATCTTTGGAGGTAACTAGGAATCCAAAAGAGCAGAAACACAACAGAAAACAGAGCTGTAAAGAGCCCAAAAGTTCACTACTGTGTAAATGAGCTAAAAAGTGAGCTTCTTACTGTTGACTTTAAAATAAGTGTTTTAACCCCTGATTTTACCCTAATGCTGCTTCTTTTTCAAGAAGGAGGGGAATTACAGAGGAGGGAATCATCCAGGAAGTTTGAAGATGCTTTCCATGAGTAAGAAAACTTCAGAAGAGTCCATACTGAAGCAATAAGGGCTCAGTTGTCTCATGTCTCATCCAAAATATTGGGGCCAAAGCTATCAAGCAAAGAGGTGCTGACCAGGTACTTTTTCACATAGAACAGACTGAAGAATCCTGAAACTTAATTATTTTTTGTGCTGTTGAAAAACACAAGATTTTATTGCATAGCCATAAAATAGTTAAATGCAATATCAGGGTTAAAAAAAAATATTTGTTTATCAGTCAAAGGATTTTGAGGCCTATAGACGCTTGTTTCTCTTTCCATTGGCAAACAGTCACACATGAGATCAAAATGGAACTTAGTCAATGATAATGATGAACAGTTTATTTTGTTAGCTGAGTTGTTCTCACCAGACTGGTGTTCCTTACTTTCTATCCTTACAGGTACCATTCTTGCTTAGCCTTGTTCCTCTGGACATGGCCAGATTCTGGTAGAATCAATGGATGACTTCTGGTATCTTCTCACCAGAGTATGTAAGTATGTAAGACAGTTCTAGGACCACCTCTGAGTGACTCCTCCATACAGGATCAATAGTTTTTACCTACAATTTATTATTTCTGTACCGTAAAACTTTTCTTCATTCTCTTAGGCTTTAGCTGCAAAGTGGGTGCAGGATTTTTATTTGTCTCTTCCTGTGCTGCCTTTGCCTTTTGGTGGCTTTATAAACTCAGTTGTAATTGGTTTTGTTTGTTTTTGTTTGTTTGATAAAGCTTACTTGTGATTGCTGAGGACCTGAACCCTGTGAGGAGTCTTTGTAATTTCTTCTTGAAACATTTTCTTTATTTGCTTATGAGTTCAGCAAACATCTTTCCACAAGGTCATACATACAACTGAGGGCTGTTATTAAAGCAGCTTGATCCTATTTTTGATGCAGTTTTGGAAAAGACTGTATTATTAAGTGTATCCTTGCACCATATAAAAATTTTTTTAATGCTTTGTGTTGCTTTAGTATGTGCATAGATAGGAATTGTTCTCTAGAGATTTATCTCTTACACCTCCTTCTCCTCTTTTTTTTTCTCCTGTCTACAGGTTCCTTATACTGTGCTGGGGTTTTTGGTTATTGTTCTGTTTTTTAGTTGGTTGGATATTTGTTTGTTTGTGTTTTTTTAGGGGGGTCCTTTGTTGGTTTGTTTTTTCTTGCATTATGTGTGCATGCTGTGTACTAGATCCTCCTCTCAATTGCATATGCTGAGTCTTCTCCTACTGGCAGTGATTCATTGTCGCATCCAAGATCATAATTTAGACCACTGCATACACAGAGACCTAAGAGAGCCTCAACTGTCCTTCAGGAAATATTTCATTGGTGCAGAATATTAGCCATGGGGTACATTGTTGTCGTCTCACTAAAGTCTGCTGTGATTAGATTCAGTAGATGAAGACAGCCTTGGAAGCATACATTAGCATTAGAACAGCTCTCCTGTGAGTGTGCAGAAAGGTCAATAAGTACATGAATATAAATTAGCTTAGTGGACTAGTGTGGCCATTAGCTGGGTCGAGTATTCCTTTTCCACATAATTGTTTGGTGCACCTGAATAACTTTGAGTGTCTAAATCCTGCATATTAATTCTGTGCTGCAGGATGTAAAGGTTTAGACTAATCCCTTTAATACTCTTCAGTATAAACACCTTAATCAAGCAACAGCTTTATAATTAGTTCTACTTTCAGAGTGGATATTATTTACTCTTTTTATTGCTCATAATTTATTCCAACTTTTAATTGCAATGACTAGACAGCCTTCAGAACGTAAGCTTGAATGGCCTTTTGCAGAAACCAGAGAATAGATGCTAGACAGAATTTTAAAAATTCAAACTTTACAGATGAAGAGTTCTGCCCCATTTTTGATTTCCAAGACATCACTAAAAGTATTTTTTAATTTTACCTTTGAAGCATAAAATTTAAATCAGTGTTAAAATTATAAGAGTGAGTACAGGAGTGGACATTATTTATATATTTATTTATCTTTGATTATTGATTTATTGATTCTATTGATATTTATTATTGATTCTTTATTGAGCATGATTATACTAAGATTATGTTTATTTGTTTCGTTGTGTCTAAGAAAGGTGCTGATATGATTGTAATATCCCTCATATACAGTAGAATTCCTGGTATGTAAAGAATGATTTAGCTTCTCAAGAACTGATCTACTCTCGTTTTTATCTGTTTTCCCAAAGAACATTTGGAAGAAGTCATCTTCACAATAAGAACATTTTGACAGTCAGGTTACATTGTTCGGATGATAGCATTTTAAAAAAGAGGCTTGATTTGATATTTAAATTAAATATGTTAAGACAATTATTGTGTTAATTGCATAAGGACTAGTGGATTATTAAAAGCACAGTTGTTCAGCTCGGGTAAAGCTGTAGGGGGGGAACAAGCTTGTTGGTAAATTATTTTGTGCTCCATATATGCTTCCTGACATGTCACAAACTTCTTTTCTATCAGCCATTGTGGGTGAAAACACTCCAGATAGTCTATGATATTTTTTCTCCTACCTGATATGTTGATGACTCTGTAGAAAAGTTAAAAAGTAAAATACTTTTTTAATACTTTCAAAAAGCTAGCAAGAAAACTTTCATTATATTTCATTCAAGAGATAATAAAGAATTATGCTATTTAAGGATAACAGTCCCTGAAAAATTAACATTAAAATAAAAGTATATAATGGGACTTGTTTGCGAGGAAACTGTATTTTATTTCAGTTGCTTGTCCAGCAGTTGATTCAGTTTGTTCATATATCCATATTTCATATGGTGATGTCCATATGGATGCTGATTCTGTTTGTTCATATAAACTTATTCCTTTGGACACAATGGCAAGGGCTCGTACACTACAAAGGACCCTCTTCATCAGTGCATCGTTTTGTTGTGGTAGAGGTGCAGTGGGAGGGCAGTGACATCTGCAAAGAAGTGCGCAAGTGCAGATGGATAGGGAAGATGGCTGAATGTGGTGAATCCCTACTGCACTGACAGTGGGCTGAGCCCCAAAAGTTCCACCCAGGGACATGGTTGGCAGGTTCACCTGTCATGGTGTTTGCTCTGCCTTGTACTTCTGGAAACATCTATATATAATGAATTGTGTGGTATCTCAGATAGTCACTCCAGATCAAAATCTGATTTATCTTATATGTGACCACCACTATATTCCCACAAACTGTTTTGCCATTAATCTATTGGGTTGAAACTTGCTCTTATGTAAAAGGGTGCATCAATTCCCTATAAATAGGATGTGATTCTTCTCAGTAAAAGAAGTTTCCAAAGAGAAGGAAGGCTGAAGAGCCTGAGATGAAGCAGTAGAGGGTGTCAGTACTGGTGTGCTAACAAGAACTATCCCCCTTCCTGCTTGGAGACAGGGAATATGTTTTGTTCCACATCCTGGGGTGCTTTTTCTTACAAGGTCTGTAAGTGCAACACTTGGAGGGTGTGAATGTTTTCTGTTACTTCTGATTAGCTGAGTTGTGTGTCTATGCATGGTGCATGGTTGTCCTCACACATTTATATTCTAAACAGGAACATCTCTGTCTGCCAGCAATGCCCAGCACACACAAGAGAAAACAGCATGCTATTGCATACGGCTGTGTTAGCACTGAACTAGGTGTTTAAATCAGAGCTTCTTCCCTGCAGTGGAAACCTAAATTTACATCTTGCCTTTGAAACTCTTTCTTCTCTTTACAACCCCTCACCAGCTTTTGAATAAGATTGAATTTGCCACTAATCCAGAAGAAGAGAATCAAGGTTAAATTTAGATTGTATTATCCATGAAAGGTATTGGAACTATATATAACAGAGACCGAGGTGCCAAATATTTGATTAGGAGATTCAACATGTCTTTCCTGTTTACCAACTTAGTCTTTTCACAAAAACCTTCATTTTTTCTAAATATTGGCAAAAATACATAGTAACGTCTTTCTTCTATTTTATCTTCTTCATACACGACTGAATAAAAATGAGGTTAAAAGGGGAACATTTCCTAATATTCTGCTTTTACCTTGTTAGATTTTCACATTGGTGAGGTATTATCTAGTCAAAGAGACTTCCTCCAGCAGCCTTTTGGGAAGTGTTCTTTGTTAAAGGAAGTCTTTTATTTCATTTTGCCAAGGAAATGAACCAATTTGATATGATCCTTTTATCTCAGAGAAAGGGCACAACTTCTTTATTTTCAAGGTTGTGCATTTTTTGCAACTGTAAAACATATTCCACTATTGAAGCCACAATTATATGCACTTGTCAATCAATCCTAACCTACTACTGTATGGTTATGGCATTGTCTATAAAAAGTGGGGGATTAAAGTCTTTGACGACAATGAAAGGTACACATAGTAGACAAAGTACAATACACATTATTAGATTGTTAGAGAAGGTGTAGAAGGAAAGGATATACCAATATTTGATTTTTCACACACATTAAAGAATTATTTAAGGATATCTGCAAAATATTTAGAATGTGGCTTTTTGCCTTCATTTTTGTTCTTATCACAAATACTTGTAGAATACCATTTATAAGGTGGTTATATAGTGTATACACTACATTATGTTAGGAAATTAAAATTTTTTAACTAAATGGAGTAAGGAAAGTTATGTCTACACACGACATACTTCTAGTTATTATAAGGTAGAAATCTTTCATAATGTAGGACTATGTGCTCACAGTTTTGTCTGCCAGTTTGAAGTCTGGAAGCAAAACCACATAGCTAATTAACATATAACCAACAAGAAATAAAAATATAAAAATTCGGTTCCTTAGTGTAATGGGCTGTCTCTTTTCAAATATATCACAGAGGTGTGCTGGAACACAGTAGCAAGACAAAATCCATTTATAATAGATAATAAGAGTGTATTTGTACAAAATAATTTCTAAGTCTGTTAAGGGGTTTCTGTCTATATCTGTGCAGCTTTCATAGGACTAGGAAGGACCTCTGTATCATGCCCTGCATTGTTAAGTGTAGTAGCGGAGAGAAGGGTTCTGATTAATTCATTAGTTTAATTAGCTCATCCAGGGATAACCAAGAGTAGACTCTTAGCTACCATCTTATATCCCTTTTTCTTTTTTTCCCATTCCCTCTCCTATATACATTTGTTTATAAAATGAATTAAGCCCTGAAATAAATACAGAGATTTTATTGAATTGTGAAAATCTGTATTGTTTTTATTGTCCTTCTTGGCTGCTGTGAGGACCACAAGAATCTAAAGTCACACAGTGTGTATTAGACAACGCTTTACCCTGGTTAGTTAAGAAGATATGGTTGCTGGAGGTGTGTGCACTGGTGACGCTGTTGGTGCTCTTTGAGTTTTTCATGTGGGATTTTGGTATTTCAGAAAGTGATGAAATTCTTGCTCATTGCTCTTTATCAAGACCATGATTGCTGGAACACAGTATCAGAAGTAACTGAGGAGCAGAAGTCCACAGCCATTGCCACAGGGCTGAGAGGCAGGCTGTGAGAACATCTATGAATTGGACCAGTAAGATCTAAGGACAGGATGAAGATAGTGGCTTAAGGACCCTGGTCTGAGGTTACTGTGAGCATTCAGAAAACTCTATTTATGTCCCAATTTTACTTTCTTCAATGAAGAAAATTTATATTACTTCTGTTTTCTAGATGGGAAAGTGAAAGAAAGTATTACCTGAAGATCTTCATTTCCAGTGACAGTAAAGCTTGCTTGGAAGCCTGGCTTGAGAGAATGAGATGTTTGAATATTTAACTGCTAGTCCTTCCTTTTTATATCTGCTGTCTCAGGCTTTTTGTGTGTTTCAAGAATGGCCCCCTGACTTCCTCTTGGTCCATCTTCTCACTGCCAAAGAGCACAGTTTTCTGTATTTCCCAATTTTCTAGTTCAGAAAATTCCCCATTTCCCAACAAAACTTTTGTTTTCAGGGTCCTTCTGCTAATCCTACATGCATTCTGCAGCAGTAGAGACAGCCTGAGTGCAATAGGCACATTCAGAGGAAAGAATAGAACTTCTTAGTTTACTGGAGTTTGTAATATTTTCCTGAAGCAGACCTTGTTACTTGACAATTTTCTTTCCTCTATGGGTCTCACATTTTCTTTTTCTTTTTTTTTTTTTTTTTTCTCCTCAGTAGAAAAGGCTTGTACACGTTATATTACAAAAGAGACACAATTTTAGTATTTCTTTATAAAATTTATTCTAACAGCTCAATGCAATTCAGAAGGATTAAACTACATTTTTGTCCCTGTGTACTTGTTATTACTGTGAGAGCAAAACTTATTTGGATTTCCTTTGCTCACTCTCCTGCCTAAAGCATTAGTAATGGTTCATTGGTACTTCTATTCCCTGTGTTATATCCCTCACTTCAAAACTGAATAGTGTTATTCTAAGTGAAAATTTAAAGAAAGACTTAAAAGCTCAGAACATAGGTTTTCTTTACTTTCTGCTTTGAACATGCAAATATCAAAGATGAATGTGTAAAAATAGAAACATGAAACTCTAACTGCATCCATAGAAAGTTAAGTGGTGGAAAGTAGAAAATAATAATAGTAGCAGACCTGATCTTAAACTAAAATTTTGGGTGAGGAGTCTCAGGGAATACATTAAAACTTTAACAAACATGTTGAGTGTATCTTTTTCTTTTTCTTGTTTTCCTTCTTACATTATTTTAGAATTCAACATTAGAATTTATGAATGCAATCTGTACTAAGCAGGGGCATAAGATGAATCTTCTTAGTAAAGTACTCCTAAAGGCAAGTTTATAACCTCTTTTGCTTTTATCTTAGCAAAAAAAACCCAACCAATCAACCAAACAAACAAAAACAAAAAAAAACCACCCACAAAAAAACTCCAAAAAACCCCCAACCTCACCCCAAAACAACAAAAAAAAACACACAAAAAACCCCCAAACCAAGTGAAAAAACGAAAACCAAAACAAAAAAACCCAACCAAAAAAAAAAAAAAAAAATTCTTCATATACATTAGTCTTTCTGGTAAGAATCCCTGACAATCTTCGTAACACACATATACACTGCCACACTTAAAAATCATGTCATTATATTTGAATGTATAGAAATGATAAAATACAATAGGACACCTGAATATTGTCCTGGGACTGCTGAAAAGAATGGTGAGATTAACTGTTTGGGGAAGAGTATTCCCTAAATTAAGAAACAAAGCTTAACTAAACTAACAACAAAAAACCCTTCTCTTTTTTTTTGTTTGTTTGTTTGTTTGTGTGTTTTGTTTTGGGTTTTTTTGTTGTTTTTTTTTGTTGTTGTTTGTTTTTTGTGTGTTTGGGTTTTTTTTGTTTTGGTTTGGGTTTTTGGCTTAGTTTTTTTTTTTTGGGGTTGTTTGGGTTTTTTTGTTTGTTGGTTTTTTTTTTTTTTTCTTGTTTTTAGGTTTGTTTGTTTTTTTTCCTGAACTGCTAAATTAATTGTGTGTGAAAGTTGAAGTGGCATAGAGTAAGAGTTTTCGTTGGAAGTTTGTCAGAACTCTCTTGCTGGTGGGGATGTTGAAGTGGAGAAGTGGAGAGTGAAGGTGAGGAAGAAAGTGCTGGCAAACCCTTCTCAAAACTGTCGTTCCTTAGACTCTAGCCTAGAATGGGCCCTTGCTCTGAATGCCTTCTGGTGAGTGCAAAGGCATGACTTTTCCTTTCTGATGTCTCTGGTGCAGAAAGCACAACAGAAACTTGAGCTAGAGTTTCTTATGTTCTGTGGAGACAAACTTTTAAAGATATTTTCTCAACCTCTTGGCTTGAAAGCCTTGGGACAGTTCAAGTTGTTCAGTGGAGACATTTCAAAGAGCTTTGGTTTGTTTTAGACAACGAAACATTATGAAAACTGTAAAAATGCAACAGAATGAAGTCAGGATCCTCTCAGCTTTACCTTCAGTTATATTTTTTTGTATTTTCAGGGATCTAAATTAAGAAATAAGAAAATTTCAAATTAGGAAAATAAATGTGGTCTATTCACTTACCAAATGCCTCTATGGTCTAGTTACACTTGACTTTGGCAGGTAAGACATGGCTAACCTTTACTTTCATCCTAATTCATCTATCCAACCTCAAGACTACTAGCAATCAAGAAGGCATTCAGGGCCAAAGTGTGCAACTCTCTTAAACTGTGGTTACATCCTTTTGCAACAAAAGGGAAAAATTTGGCTTCTATTTAAACCTCACTTCATCACAGAAAAATATCCTAAAGAGATGTGTGTTCAATGAAACAGAATTTGAAGAATATTTACAACACCTTGCTGGTGTTCACTGGATTAAGCAGAACAGGATTGCTTTTCCATCTCCTTTCCTTTATGGAAAGCCTTGGTTGATCCTTTAGTGTAGCATGGTTTGCTGCTTTTCATCTCCCAGGCAACAATAACCTCCCCTCATGATTACAGAGCTTCCTGCAGACAGATGGGCCTAATCCCAGTGCTCCAACAATTTAGTAATCTATTCCAATCAGGACTTGATGGATTTGATAGGCCATCTGCAGCCAAGTGAGACAGATTCAAGACAGGTCAAACACTGGGAGGTTTTCAGAAAAGCTTTCTGGTCTTTCACACAGCCAATCATACTAAGAAGAAAGAAAAAAAAAATACAAAAATGGGGAAACTCATTCCCTGCCTGCAGTACTTTAGAAAATAATTATGTTGTAACTGCTACTAATGAATGTGAGTGGGAAGACTGAAAGAAACCCTTCATACGAGACTCTATGAGTTGAAACGAACAGAGAAAGCTATAAGCAAACACTATTACATTTGGTTGAATACACTTGGCTGAAAAAATGTGGAGAGCAGGAACAAAACCTGAAATATTTTTGAGGAGATATTTAATTTTAAAGTATCACCAATAAAACTGCTTGAACGTTAGATCAGAACACTTAATTTTATTAAGGTAGAGATGGTACAACAGTGCTTTGAGTTTCCCAAAAGATGACTCTTGCATTATCCTTATTTTCATTTCAAGCAAAATAATTCATAATAGTTTGTTACACACACATTGCCATTAACAACAGCCAATTGAATGAATGCACATTTGAATATAATTAAGTTCTAGAATCTGCCTCTTAGCTCTGCTTTAAATCCATTATCCTGAGTACATAGTTGTGTTGATTTTATTGAGAGCTTGAGGTCTACATGTGTGTTTGTTAGATCATCCCTAACTGTATTACAATCACCATCAGCCAAGAGTAACTGCAGCAACCTTTATGTGTAATGAATGTTGAATTAAAGACATTTTTCAAAAGCACAGACCATAATTATTCTTTTGGTGTTTATAAGAAGCAGCAGAAACAAAAAGCAACAGCAATTTTTTTTATTTTTTTTTTTTTTCGTTTAACTGGAATAGGTGTCTAGAGCAAAAAAAACCACACACACAATTTTTAATTTCTTTTTTCTTTTTGGTAAGAGATAAGTTTTTTCAATATTTAAACGTCACAGACCTCTTTCTTCATTTTTAGTGCTTCTTTTACCTCATACTTCTTGATCTGACTTAACTGCATGTGAAAATATTAGAAACTTTAAATAGTTTCAGTGAATTCAGCTAATAAAACATATCTCTTTTTAATGCAAGGGGAAAGTTATGTGAGAGAAAGTGATGTTGTGATGTCAAATGGTTACAATTAAGTTAAATTCTTTGGATACTCTTTATCTTTCAACAGATCTCTTTAACTACAGAAATGAAATTAATTTCTTTAATTTTTCCAGCCTCCCTTCTCATTCAGTCTGAATTGAATTTTTTCTTGGATTTCAAGAGAAGCAGGTCAGTGAATGTTTTTGAAACAACACTTAATAATGGACATAGAAACCTGGAGTTTCTATTCTCCCTCTTCTGCTGTAAATCATTGCATTAAAGAATGATTTGGGATGGAAGAGTCCTTAAAGATCATATAGTTCCAACCATCCTCCCACAGGCAGGGACAGCTTGAACTGGACCAAGTTGCTCAGAACCCAATCCCGCCTGGCCTTGAACACTTTCAGGCATGAGGCATTAACAGCTTCTCTGGGTAATCTGTTCCAATGGCTCACTACCCTGACAGTGAACAATTTCTTTCTTATATGTAACCTAAACCTACCCTTTTCCAGTTTAAAGGCTTCCCCTTTCTCCCATCATTACATTCCCTTCTAAAAAGTCCCTTTCCAGCCTTCTTGTAAGCACCCTTCAAGTACTGGAAGGTCCTAGGAGGTCTCCCTGGAGCCTTCTTTTCTCCAGGCTTAAACAACCCCAACTCTCTCACCCTGTCTTCACAGAAGAGGTGCTCCAGCACTCTAGAATCAAGGAAAATATTTCTTGAATCTACTTAGTATGTAATCATTTTAATTTTTTTAATTTTTTTTTTTTTTAATAGGCAAGGGAATGAACTTTTTTTTCTGCTAAACTTTCAGGAATGTAACGAATATGATCTGAGGGGATTTTAATGAGTACAAGAATTTAGAGCAAACAATGGTAGAAATTTTGAAATGTGATTTGTATTAGCAGGGTACTTCTGACCATTTTCTCTCCAATCACTTGTGACATAACCACATCAAACTGCAGTCCTGTGTCTTCTTTGGGTCACCTCTTAGACTGAACCTTTTGAGTGTATTCTCTGGTTTATCTTAGGTTTTGCAATCTAACAATTGCTGTGTATGGCTGAATTCCCTATTGAGATTTAATACCTTGTTAAAAGAGGGAGTGAAAAAAGTCAAAAGAAAACACAGCCTTTAATAAATAAAAGAGAAGCTTCTCCTACTCTGATTTTAAATTCAAGGATGCATCCAGATGAGTAGATTCAAAGACAGAGAAACACACAATAACAGGTCCGGTTATACGGTTTGTTAAACACAAAATAAAGCTGTACAGCACAAGCTCTCTTTCTGTCATGACTGAAAAAGTAGTAACATGTTCAGAAAAGAACACTATTTAATGAAGATGCACAGAAAAAAAGGTAACAAATTCTTCTATTTAGGATGCCATAGGAGACTCTATGAACACATCCATTCTCTTTTTCTGTTGGCTGCAGAGGAAAAAATAGTCAAGATCTAATTAATTTTAAAAGCTTACTGTGAGTGGAAATTTCTTCTCAGTTAGACCCTGAGCCTTATGTTCACTCATCTCCACTCCAAAAAGATCTTCTCCACTGTAAAATATTGTGTGGGAAATCTGGTTTGTGCTTTATTCAGAGTGAGATTTGAGATATCTTGAATTCACATTGTATCCAGCTTACTGGGCAACAGGAGAAGCTTTCTGAGAATGTGAGAGAGGAATGGAAAAGAGGAAGATCTAATTAAAAATCACAGATATATACATCACACCAATTGTAGTGTTGGTGTGGGGTAACTCTAAAATATGCACTGGGGATTTATATAAAATCCAATTTTTCATCATATTTCAGTAGAATCCAAAGCAGCAAAAATATTGACTTTTTAATGTGTATTGTTTATAGTGTAAAAATACACATAATTTTCTACAAATTAGTTTGTGCTCATTACGCTCCTTATGACTTTTTAAACTCTTTGGATAGCAGAGACACCAGAGACTGGAAAATGTCGAGGGCAACGAAGGTTTTCGTCAGAGAAGTGTGATAAGAATGGACAGGTGATAGCAATGATATATCAGAAATTTCAAAGGTTTATGCCTTAGCAAAGATATTTTCTACTGTGTTTTTGCCAACACTTCCTTCTGTACCTCCAGGAAAGTGTAACTGATTTGAGCTTAAATACATTGGTAAGTTGGGCAAATACTTTGAAATCAAAGGAATAAAGGTGATTTAAATGAGAGGATTTATTTTGTCTTCCTGTCCACTGTAAAGGGCCAGTACAAGAAGGGAACAGAGTTGTTAAATATAAGTGGAGAGCAAAGAAATGTATTTACTTACTTTTTCAGCTGTATGTAAGGTTTTCCATTATAGTTAATGAAATATTTTTACTGCCTGTATACAACTATTGCCATTTGTTTGAAAACGTGCGTGCAAATATAAGCACATTTTACATATTTATTTGTTGAACAGTCATTTTAAACTCTCTGTTAACTCCATCTTAAGTTTGATTTAGGATAATTTTCATGTTGCAAAATCTTCACTTGAAACTTTTTAAAAGTGTTGGAACATTTTAAAATGTGTGTCACAAATATTGAATTGTTTTTTTCCTCCTGTTTGTGTTCTGTATTATGACTGTGCGGCCTGACAAAAAAAGCAATTCTTTCTTTTCCTTTTGGTGTTGCAATGAGTTGACAACTTGCATGTAATGTCTGGTGAGAAAGAATTAAGTGAAAGTGAATGAAGTTCATCATATACACTTACAAATGAAGATAGAAGAAAACTAGGAGAAAGTGGGTTAAGAAAAGCATTTTCTTTCTCTTTGTGAGATATTCCTGGGCTGTAGATGGTGGTTTGTGCTTTTGGAGCCTGAGAGAAAGTTCTAGGAAGATCACTGTTTTTGTGAATCAGAGTCGAACATCCTTTCAGCCTGAAAAGCAGTGTTTGGGTCTGATACAGCCTTCAACAAGGAAGTGTATGATGCACAAAACTCCAGTGGTGTTCTTAAAGTCAAAATGCAGGGAGACAATAGGATGGGGGAAGGGGAAAGGGAAATGTAGCATAGTTTGAAAAAGCAAAGGTATTCCCTCTCATAAATTTCCACACAGAAAAGTTGAAAATGTCTCTTCATCCGTACTTTGTATTTTGCGACTAGATTCTGATGTCTTCTCCTATCAACTTTTTATTGAGTAAAAAACCTTTTAAATGCATCATAAGATATTAGAGTAAAATGAAGCCTGTCTACTAAGAGATATTTTTTATTTATTTAGGAAGTTTAATTGCAGAAGGGCTTGCTGAGAAATAGGCTGCTCTTCAGAGAAAATCTTTATTAAAGAAGCTGTCACTGATTTGAGATGAAATATATAACTAAGGTTTCCGAAGACTGCATGAACATTTTTGAAATGTCATATTGGAAGGATTGCTTAAACAGCTTGTGTTAAAAAGACTGGACAGTTACCTTTAATCTTAAAAAGAAGATTATTGTGCTCGAAAATAAGTGTTTGTCAAGACAGTTTTGGTATCAAGGGCAGTCAGAAGCAGGCACTAAAATCCTTTTCTTCCTATGGTGATAAAACTGAACACTGCCCTTCAGTGAGGAAGAGAGAAGCTATTGCATTTATGAAGTAAAAAGTGGTCTGAATGTACAAAGGTGTTAGAGACACTGTTTTACTTCCTTAAGGCACAGTTTATGACAGAATGAGACAATGAAAAATATGTTCATCTATAAAATAAATTAAGTGTAATTAAATTGGGTAATGAGGCATATGTAATGTGCAATTTTCAAAAAATATTGATGATGTATGCTTAAAATTGTGCTTCTACAAAGTATTTCAGACATGAGATCACAAGTGAATGGATCTTAATTTCATTTGCAACTGGTATTCATTACTAGATGTTGTTATGGGGAAAACAGACACTAATAGTGGATGATCTCTGAACATTTCAAGACATTTGTAGGAATTTCTCACATTAGAATCAAAGATTTTGATTTAAAGATTAGACCACATTTTTTTAGTCACTTTAGATTAATTAATACCTGGTTGAATAGGGCAATTGTAAAAAATCTACTCCCACCTCTATATGATCAGAGAATCACTGTAGTCCTGTGATAGTGACTAGAAATTTTGATGCTGGAGTTTAAAATTATGTGTAACTCCAAAACAGTATATGAACAATCTGCATTGTTTCACAGGTTTTTCTAAAATAAACTAGTTAAAACAATTACATTTTTTACCCAAAGTATGTTTCTTTTAAAAGAAATTTCTAATATTCTCCATAAAGTTTAATGGAGGGTTTATGCATGCAATAATGTCAGAATGATTTCTTAGGCATGTGTGACCTATGAAATGACTTTGATAAGCAGATAGTAATCATTAGCTGTAGCCATTAGAGTTAAAATAAAAGTTTGAAATGCACTTATAAATATATGAAGTGTACTTCTAAAAAATAAAACTTATATTTTTGATACATCAGTGAAGCTTAGATGACCTTTCAGTATGTTTGTCTGGAATCAGATAGAGATATGCCATTAAAGTTGCCAGTAGGCAGCAAGAAGGTCTTTATGAAGATTTTTTTTTTCTAAGTAATTACTTTAGTCTGAAGACCCTCCCTTAAAGAATATTCAGTTTCTTTTGTATGACATTCATTAGAGATACATTTTCATAATGAAGAATGAATTGCTGTAATAGTCAAATTCTGTCTTTTTGCAAAAAAAATATGTATAACACAGGCTAAACCTGTATTCTTAAGGTTGTTTTAATCTAATATTATGCTCTCCTGCTGTGGGCCTCAATTACTTAGTTTTTTCATGTATAAAAGTATGACTAAAAATATAAAATGGCTAAGGGTGTCCTTTATATCATACAATTTTCATTTTTCCTGCTTGATTTTCCTGTAAATTTTTTTAAATGGACAGCTTATGGCCTTGTCTGCATAGAGAAAGAATTTTGGTTGTGTTATAGTGAAGTAGACAAACAGAACAACATAAGTATGCCTGTGAATATTTCCCAAATAATTTCTTTCATCTGGAAAAAAAAAAAAAAAAAAGAAAAAATGTTTTGCACCTTGTTTTATATAATGGGATAGGTGGCTGGATATACATGGGAGTTTTTTAAAGTTGTCAGACAAAAACACAAATGAACATGAATTTCAGAACAAAATACAGGGCAGGTTTTTTGAACACAGATTCAGTTTTCCATTAGCTATTATTCATGTAATGGTCTCATGTTTTCTTGAACTGTGTGTGTCTGGGTAGTCTGTGAGCTCTGAATGCTTAATTATTGCATGTAAGCATCATCTCCAGTAAGCACTGTGCATCCCATGTGTATATTCTAGATGTATGTGAGATGATTTCACACCAAAAAGTCTTAAGGATAACACTAGCACAACAGAGGCTTAGCACATGACTTCTTCAAGAGCTCTGACTAGTGATGGCTGCGTGCTAAAACACTCACCAAGTTCTAACCTTACCAGTATCAAAAACAAGTGATCATGCCTGTTTGAGTGTTTTTATTCAAATTCTAATTTGAATTTCACAGAATCAAAGAATGGTTAATATTGGAAGGGACCACAGTTGGTCTCCTGGTCCAACTTCCCTGCTCAAGCGTGGTCATTTCAGAGCACAGGGCACAGGATTGCATCCAGACAGTTCTAAATATGTTTTTAGAGTTTTTTTAACAGCATATTTAGAATGCTTTCTGCAAAATGTCGGGCCAGTGTAATTTTCAATTTTGATTACTTTAATAATAAGATTGAATAAGCGATAAATTCCTACTCAAGCCCCTCATACTTCTAGTGCGAAACAAAGCAGGAACTCTATCAAATGTGATCCCTCTGATGTTGTGGGGAGGGAAGAGAGATTTACAGATGAGTAATTCCCTGCATTTGTTTTGTATTTTAACTTTTCATAAGGTTCTCATTACTGACAAACATTAGCTGTGAGCAAGCACTTTAATCACATTTAACATCTGCTGTACATTTTGTTGCTTATAGAATTTAGCAGCTCTAGAGGAACAGAGGATGTTAGATTTTTTTCCTTATACACTCATTATTGACATTTGGCTTGAGCTACATTATAAAATCAGTGTTGAGTATGGGTCTGTTGGTCTTAGCTCAGTCTCTCAAGAATTGTAAGCATGACTTGAATAATAAGAGGGTAGTAAAATATAAGCTGTGTGTTCAGAAATGAATTGCATAACAGCCATCTGAAACAGCCACATTTCCATGAAGGCAGCACAGACCAAAGTACACTGTAGGCTACTATACTTATTGTTATTTCTAAATGGCTGTAATTAATTTAGAAGAATGTTGACCCGATCAGATGAATCAGTATAATATGACAGTGGCAGTTAATATGAATTAACGTATGTATCCAATGCATTACTTTATAATTGTCATTTTTCCTTTTTATAAAGTCAGGAGATGTGGCATTATTTATGAAGATATTTTAACAGAGGCACTGTGGAAAAACCTTTTCCATGTGAAAATATTATTTACCTGAAAAAAAAAGTCATTTCTCTATAAAAAATATATATTCTATCTGAGATTCTACACCCGGGCACAATCAAAAAAAATTGTGACAGCATTCTTTTACAAGTTTTCATTCTAGCTATCTCTGCATGTTATCTCCAGCTTACAGATAAGTAATACCTTCATCATTAAAGGTTCGTTGAGGTTTGCAACTTAAAGAGAAATAAAATGTAGTGTTTACATGTAAACACTGAACTTCTTCTTAGGTGATATAGTAAATTTCAACACAGTCTCTTATTATGCTTTGACACATACATATGCAATGATAGTGGTATGTGTAGCAAGCCACATTTTGCTTTCTTGCTCAGTGTCTCTGTTACATGTGCCTTGTTTAATTAGGTATGGCTAATGATTATCTGTCCTAGTCTATGCCTTGAATTTAAATTGAGTAACAAGACCGGTCATTTTCTATTGATTCTATTAATGGCATTTGAAGTTAAAAAGAATATTTTATGCAGGTGCAAAAATGTTTGAAGAAATACTGTGATTCAAATCTACCACTGTCCCGTAAAAAAAAAAAAAAGCTGAAAAAGTAAGTACATGTATTAAAAGTGACAAAGATAGATGGGATTATCTTAGCTTTTTGCTTGACAGGATTTTCCCACGACATATGTTCAGTGCTACTAGGGTTATTATAGAGAGCACCGACTAATCAGGGAGACAGATTCACAAACAGTGACTGCAACACATTGTGGCTTCTCAGTGTTAAAAAGGACCATTGCAGTCATTTGTAAACATGGTCAGATAATGTGTGTATTTATAATTTTGATTGCTTTGGCCACAGTTGTCAAACTCACAGATCTTTTGCTTGCTACTTCAACAGTTCGAAAAAGGAAAATATCTTGCAAGTAAGCAGTGTCTGCTGCTGAACAGAAGCAGTGAGAGAAAATTCTGATAGCTTTTAATGGGCCTAATCTTGATTAAGTGTATTAAAAGCATTATCTTTAAGAGTAATCAGTAACTGTGGTTTTAATGACAAGCTGGCATTAATTATGGCTGGCTATTTTAAGCCATGTTAACACCAAACCTCTTATTTATCAAATGCTGCTCCTACATGAAGAAGTTAAGTAAATCTGATTTGTGGGGAGAAGCAGCTGAAGTTCTGCGTGACTGATGTAGCTTGTCGTAATTGCTCAGCTGACCTAATTTTACAGCTGCTCAGAGAAGACATTTGTAAACGGGCTTGTGATTGAATCTACAGCAGCCACATGCAGTGAATACAATATCCTTTATTATGAGAAATTTCTGTGGTATGTGCACAAGCTATTAGAATCAGTCACAACACTATTTAGTAGAGGAGTCAGAAGCTTATATTTGCCAGGGTAGACACGAATGCTTTAAGTTACAGACATCAGTCCTTTTTATTAATCCTGTAGAGAAATACTGAGAACTCTCTGGAAAGTTGAGCTACTGGCAGTAAAATCTACCAGATTTGCAGCCAAAATTGTGAAAATTGTGAACATTTTTCTCTCCACCTACTTTTCCATGAACTTTCTTTAAAATTCTCTAGTAGGCCAGTTTGTTGTCGACCTCCCAAACACAAGTTACTACAGGAGTTATTTTTCTAGTTTCAGATTCCCCAATGTGTGAGGTACTGGTGAAAAAGTAAAAACATCGTCAACCATTTAGGGAAATCTCTCTGCCAATGAGCTTTTTTTTTCTAATGTCAGGTTTAAAAGTCTTAAGCGGTAGGATTCCAGCCATCTCCTGTCCGGAGTAATGATTCTGTGCTTGCTTTATGTGGAGTTAGAAGCAATTTCCTAAAGATCTTTCAGGAAGTATACTATGTCTTAGTTCAACCAAAAAGATCTTTCTCTCATATGATTTTCTTGATATTCATCTTAAATTTCATCCTGAATTTAGCCTTTTGGTTGCTTTTTTTAAAATTCCTGTTAGTGTTCGAGATGCATTTAGAAAATGTTCTTAATAACATGTTTTAATGTTTTCGGCCCTGAATTGATCAGGCAGTTGGACTAATGATTACAGCAGGTATCGCCCAACTGAAAATTCTATTCTATTCTATTCTATTCTATTCTATTCTATTCTATTCTATTCTATTCTATTCTATTCTATTCTACATTATTTTGTTATGTTTTATTGTTCTAATATTTTCAATTATCTAAAAAGTAGAAATTCTGTCATCAAATACACAGACTTCAATCTAGAAAAGCCTTGCTTAATTTTGTTATAAAATGTACAAGTGCATATTTTAAAACATTTCATATGAGACTAAGGGGAGACCTCATTGCATTTACAACTTCTTTGTGAGGCAGACTCTGATTTCTTCTCTCTGGTGACCAGTGACAGGACCCAAGGAAATAGCATGAAATTGTGTCAGGGGAGGTTTATTTTGGATGTTAAAAAATGTTCTTCACCCAGAGGGTGGTTGGGCACTGGAACAGGCTCCCCAGGGAAGTGGTCACAGCACAAAGCCTGACAGAGTCCAAGAAGCATTTAGGAAATACTCTCAAGCACATCATGTGATTCTTGAGGATGTCTTGTGCAGGGCTAAGGGTTGGACTTGATATTTTTTGTCTGTTCCTTCCAACTCAGTGTGGAGGGTTGAGTTGGCTCCCTGCCAAACCCAACTGCCGGCCACACGGATTCCCCCTCCTCCAAGAGAAAAGGGAAAAAAGTACAAAAAAGACAATTGTATTAAATATATATATATATCTATATCTATATCTATATATGTATATATTCACATATATTACAATTATATACAATCAAACACTATGAATCTACAGAATAAATCCCAAAGGAACCCCAATAGGGAAAAGGGGGAAAGGGAAAGGGAAATGGGACAAAATGAGTAAAACCAAACAAAACAGATACACTCGTAAACTCAGGGAAACGCTCAATAAGTAACTAATACAATCAATTCTCACCAACACTCC
>JAWWTY010000088.1:17243465-17275587 GCA_035222235.1 Margarornis squamiger
CTCCTTTATATTCTGTACCCCAAAATTCTATAAGTAAAAGAACTTTTCTCTACTTTACCCACATAAAGTTGTCTTGGAAGTTTTTTCCCCCCTTCCTTATGGCAACAATGTCCTTAAGTTCTTTTTCAAGGGTTAATGATCCTACCCCATATCCCAAGGAACCTGATAGCAGAAGGAGAATAACATATTCAAAGATGCTATATTTAATTAAACTAGCAGATAGATGTCTCTGGTGAAAGATAAACTCTAAAGATTTGTACGTGTGATGAGCTGGGCACCATGACAGTAGTAAATGTCACTAGATATGTTGAAGGAAAGCTGTACAGTGTATCTGTAGGTCTGCTAACCAGTTTTGTATGTGGTAGTATGGATTTTTAAAGAAATCTTATGACCAGGAACTTTAGTACAGAGAATACTAAACTTCTCTGTAAAATGATGAATTTTGAGCTGTTCTTCTTTCCTTGCTTTTTCAATCACACTTAGGTAGAAAAAGTCACTGTGTTCTTTCTTAGGGTAAATTCCATTCATGTTACTTGACTGTTGAGCTCATTCTTCTCAGAACTTTTATTCTTGGCAACACAATTCAGACCACATGAAGAGTCTGGATGTGGCTTGAAATTAATTTTTGACTTGAATAACTATGCAAAATTTCAAGTAAAACAAGACATTTTTGTTGTGAGAAAGAAGCAATAAGAGAGTCAACAATTCTGATTGTGAAGCCATATATATTATTGAAGCAACAAAACAAAGCAAGCAAACAAACAAAAATCCTGTTTCTTGAAGAAAGAAGGAATCAATAAGGTAAAGGATTTTTCTCAGCACTTCAGCCCATATTGGTTTCAGTCCAAAACCATACTCAAAATCCAGTTTCTACTCTCTACTTAGTCTTTTGGCCCAGTTGTATTAGGTACATAATTCAGTTTCTTCATCAAGCTGTATCACTTTCTGACTTGAAATAGATAACACTTTCTTGATCAGTGTATCACACTCTGTTGGAGGTGGATTTTTTTTTTTTTCACATTTCAACTATCTATATTGTATTTTAATACAGAAACTGAGAAAAAAAAAAAAAGATTATAGTCTCACCTTGATCTTTCATATTCAACTACCAGTAGTCCAACTCGTAGCAAAAAATATGTTGACAAAGATAAGTTATTTCTATGACAATATTCTTAATTCTTGGTTTGAGGGTTTAGTTTAACTAAAATGAAATGCTTCCCATGTTTGAAAATGAGAAGCAAAAAAAATATTAAATTAAATGTACACTCAGGATGAAAACAGTATTTTTCTTTCAAAAAGTAAAAAGCAATGTTCAGACTTTTCATCCACTCTGTCATCACCTTTTTACATCAGAGAAGATGAAAACTGATCATACTTTCAGGTGGCAAACACTTAATTTTCAGAAATTTATTAAGCTGCAATTTTTCATCTGTTTCTACTCATAATCATATACCAGAGGACTAAATTAAGAGCTCTTGGGCAATGAGATTTCTGGTGCTGCCTGTCTTACAAGTTGTCAGTTTTCTACATAAGTCCAACTAGAATCCCTTGTACAGAAAAGATCCATTTTTGGATGTAAGTTTAGCGGGGAATCACATGGAAATTTGTCAGTGGCTACTGACATGTAGCCATTCTTTTGTCCTGGTGTTTATCTATGGGAGAATCCAACTTCTTATTTTTGGAATTTTATTGTGTTCATTTTGAGAACAAATGATGTCTTTGAATTGACAACTAGGTCATGAGAGTGATGCCTAAAGTTTTGGTGTGTTTTTTGCAGATTTTTAGAGTTTTAGAATTATAGGTTTACTTGCTCACATATTAAGTGGTGTTAGAAGTTACTAAAGTGATTTTCTCACATATTCTTAGGCTTTCTGAAGGTCATGATGTTTTTCAGAGACATCTGCAAGATAACTTGAATACAAAACAACAGAAGGGCCCAGAAACCTTTGGAGCTGGTGGAGGGGGGTATAGCCTGGGACCCTTGTGGATGCGGCACCAAGCGAAATGGAAATTATGATTAGTTATAGATATCTAATATGTTAATTGTTAAGAAGATTATAGAAACTGTAACATCACAGTTATCATCACACTGAGAATCGTCGGTGCTGATGGGGATCTTTGGGGAAATAACGCACTTCTAGTCCTTACGGAGGCCCTGTACCTCTGTTCTCCCAGTAAAGGTATTATCTATCTTTCTCCACTAATGTTGTTCTGAGTGCCTATCTTCCAGGATTTTAGGCATCAGGAGAACAGTAACAGTACAGATGTTTTTCCAAATATCCATCATGCTTGATACCTCTTTTTAACATGTGCAGAAAAAATTACATCGTCCTACCTAATTAGCATTCTGTTTCTTCACTGATGGATGCATTCTTGTACAAATGAAAAGCAAAAAAAACCACTGAGCCTCTTCAAGGCTTGGATGTAAACCTAAAAGAAGGTGTATGAAAAAAATAGGAGGTAGGAAAGTGAACTTAGTTCATACTAGTTGTGAACTTACCTGAAAACAGTGGTGAAAAAAATTGTGAATATTATTATCAGCCCAGCGTAAATCCAAGTTGTGGTAATCCAAGGCACATTAATAGAAGATACTTTGAGTGTGAGTTTCTTTTTAAAGAAAGGAACTACAAAATCAGTCAAAACCCAATTTATTATGATTTTACTGCATGACCTTGAATTGTAAATTTCATACCATGCTGTGCAATATACATAAAAATATTTCTATGAAAGCTAAGAAAGAGAGTTTGCTGTACACTTTCAACCTAATAGCATACCATAGACTTTCCAGGATTGAGTCAAGGCTTTCAGGTCAAAAGAACAAAGATTTACCAGAGTAGTTTTGGCAGAACAAATGATATACATGGTTCTACTTAACTTCCTAAATTGTAATTACTTGTCAGGGGAATGAGTACACTGCATGCATGAAAAGGAGATTTTTAATACATAGAGTTAAAAGTTCCTCTTCTGTTTGAATTTAATCATGATATAGGATTTTAACATGTTTACCAGAATGGACAATAAACAGAAATAGCATTATTGTTGCCTGGAAAGTTCCTACCTATTTTATAGGTATTTTACTTAAGTAAAATGAACTTCTGTTCCTACATTAAAAATGTAATTGGTAACGAATATGACTCCACAACTGACAAACGAAGCAAACTAGTCTGTGTCTTAAGGATTATATATTTTACATGGAAACAGCATGGACATGAAAAAAAAAATTGTAACAGAAAAGAAACTTGGAGTAATTATCACAGACCTTCCAGAATTATATGATAGAGATCTCTTTGCCTTTGCAGTCCTTCCTCTTCTCTCTTGTTTTTTTTTTTTTTGTTTGTTTGGGTTTTTTTTGGGTTTTTTTTTGTTTTTGTTGTTGTTGTTTTGTTGTGTTTTTTTTTGTTTGTTTTTTGTTTTTTTTTTATTTCTTGTTTTTTGGGGTTTTTTTGTTTTGTTTTTTTTGGGGTTTTTTGTTTGTTTGTTTGTTTTTTGGTTGTTTTTTTTTTTTCCTTTTTAAGATTTCATGTGGACTCATTTTTAGGATCATTTTGAAAAGAAAAGGTTTTGCAGTCTTGAAATTGTGGAAGCTCTCTGAAAATATGTGGTTTGAATTGGATATGCAGCCTATAAAACTATGGGAACATTGACAGGCTCTTTAAACTGGTTAGCTTACTAGTTTTCCTGGTATTTCTTACAGATGTGAGACTAACGGTTATTCTTTCTGATGTTTCACTGTATGCCAAAGATACTTCTGATGTCACTTAACTTTCAGATTTTATATAGTTTATGGAGCTGAATGAAACCCAGAATTTCTGATCTTTTGTTAGTGTATCCTGTTCTCATGCCTTTTTTGTAGACCACGGTAAGACATTAAATAAGAATTTTTCTCATAAAAACTTCCAGTTTTTCAGAACTTCACTGTCCTCTGACAGATTACTAGGAAAATTCCAGGTTGTTTGTATTAACTGCAACAGAGCTAAGCTCCTAAAGGAGCTACAAAGTCATTTACAAAAGAAATTTTTTTTTGAAAATTTGACATATGGGATAGAAGTTGTGTTAGTGCTAGATAGCCTTGCAACTGATCTCACTACCTACATTCTTTCTAATTTTTTGTTTGAACCCTGTGGAAAAAGTAGGATTGTTTCACAGAAGTAAAAGCAAAGAAAAGCAGAGCTGTCCATGTCTTAATTTCTACTTGTGTTTTGGGGGTATAAATTTGTATTTGTTTCATGTCTGTATTTCTTGTGTTCTTTGGTAGTTAAGTCTGAAAGTCAAATGGGGAATTTGAAGTAAGTTGAAAATTAAATAGTTTTTAAAGAATTGCAGAATTTTTATTGATCTTAACAGTGTGCATACTGTATCCATTGGAAAAATTTAACATGTCTTAGTAATTTTTCTCAGATACCTTAGATTTCATAAACTATGTCTGTTAGGGGGGAGAAGAAAACAAACAACCTAAGGGTAAATAGAGAAATATTTCTTTTTATTCAGACGATTTCTCATTTAAGCTTCTGTGTCACAAACACATTATGAAAAATATTGATTTTCCTGACCTCACTTGAGCTATATGATGACTTAGCCTGAATTCTTCCTTATCTTAAATTTCTCATAAATCTCATATGTGCCAATATTCTATATTTGAATGTTTTGTGCACATTAGCTATGATGTAAAATCATATTGTGTTAAGTGACAGAGCACTAAATATATTGCACAGCAGGTTCATCTTAGCACTTCACGCATTATGAATAATAAAACAGTTATTGATCCTAATGAAATATTATTATAGCATTAATTTATTTTTTTTTCATTGTGGAAGGCATTTGCCCAATGTACAGATATTTGCTAAAACAGCACAGCCACAGGAAGCTTTCCTTGTTCTATAACAAAGTTGTTCATCATAATTATGTTGTGTCAGCACACTCATATAGGTCAACTTAAGTTCAGAAAGATAGGATTATATTTTGTTCCTAGTGCAAGCATGTGTTTAAATGTTTCTCTCCTTTTAAAAATAATCATAGTTTCACATATATTGTAAATAGTTCCTAATCTATATTTCACCCTATAATTTAGAAAACAAGAGCTGCCAAAGAAAGCAATGACTATAATGTTAAGCAAACTACATTGTTTCAGTGACAGTATTTAATCTTAAAAGTGAATGGAAAATATATTTACCATAATACTTTGGTATCTACTTATATATATTTCCTGTTATGAGTCATTAGTAATAGTAATTCTTTACTTAACAGGTACAAATTTTTGGTAAAGAACTGAAATATTTTTTAAAAACTCAGGAAAAAATGTCTTTTTCTGCATATCATCTTCAGTCTTTCTCGTAATTAATTTGAATATATTCAGTTTCTTTCAAAACATGCCATGGATACCCTCTGCTTGGCTAAAAGCTAAGAGAAATTATATTCAATTCAGCAGACATCATATTTTTGGATATTATTGTCATTAACACTGAATATGAATTGCCTTCCTTCCTTGCTATGGAAGATACATTTCTAGGAACTGTTTTGACAGAAATTTCTTTTTCTTGAATTATCCAGTGTTCATATATGCTGGAGTTTATGTGGCTGTGTGTGATGGTCTTTTTAGCCCGTATGATTTTTCCTCATTCCTTTCACCTCTGCAAAAGGAAGTAAATATCACACAAGAGGAAAAACAAAAAGATGGAAAATGAACCTAAAAAGATAATTATGATTTAAAGCATATGTTGCAGTGTAATATACCCTGTGTATTGTTATTCATAATAAGAGGACATTTAAACAATGTAAGGAAATTTTAAGTTTGCTGCAGAAATAATGATGAAAATTAAGTCTTTCTAAACCATGAATATCTCTGTGCACTACCTTAAAACAGCTAGTTAACTTACATTGGGTACTGGCTTAAATGACCTGATCAAACACAGTATATTCCACTAGTCTTCATCTTGAACTCCAGTTCTCTAAAGATTAATGTATCATTCTCCTTTATTGATTCCAATTGTTTCAGGTGTTGATATGTTAATATATGTATTCGTAGTAGATTTTCATTTCTTTCTCATTTACTTAAGATGCAAAAGGCATAATACTCTTTGTGAAGAGAAAAAATCAGGAGGAATAATTGTAGGATAATTACTCTTCCTTCCTTGCCTCCTTTTCTTTCTTCCTTCAACAAATAAAATAAATAAATACAGAAGTAAATAAATGAAATAGGAAGTCTGTGTTCTGGGAGAAAAATCACAGACAAGCCCATATTGTACCACTTCACTTTTAGCTCATCACAATTTAATATGTAAATTTATTAGCACTCACTTCATTTGAAAAGATCAGTGTTATTTCAAGCTACAGAAATACACTGAATGGAGATCTCATTTTAATTAGTTTATATTTCCCACTAGTGGAGCTTGCAGTTCTCATCAGTCCCCAATCTTTTTTGCCTAGAGAAGCTTGCACATTCCAAACTTACTCTGATGAGACATGCATTTATCCTAATGGTAGGGAGTATTGGGGATTTCTGTGCATATAGATCTCACATAGTTGTCTATACTGATGAATGTCATTTTGAATGACATCTTGCAGCTCTCAGGTTGATTGGATGTGAGCCCAAGGGCATAGGTAGCAAGCAAAGATGATTTTACTAGGACAGTTTGCATAACAAGCAACTGTCATCTCATTAGCAAGCACAGGCATTTTTGCCACATGCTGTTTAACACATCATCACACCTGTTCACACTTCATTGTCCCAACAATTCAGTTAGGCAGCTTGCTGTTGGCTTTATTTTTTCATTTCTTACAGAGCGTTGGTTATTCCGTGCCAAACTCAGAGGTGTGAGATAGGTATACTTTAGGCTTTAAAATCGATGTGCTGTGAATACTACTCTGAGGGGAGGTAAAAAAGCAGGATTATAGTTTGAATAATAACTACCATCAGTGACTGTTTTACAGCTCTTCCTGCTACTTGCTGCTCTTTTGGAAACTGAATTACCTATCCTTCTAGCTTATAAAATTGACCACTTTACCCAGGTTTGGATTGATATGTAATTTATCTTCTTTTCTTCTTCTAGCTATAAAATGCACCTTGAAGCCCCAGAGTATGATTTCTCTACAATACAAAAGCAAATGTACCATTGCTTTTTGCACAAGTCATTCCTTTGGCTTGGCAGACCCTTTGCACTCTGCACCAGCTTCAGCCTTGAGCTACACATCTTGGGGGAAGTTTGTCACCAGTAGGCTGGGGTTTGGCCTACCACTAGATAAAATGCAACTCATCACTGCTGCTGAGTCATCTGGATAGCCAAAGAGAGCACCCAAGCCTTACCTGGCCCCATGATTTAGCTGCTGGTTTTCTTTTTCAGCCCTAAATGTACCAAGACAAAAGTGAGGTACTGCAGACTAGAGGAGCTGGGTCACAGGACTAGGTGGATGGTAAGAGGGGAAAACATAACAAGGGTGCTGCAGCTGCAGAGTTGGAGAAGAAGAGTTGGGAAGAACAAAAATGCGGAGAGGTGGGGGAAGGTTGATTTCACTACTTAAAGGGTTGGAGGAGTATTTTGAAGAAAAGAAGGAGGAGACGAAGGTAGCCTTGATAAATTGAAATTGCTCATGGCCCACCTACTCAGTCAAGTTGTACTGCCTCTCCAACTCAGCTTTTTCACTTGCTGATAACTGTAATTGTGGAGTCAGCTACACGCACCTTGATTTTCTCAGAATAAGCATGTTAGCATCAAGGAAGAAAGAGGAATTGTGTTCTTCAGTGGGGTACATTGATGAAAGCGTTTGTCAGTTTTTTCTTGGCATAAGAGAAAAAGCAAAGTATCCTCCATACATGTGTTGTAGTATTGTGGCATTCTAAAAATATTGTTTCATTCAGTTCAATTGACCCTTTCATGTATCATGTTTATTGTACAGTACTCTGCAGGCACTACAGTACCTCTGCATTTTGTCATATCTTGTTCAGGACCCCTGCTCTCTGCCTCAGTTGCTTTGAGCATGGTGCTGATAACACCAAGTTTGCAGGTTCGAACCCAGTTTCATCCCCGTATGGGCCATTCACTTTGGAATTGGACTTGATGATCCTTGTGGGTCCCTTCCAGCTTTGAATATTATGTGAAATCTGCGAGAAATAGATAGCATTAACAACCAAGTTCAGTGAATGACCCCCAAATATTCCATTGCTCTTCTACAGAGAATGTACTGTGGGTTGATGCCTAGCAGATTTACTTTGGCTACCCCTCAGTATGTTGACATAATCAAATAGAAAACATAAGTATAGGATTGCAAATTACTTACACTTGATCCACTTAAAAATGTGGCATTCTTAATTCTCTTTGCAAGCATCTGCTGCCCTTTTTTTAAATAGTTCTTAAAAACAATGAGTCACTTGCTGTCACTATGATGATGTATTTATTATTTCCCAAACTGTGCCAGAGATTGATACATGTTTATTTCATAGAAAACCATACTTTGTTTTGTTTCACTGCCATCTTAATGAGTATTTGTGAATTTGTTCCTTGTAAATATCTGTGGTTAAACAGGGTTTAGTTTTTAGTGAAATATCTGTGAGGTATCCTATGCCCTCAGTTAGGAACGATTTTAAGAATGCAACTCATCTGTTTCTTTCAGTTTCTTTTCATATGTTTTTCATTACAGAAAGCTCAGAGATGATGCATTAAAAGCAGATCAAGGGACCCAGTTATTGCTCACATGTTGTACACCAGACTCTTTTAGCTCATTGTTAAATGGAAGTTTTATGTTTTTTCTCTAGCAGTTAAAACTAGCATTTCTGAAATGCTCCAAAAGCACATTACATTTTTTGTTCACTTGTCTTCATACTGGATCCACAGGAGCTCAGTACTTCTAGGATGAGGGTATGAGACTGAAATTCAATTACTGACTGTAGTCCCCATTTAGAAGGAACTGAACTGCTGCCAGAACTTCAAGACAAATAAAAGATAAATAGAGGATCCAGAGTGATTTCTGCTTGCTGCAGTACTGCTGCCTGCTGCTGCACAATGCTCTGCAAGCCTTCTGTTATCCCTAAGGAGGACATAGCTCACTGTGTTTAAAAAAAAAAAAAAAAAAAAAAAAGAAAAAAAGAAAAAAGAAAATAGAAAAAATCCTCAAGTGCAAAATATGAGTCTGGGTGCAGGAGGATGGTCTGTCTAGAATGGGGTAAAACAACTTGAACAGTGCCCTATTCGCAGAGCTACCAGTGCTGAATGGGGAAGGGGATGTCATGCTTCTTTTAGTGTTGAGTAATGCTGAATCCAGCCCAACACTTAAATCTCAGAGTTAAACATCCTGATAGTGAGATGAAAAGATGGTAGACCTGATAAAGTACATGGATAAAGGAACGAATAAGTGATACTACTAATGACTTGTCTGAAGTTGCTGAGCTGACACAGCTGGCCTGGAGACATCTGACTGACAGTCAATCACTTTATACTATAAAAGCTCAGTCCCAAATTTTAATGGCAGGATCTTTTAACATAACCCTCCCTTGAATGGAGATGTCCCTCAAAGTTAGTCTTCAAAGCTGCATGAAACAGATTTGCCCACAGGCTGGTATAGGTGAGTAACATCTAACTCTACTTAATAATTGTTTTTTCTAGCTTTAATACAATTGCTTTAATATCATTGCATCAGTATTGCTTCAAAATAGTACACTATTCTACACTAGTAGCTATAGCTCCTATATGGTGTAGCAAATAATTCTAATTAAGATCTTTTTGTCTAATCACTATCATAATAAATATATTTATATAATTGTATCTGTTTTTCCATCTTTAATCATGTGGGACAAAGTTGTATAAAGGTTCAATTGCACCTCTATAATCATTTAGACATAAAACGTTGACAAAGTCTGGGGCTGAGATTAGATCCAGCTGCACCCAGGCTCGTCTCTGAGGAGTTCAGAAAGTGTGGAGGTCCTTTCTGCACCTCATGACTCAGCAGGAAGTCTTCTCTAATAAACTTTGTTGGAAGCTCCCATTCTGCGCACGACACTGCAGTACTGATTTATTGCAAAGCAGCATATAGTGAATAAGACACTATCCTTCCTACTCCTAATCTGCTGGCTGCGTAGCCTGCAGGACTTGATCTCAGAGAAGAAAATTCATCACTCTTTTTCTGACTAGGAAAATGTGAGTGTTTCAGGAAAGGTTCACACACTTCATCTTTCTTAACAATGTTAATTTATAATAATAATGCTATTATATATAACATTATTATATATATATATTATATATATAATATATATATATTATATATATAATATATATATATAGCTATTATATATATATTATATATATAATAATGCTATTGAGTGTGTACAAAGGCAGGTGTCAAAATTATCACATCCAAACTCACATATCGTCTAATGTGTCACACCATTATGCCATTGGGGACTGAGCATGGGACTTTTCCACTTTGTGTTTCTTCTACTCTATGTGCTCTCGTGATTTATTTAGCTTTTTGCATTGACCTGCTGACCAATCCTTATGATCCTCAGCTTCTTTTTCACCACAGGTACATAGTATTAACTTTGATTCTGTGCTTCATAATTCACACAGGTACAATGGAAAATCTTCTGGCTGTGAAGAAAATGTGTTATTGTCTGTGAAGAAGCAAAGTCCACAGCACATTATAAATTATAGGTATCTTCATTGTGTGATTGATACAGCCACTCCAGAAAAGAACAAATCTCCCATATGACCCAGGACTAATCTGTAGAACCCTGATTGATGTCACTGATACAGAAATCTTCCTCAAGTGAGAGAAATGTCTTTCTGTCTGCAAGTAACATTGGTGAAAGTGCTCTTAGAATACCATGTTAATTCTAGCATTTATGTTTTAGAAGTGTTCTTTTCAAACTGGGGAAGGTGGGGGAGAAAGGAACAAAAATTTTGTAGGAATGTAGATTCAACTGTTGGGCTCCAAGCTCAACCTGTGTAGTTCACCAAAAGGAGATTGAGAGATGACTTGATGATACAGCTTAAGTACTCCCATTGACCAGAAAACTGAGCATTTAAGTGTTCTTTCATCTAGCATAGAAGAAAACAGGAACAACCAGTGTCTGGAAGTCAAAGAGTCCATTTTAGAATAAATGGCATCTATTTTTCATTTTTAAAGGTGAAACTATTAAACTCTTCGGACCACTGGTGAATCTGGACATGTTACTGTGTGTATAGTGAAAACTTACTAGAAAATACAGCTAGAGCAAACATAAATTATGCTCTAACCAAATATAAGTTAATGAGCTCAATATAAAAGTAAGTAGATGAAATTTAAGAAGTTCTAATGGTCCCTCTGGCCTCAGTCTCTGTAAATTCTGAGTTGAGCACTAATTAAGTGACCATTTTTCCTGAGTATCTAACCACAAGGTAAGAACTCATAATTTCTTTTGCACTCTAGAAAACATACATGTCTGACATGGGTAACTGTACTCTAGCATGTTAGATAATGTGTATAGCTGTTCAACAGACAAAGTCTTTGTGACAACATCTCTTTTCCAGGAAATAAAATGAAAAACACTTGCCACTTGAAACTTGGAAAAATGTCATTTGAATGCTGTTGGGGGATGCTTTCTCACTTTTTGTATTACAGGAATCAATGTGTAACCCAGAAATAGTGCTCCTGTTATGTTTGGTTTAGAAAACTGAATATAGATCCCTCAGGCACTGCTTTTTCAGGCGATCTCATGTGAGACGAGCAGCAGGGGGAAAAGGAAAGCAAAAGCTCCCTCTAACAGATCTTCTCCAGACATGTTTTTTCAACTGATAGGAGAAAAGGAGTTTATGTTTAGCTTCCAAACCAAAATCCGATTGCTCTGAAGTTTTCAGGCTGTTTGGCTAGACCATTTTCTTTCCCACTGAGAAACACTCATAAAACTCATGTGGTTTATTTGAAGATTAGTGTGGAAAACACTGAACATCTGTCTACTATCTTCTGACAGGCTGTGTAAAAATTTCAACAAAGTGGCTTGCAAAACTGATGATCTCAACTTGAGCCATTTTATGCTGGCTATATCTGTGTAGGGAGGAATAAGTATGAGAGATGAGTAATCTTCTTTTTAAATGATCATGTTTTCAATTAGCCTTTGGGAGACCTCCCTTATGTATTGACATCAGTGCTTTTTCCTAATATGCCAAAATGATTCACTGTATTGAAAAGGAAACTTACGGATACAAGTGAAGGGGACAAATAAGCTTGAAAATCTCCACAATAAAGTGGGGGTAGGGAGGACACTTCCTTGGAGATGTCACTGCAAAATGAGGAGACTTCCTTATTATGAATAGAAATCCTCAGTCTGGAACACAATAACAAGAGATATTTTTAGATCACTAACATTTTCTTCTAATGTTTTTGTTTTCTGTCATTAAGTTACTCTGCAATTTTGAAATTATGAGTTCAGATGTGTCAGTTTAAGATCATGTAAGAAAGAAAAAGATCTAGAAATGGAAAGGTCAGTTCTGTTTGACTTGGTTTATGCTTTTTCCCCCCTGCTTTCTTTCTTTTTTTTCCCTTCTGCCTTTCTTTCCCTGCCTCTCAAGCCTAGAATTTCAGAATATTTTCTACAGCTGTGAGGTGCAGAAGTAAATGTTTACTTAAGGGAAAAACAAAACAAAACAAAACAACAAGACAAATATAAACTTTTTAGAAGGATTCTTCTGAAACTAATTTATTCCAAGAGTTTGGAATAGACAAATACTGTATCAGAAGTTCTGGTGATGATTAGATAATTTTTTATTTTGCACACTGTGTTTGAGTCTTTCTGAGGGAACCATGTATAGTCTCAGAATCAACACAGCACCATTTGTCTTTACACAGTTTATTGCTGTAAATTTATCTAGAAGCCCTAATTCAACTTCTTATCCTTGTGTACTCCCCATCTTTGTCAAGGCTTTGAAGATAACCCTGGTAAGAATCAATATTTGACTTTTGGGGTTATGTCTTCTGTTTCCATTTACTGAACTTTAACCCCCTCTGAATGCCTTTATCCTGTGCCTGAAATGAAGAAATATCAAACTTGGGAAGGCACCAGGTATTGCTGAAGAAGACATATGTACCAGGAGTTTCCCTCTGCAGGATATTTAAATTTGTTTTTAGAAAAAATCCTAAGGGAACTTTTAAAATCTGATTTTCCTTGCACATTACCGATGGTTTTAGTCTTTTTTCATTCATGTATTCCTTCTTTCTTGGAACATTTCTGTGACAAAGACATTTCTTAATATCTTTGGTACTATATCTTCTTGTTTCCAGCATTAACTAGGACTGGCTTCTACCTTGTTAATGTTCCTTTGCCTTGTGGTGCTATCCTTTCTGTGATGTAACTGCATGACTGAGGAACTAGGGCAGGTTGGAATTTAAGTGAGTGTGGTTGTTAAGTCACTCAGTATGCAGGCTGTATATAGGGGCATGATTATGGCAACTTACCAGTAGCTATTGGGTCACTGCAGTGCCTTGTTCAGTGGTGCATTTTAAGAATTAAATCAGGAATTTTTTGAATGAGCTTTCATATTTAGAGACTTTATTCAAGACAGTACAGAATGAACTTTTAAGGCAGTACACATTTTAAATTACTGCAGTAACTGATCATCTGAAAATGTGTAAACCGATTTCCTTTTTATTTTTGGAACTCTAAATACCACTGCCATTGTAAAAGTACAGATTTAGTCCACCCCTGCAGGCATAAGTTACACTTTCTTTTGCTAGTAACACTCCTGCTTCTGATAAATTCCCAAAAGGGTATTTTGTTCTAGTGGAACTATTGGAATGTGATGATGACTCAGAGATGGTGCCTTCAGTTCAATATTAGAAACAGTAGAAAATTTATCTCTAATTCTCCTGCACATGTTAGAACACCCAGTTCCAGAGGAACACTGGATCATTTAGTGTATTTGTGGATCTGCCCAATGGTGAGGGGAAAATGTGATTTCTTATGATTTCCATTATCTCTTTCTGCTTCTTTTGTCCACTGGGTGCTCTTGGTTGGAAGCAAGACTCAAGCACAAGCTCCCTTTGATTTTTTGCAAACACATATGGTTTTCATAGTGATGTCTTAGAATGAGATCATCATCCTGGTAAAAGCATTGCACAAAATCTTCCTTGTCACTAAACATAAAATGTAGATGATTTCAGAGCAGGCAAGCAATTAAAGGAAAAAATGGTGAGCTATTTTTAAATGTCTGGATTTTAATTTTCTGTTTCTTGTCTACTATCTTAGCAGCCAAGACTGGAAGGTAGCAGTTGCAGTGCTCTTTTCAATGGTGTGCTTTAAAACAGCTGGCAATTGACTTTAACTGTAATTATTGGCTTCTTACCAGTACTTACAGCTGTAGAGTTAAGATTGGTGCTTTGAACCTCATTTTTGGCATTTATCTATATTGTTATATTACTTTCCTAATTACCTACTCGTCAGTTTTATTTAGATCTTGCACTGAGATATAATTACTTGAAACGAAAAAGTCTCTATGGATCGATGTCCATAAATTACAAATATGTAATGTGTTATTTTACCAAACAAGAGGTCATCAAGCCAATTTGCTCCCCTAATGGATAATTTGCTAGAGATTGGACAATGACCCTAAACCAAAAACTGGCTTGGCTGCTGTAAATCTTGTCCCTTATTCTATGTAGAATAACGCTTTGACTGACTGTGGAACAGAACTAAAAAACCTGTCAAACAAAGCATTCAAAATTTCCTACATTTCCTAGTGGGTATGCTGTGAATGACTAACCTTTGCAATAACTGGTGAAATAGGAGCACATACACAATTGTTTTGAGAGATCAGTGGCACAGATTGATAATCCTCTTTTAAAATGCTTTAAATCTGCTCTGGTTTTTACTCTGTTGTTATCTGCTGAAAGCTTGGATTCACTGGACAGAAATCAGTCATGTGAATGAGGAATTCAGGATCAGACCCTGTAGAGACAGAAAATTATTTTGCTCTCAGCTTATTAAAATATCTTTGAGTACAAGGACTGGGTTGAGAGGATATGAGTTTCGAAAGAATAAATTTGTTGTTCAGACTCTGAAATGGGATTCAATTTTCCATTCTGCCACTCAGTACCTCAGTTCCTGAACAGTCCTGTTGTTGAATAGATAATAGCACACATTCATCCTAGTATTTAGTATGTGCATGTACTTTGCCATGCACAGTGTGCTGCTGATCTTGTCAGCTGAATGCATTGATATAATACAAGTGAGAACACTGATAGCAATAATAGAGGGGAATAGGACTGAATGACCTAGTGAGGAACGGAGCCCTGAGAAGCGGAAGTCCACGCTAGCAGCTCACCCCTTTGCTCTGTACCATCAATAGATGGGCAGCAACATCAGAGATTAATGAGGAGAGGGTGGGGGTAGCCTGTGAAGACTTTCAAGGTGAGCAGCTGTGTCTCCCCAGGGCCTAGGTGTGATGCAGACCCTTTCAAATCTAGTGTTGAGTTCCTTCTGTTTCAAAAGACTTGACCTCCTTGTCCGTGCTACCTCTGCAGTGAGCTGGGGTATCAAAGTCACAATGTCAAGACAAAATGACCATGCAGATCACAGACAGCTGAACAATAAGTCGTGGTGTTTCTGCTGCTAAAATGATTACTTTTATTATTATTGTTCAGGGAAGGATTTCTCTTGTTTTTTCCCATCAACACTTTGGCATTTTGTTTTATAAAAAGCCCAGATGCTGGCACAAAATTACAATATTAATGGGCATAATAGTTGGACCGTAGCAGTCTGTATCATCGACAAGCCTGTCTTCATGGCTTCAATTCTGAGCTCAGAGTCCTGCAGAGCAGATCAAAGTGCCAAAATGAGCCCAGTGGTAGAGCAGCTCCTAGTCGGAGTGCTTTAAAAACCTTGTCTTGCTCTGAGTGACAACTGATAAAAATGTTTTCTCATGCCCCAGAAGCCTGACATTGTCAGAGGTCTAAAGGATGGTACTGTGTTAGTGTTATAGACCTGAGCTTGGCCCTGCAATTGCTGCTGTAACAAGCAAGCTGTGAGGCTGCCTCCGATGCCTCTTTGTCTTCCCTGCTCCGGTGAATTTTTCATGTGCTTTTCTCCCTGATTTTCCTCCCTCCTCACTGCTTTACTAATTAAAATTCTAATCACTCTGACAGTCAGAGCTAGGGGGAAAAAAAAATCATTCTTCCATGCTGCAGAAGGTAATTTCAAGGTGTTTTAGCTGCCAAAGAAATGAGTGGAAATTAGACAAAGAAACTGGTTGTCAGAGGGGGGGGTGAGTTAGCTGCTGTGCCCCCTTCTACTATAATAAAATATTAAAGGTCTAAAGGAAGAAAATATAACAGAATTCATCCTATGCATTATTGCCATATATTTAGAGATAATATAACCTGATTTACCTTTCTGAATAAGGAAAGCTTTTGTGTGTGTTTATTAACATCAAAATTATTTACTTACCTTGTAGTGAATGCAATGTCAAACATTTAACTTGGTTTGATATCTGATTGCTTATGATGTGTGTTACTTGTTTTTTCTGAGTTGTGATTGAGAATACTCATTGAAAATGTATCGGAGGCTGCAGATACTTATTTAAAATGATAAACAGTTCTTGATGCAGTGCTGTGCTGTTCAAGCTGCAGATATTGTGGTATTATAATTTATAAAATATAAAATATCATGCTGGTCAAAACTCACCAGCTGCTTTTTCAAGCATTTTCTTTTCTTCATGGAGGTAACTTTTAGACCTCCATGTTTCTTTGAAGTGTATGCTTTTGTAATGCAGTTTTAGAACTCACACTTGTGTTAAGATGCAAAAAACAGTCTCTATCATCCAACTGTACGGGCTGACCAGGCAAACAAGAGTGTATGTATCTCTGCCCTCCTATCTACGCTGTTATATTTCACAACCAGGATAAATTAAATGTCCCAAGACTTTGCAGAAATTCATCTTGAAGAAACACTGCATCAACTTTTGGGTATTGCTTGAACTAAATCCAAAGCTTACTGAGATATCAACAAATACATGGTTCATTTCTATTGCTTCTGTTTTGTTTCAGCTCTCACAGTGAATAATCAGAGGGTTTTACAGAGAGTCAAATCTCATGTTACTTAAAGCCAGAGTTTGTTAACATTTGACCCTTTTTTTCCAGCCTCAGGGTAAAAAGGGACAAGGGAGATGATCATACTCTGAGTGTTGGGATTGTATTGTGTTCTGTTGCTTGTGTCAGAACCAGTTTTGGACAATGTGGAAATGCTTCTGGAACTACAGCCTTGCAATCAGAAGAGCTGCAGAATTTTGTCTTTCTGCTTTGCATCTGTAGTTGCTTGCAAGGGTGTTGCAAGAAATGCGTATCCTTTTCCTTATCATCCTCCCAACCTTTTTATAAACATGCCATGACAGAATTGTAACACATACTTCTGCTATTCTGACAAGTCTTCAACGACTTTGCTAGAGGCCGTCATTTGTCTTTTACTGACGGATGAAGAGGATCCTCTCCTCAAAGCTGTTCCCTTTTGCTTGTCACTCCCACAATGCCTTCTTCATTTGTGTGAGAATTCAAAGCAAAAGCAGGTCCCAGTCTTATCTTGAAAAAGCTGACTGACTGACTATTGGATCTTTGCTTTCTGGAACAGATTCTGTGTGATGAAGGTAATACATGCTTGCTATAATCACTTTAGAAAAGCCCTCATGAGACTCTTGTCCAAATCCAGCTAGTTCCACTTGAACAGTTCACTCAGCCAGATGAAATTTTGCCACAACTACAGAGTTGAATATATTCTTAACCAAGAAGTGGTAGTCATTGAATGTACAGCATGCAATGGTACTGAAAAAGGAATTCTTCTTCATTCTGCACAACACACCTTTTTTATTTCAGAAACTCTTTCATCTTCACTGGGGAAAAAAAAAAAAATAAAAAAATCATGTAGAATCTTTCATTCTACCATGTGGTGAAGCCAAAACAGAGGAAAAGCAAACATCAGACAGTTTATTTCACAGTAATTTAAGAACCAGTTTTTTGTTTTTCTTCACTCTCCTTGATTTTCCCTAACACAACTTTTCAGAAAATGAACATAAATATGTGCACAGAAGAGGAACTGGGAAGCTAAAAAATTTGGTTATGCAAACCTGCTTGTTTTCAAATTAGAGTGCCAATATTGACACAAGGCTTCTTGGATTACTTGAAGAGTCAGTGATCTGGCCTTTATATGCAGGTTTTACAGAATGAATGTGTGCTGTTGTCTTTGAAAATATCATTTTAATAGTAAGTGTTAAAACTATGTGGGAAGGGGTTTAGATCATATCTTTATGAAGGACTTAACACGGTAAGTTAATCAAAAGTTTGTGGCTGTTAGACAGTGATGTGTCTATAATTGAAAGAAGAAAGAAGACTGATTTTAAAAATTAATTATGATAGATTCAGGAAGGTGGTTATTTTGACTGATCTGATTCATGTATAATGAGTAAAAATTGTCATTTACATTATAATAAAAAAACAAGCAAAACAGCTACTGAGCTGTGGCCAACTGACTCACCTCTGATATCACAGTTCCTACTTCTAACAATAAGTTGTTTCATGTTTGCCTCCGAAATCAAATCATAAATCCTACCTAAATAACATTTGGATTTATTATGCAAGAATAATTTTTTAATATAATAATTATTTACCAGCATTATCTTCTTAATGCTCTCAGCAACATGATGGTGGTGCGGACAGCTGATGTCAAATACAAAATTTTATTATACTAGATCAGGTTCTTAGATGGTGTAAATCTGACATGGATATAGTTTTCATGTATATATCAAATGAGAGTCTGTTCTCCTATATTTGTCTCATGGACAACAAGAACATAGTGTGTTAAACCTTTAAGGGATAACATAATATGTTAAATATTAATTCAGCAAGAATTATGACACATGATTTGTCTTGAAAGAGGCAGCTTAGACTCACTAAATTCTTAACCCAGAAAGGTGGAAAAATAGCCCAGGAAGATTTTAGAGAAAAAGTTTAAGATGAAATTTGGAGATAACAGAAAAGAAATCTTTTAAAACTCTTGGTCAGCCTGGTATTTCCAATGAGATACAGAGATACAGGACTAGGGAATCTTAGAGACCTCTGGAGGTCCTCTTTCCCAGCCTGTTGCTTAGAGCTGGGAAAGATGAGGCAAGATAGGGCAAGTCAGCTGTGGCTTGGTCTAGAGGCGCATTGGAAGCTTCAAATGTGGAACTTCCATCCCCTTTCTGCCTCAAAACTCAGTCTGACCTTACAACTCCCTTTCCTTGTAGGTGTGCCTGAGCTGTGCCATTATATATAGGTCTCCCCCAGTCCCTTTGGCTGGGGACTTTCACTGAGCAGGAAAGAAGAAAAGGATCTTGGCAGTGGTGGCTGGATCCTCAGTCTACTAAATATTTATTTATACAGAAGGAGAAAACAGCCACACCATCACTTGAAAGTGTGCTTCCCTTTGAATATTCTTGTGATCTCTTGGAACAGAGGGATCTAAATGCCTTTAGGTAGAGGTGGGATTGAACCTACACAGGAAAAGAGCTCTAATCACTGAACTGTTTAGTAAAACAGTATTACTACTGTTCTGTCCCATTCCTGGAAATTGCATAATTTCATTGCTCTTCCTTTTCTTATGAACTGGTCAGAAACTATATATTTCCCTGTGGGTAAAATGTAATATGAGCATGAAGCCATGTGGGAGGAGTGGGAGCAGAGAAGTAGATTTGCAGAATAAAAAACAAAGACAAAATAGTACATGAACTTTATTTGAATATATCAAATGCATATTCTTTATTTTTCCCCCTTGTTTGGACACCCATCTGAAAAACCAATTATTTGCACAGCTGTAATCAGGGCTACTTCTATATCCATATCCTCATAAAAAGAGGCAGTTGCATAATAAATATTTAAAATCTGACATTTTAAATATTCTTTCTAAGTTTGTCTCAGTATCTGAAGGGACGGAGAAAGAAATCTCTACATTTGTGTCAAGTGGCAGTTACAAGAAAGGATTTTGGCAGCGTTTCACACAGCAGTTTCTGAATTCACCTTCCCTTCATTTCCTCTCTCTGCAGCCAACAAAATGAGTTGACACAAGGCAAATGCCTGCCAAAGAACTTTAACAGGAGGCAGTTTTTAATTAACAGGGGCCAAAGAAGGTGATAACCCCAAGGGTAGCAAGGAGAAATTAACATGGAAAAGCAGTTCCACGCTTCCGTGGGTCCCAAAAGGCCATTCATATTAGTGGTGTCTGTTCTGATTGAACCTTTTCCATGTCTTTTTATTGATTCCCTTGTCAGAGTCTAACAAAAACACTGCTGGCCGTCAGTTGTTTGCTCGTGGTGGCAGTTTATGGCTCCAAACAGCTTCCTTGTAAAACATTCAGCATGGCGAGGTCTGTCACTGTGGTTAGCATTTCCCAGAAATGATTAATTTTCTTAGACCTAGAAGAAAACCCAACAAAATTAAAGCTAAAGCCTGCTTAAATGGAAGAAGTTCAGCTCACGGTTTTTCTCCAAGTAACCATTTCATCCTATTAAGTGTTTGCCTGGCTTAGAGTGAAATGTTTTAATTATTAACCTTTTTTAAAGTGAGATTTCAGAGCAGATAATCATGTTGGCTGTTCCAGAAAGGATTTAGTCATTTAGCATATCTGGCACTTGTGGAAAGTATTTTTAAAAAATAATATCCTGTGGATAAATATTTGAAGTTTCTCTTCCTGGAATGGAAATGAATAATAAATAAAGCCTGTAAGAGCTTGAGGAAAAACCTGCCTAGCAAGCAAATATAAATAAGTAAAAAAAGAAATGTAATAAATAAATTAAAAGCTGGCACCTTTATGTGTATTCAACTAATGCCAAAAGGTGGAGGACCATTCTTTACAACAGCTCAGGAAAATCCATGCTTATTTTTATATCTTTCTGCTGCACAGTTGACTCCAGATAATAAAACTATAATTGAATAATATTTGAACAAATTTATAGAGGAGTGCCCAGTGTTTCTCTTCCTGCTTCTTAGAGACAAAGATTGTCATTATATCAAAAGAAAGTACTGTTCCTATTTTCCTCTTCAGAGTTGTGGCCTAAATGTTGCTGTTCATTTGGTTAACTGATTTGTTCAAAGAAAGTGTTATCCCATTCCACTTGAAAGACTGTCATTCCTAGTCCTTCAGACACATTAGCTATTTGACAGACTCTGTCCTTGGGAGAGCATGCACAGCTCCCATTGATTTCAGCAGCAATGACACCTTTTTCAAAGTTGGATTCTATACCACATCCTATTTTTCTTTCAGCCTTCTTCGCAAACATAACACAATACATACTTCTGAGGACTGGAGACTGATTGTTGTTTATTTGCACTAATTGTTTCCAATGTTTGCACAGTGCACTTTACGAGGATTGAGCAATACTGTAAAAAAAAAAAAAAAAAAAAAAAAATCCACTTTGAGCGCAAAAAACCATTCACACAGTGAACGAAAATATTTGAGACAACTGAGAGTGGGAAAAATGCCAGCAAACTTGCTGAAGAAAATCCAGAGCACAGAGAAGAATATATGTATGTATATTCAATGAGACACTTGTACATATATGTAACGTTTAAATGTTACATGTAATTATGTAGAAATTATAAGTTTTTTTGTAATTGCTAAGAAATGTAATAAAGACATTGAAGTATTTTATCTTGCATCATCCTTTCTAAAACATCATGCCACTCACAAATAAAATAATCTGTAAATTTCCTTCTCAGACTGCACTGGATAGCAAGGAAGATGGAAAATCTGTGATCTGTTGACGGAGACTACTTGCTACTCACAGTTCCTTCTTGGTAGTTCATGTCATATTAGCTGATAATATTCTCCACTCTGCTGTTTAACTAAAAAGCCAAAGTGCAAAGAGCACAATAGAGAGTGGTAAACCATGGATAATTAATCTTTCAGATTGTTTCTTGAAGTATAATCATTAATAGGTTGATCTACTCTATTTTCAAGAGTCAGAAAGAATAGCAAATTGTACTTATGCTTCTGCTACTTACCATGTTCACATATGTAAATGTTTTAACGGGATAAGCCTTTATTTTCTACAAGAACACCATTTTTTATAAAAATATTTTTAAAATCAGCTGTGGATTTTGAGCATTACAATTTTTTGTGTTGGTGAAAACAAGAGTTAGTGGATGTGGGTGAAGTCTACCTGGACTTCAGTAAAAGCTTCAGTGCCCACAGCATTCTCATGGAGAAGCTGGCAGCCCAGAGCTTAGATTGGTGCACTCTTTGTTGGATTAAAAATTGGCTGGAGGGCCGGCCCACAGAGTAGTGGTGAATGGTGTTACATCCAGCTGGAGGCCAATCACTAGTGGTGTTCTCTGGGGCTTGGTATTGGGGACCACCCTGTTTAGGATTTCTATCAACAACCTGGATGATGGGACAAGGTGTACCTTCAGTAAATTCACAGATGACACTAAGTAGGGCAGGACTGTTGATCTGCTGGAGGGTAGGAAGAGTCTGCAGAGGGATCTGTACAGGCTGGCTGGATGAGCCAAGGCCAGCTGCATGAGCTTCAATAAGGTGTAGGTCTGAGTCCTGCAATTCCTCCACAACAATCCCATGCAGAGCTACAGCCTTTGGGCAGGGAGGCTGGAATGTTGACCAGTGGAAAGAGGTCTTGAGGTGCTGATTGATAGCAACTGAACACGGACCAGCAGTGTGCCCATGTGGCCAAGAAGCCCAAAGGCATCTTGGCCTGTATCAAAAAGAGTGTGTCCAGAAGGACCAGGGAAGTGACTGTACCCCTGTACTCAACACAAGTGGGGCTGCACCTGTGTTCAGTTTTGGGCCCCTCATTACAAGAAAGACATTGAGGGGTTAGAGCATGCCCAGGGACAGGCAAGGGAGCTGGGGAAGAGGATGGAGCACAAGTCTTAGGAGAAGCAGCTGAAGGAGTTGGGGATGTTTAGTCTGGAGAAAAGAAGGCTCAGGGGAGACCTTACCACTCTCTAAAACTACCAGGAAGGAGGTTGCAGCCAGGTGCAGATTGGTCTCTTCTCCTAGGTGACTAGAGAGAGAATGAGAGGACATAACCTCAAGTCTCACCAGGGAAGGATCAGTTTAGATATTGAGGAAAAATTTCCTCACAGAAAGAGTGGTTAAGCATTGGAATGGACTGCCCAGGGATGTAATGCAGTTAAAACTGAATGTGGCACTTAGTGTTATGGTTTAGTTGACATGGTAGTGTTCTGTCAAAGCCTGGGCTCAATAGCCTTAGAGGTCTTTTCCAACCTTAATAATCCTATGATTCTATGACCTTCAATGCATTCCCAGGACTGGTATAGTTTAGGTAGCCGTTGCTAACTTTTATAATTTGTAATTCAGCCTCAATACTATTATAGAAGAACTTTCTGCAAATCATCTTAGTTGAACAGTGTCACTAACTGTCAACTTCCATTAAATTGAATATTACTATCATCACTGTTAACATTCCTATTATTTGTACTATGACCCAGAAAGCACACCTCAGAAACAGACTAAGATCTGTTGTTTATCTCACTGAGTTAATTAAGTGTGCTTTAAAATATAATGTCCTTTGCTTGCTCTTTTTGAAGTCATTTTTACCCCCTGAGTAGAAGTCATCCAAGGTAAATGTTGTCACTGACACTTGCCTTGCCATGACTAAAATGGCTGGGTTATACAGCTATGTAACAAAGGCAGTGTGCTTATTTTTTTTATTTTTTTTTTCATTTTTAGGAGAAATGGCAATTCACATTAAACAATAGGAGCTATGGTAACAAGCCTAGTGCAGCTAGACAGACTGCAGATATCAGCATCCATTGTGCCTTGGAACCCATGAGGCTTCATAGCTACTGTTTACGTAGCAATACGTTTGGCAACACGTATTCTCAGAGATAACCACCTCAGTCCAGAGAAAAGAGAGCTTGTCAGCGTGTTAGTTTTGATTTGTTTTTGTTTTTTGTTTTTGTTTTTTTTCCTGGGGCTTTTTTGTGGGTTTTTTAAGAGTCTTTTCTAGTTTCCAAATAGACACCCTATGTAATTTCTACATGAAAAAAAAAAAAAAAAAAAGAAAAAAAAAAAGACAGAAAAAGAAAAACAAAGAAACCGTAATGCATCTAGGCTGGCAGTGTTTATTATCTCTGTGTGTCACCGTTTAAATCAAGACAATGAACACTGAGAAAACATTAATCTCCCCTGGCCCCTCCTGAAAACAAATCTCAGAGAAAATACTGACAAATGATATTTTAATTGGTTTGACCTCTAAAGTGATTAAATAAGTATGAAACCTCTTCTCTTTAACAGCTATTTGAAGTACTTAATATTCTTTCCTCAAAGAGTAGCTGTTTCCAGCTAGTAGCAGTGTGATTGATTTTTCCATATCAGATACATTGTTATGGTCTGTTGCTTTCATAGCAAACCTATAACATCTGTCTTCAAACTCAGGCTGCAGACCTGCACTACTCCGTGTTACTTTATGCAACCACATCCTTCCATTACAAGTGTGAGTGGATTAATATTGATTTTTCCCTCTTGTCCAAGATGGAAGGTCCATCTTAACAGCAATAAATTACACAGCTGAAACATGAGAACCTGTTTGGTACTCCTTGGTCTTCATGCCCAGGATTATTACTTTCCCTTGAAGCCAATTTCTGATGTTTTTAACCCATTACAAGTCTGAAATTGAAAGTTTGCTCAGGTTTAAATACTTGTTTGGGTTATGTTGACCATAACAATTCACAGTCCCTAGTTCTAGTAACAGTTCTTAACTCTAATCACAAGTTGGTAAGAGTGATCTACCATAGTTTGCATGCAAGCAGGCTTGGAAATTAAACAGTAAAAGGCGACACTAGAGCAGGATTGTCAAACCACTGGCTCAGAAGGAAAATTCCAGGGAGGGTAACAAAGCAATACTGAGTAGCAGAAACAGCATTGTTGAAAGTGTGAAGATGCACTAAATTAATAATACACATTTTTGAGTGGTGATCAAATGATACTGCTGTTAAGTCCCTATAGACTGGTGAAACTTTGCACAGCTTCTTTTTCCAGACTTATTTGACTTTATGAAAGGACACTTAAAATCATTTATCAGATCTAAAATGTGAAATGAGTTAAAAATCTGCTAGAAGAGTAATTTCAAAGTATAGACACCTTTATGGCTTGCTTCACCTGAAGTACTAGATTCCTCACAGGAATTCATGCTTGATATTGTGCTGCTGTGTCACTGGCTGGTCACACTTATGTTTTTAGAAAATGTTTCATTAATATAGTATTTATTTTGCTGTGTTTTCCTTGTTCATTCAAAGTATTTTTGCAGCAGGAAAGAAATTTTTGATACACTGTTAACAGATATAGGCCTTCCAGTCTGACAGAGAGACATATGTAAAGCTTGAAATAGTAATATATGGGGCTAAATGTAGGTGTGGAAGGAAGAAAATCTGTCCAGGTAAGATGCAACTGCAGGAATGGCATAACAGCCAGACACAAACACAAGATTCCTGAGGCAAAAGGAGTTGCAGCCTCATGACCCTGGGCTACCACAGCAGTGGCACCAGTGGGTGCACAGTGCTGGTGGGTACATCACCTTCAAAACTGTTAGAAGAAAATCTTTCCACTATACATGAGATGAGGGCAGATGTAGAAAAAGTCTTTCTTCATTAATATGAATCCTAGTATTCTTAGGGGGAAAAAAAAAGGCTCAAAACTCTATGCTAAGCACTGTTAAAGTATATAAATAACTTTAAAAACTAGAATGTTGAGCCCGTGGCAATTTTAAACACTGCAAAAATCTTGCCTAAGCACATCTGCACCTTTTCTGAAGCCTTATATTTTCTTGAAGATTTTCTAAGCAGTTAGGCATCTTAGGCAGAAATTTTTGCACTAACTGGAGAGAAAAATGTTTTTGGAGCAAAATGAGAAAAGGAAGAAGTAAATGAAGGGGAATTACCACCAATGTGAAGAGAACATGCATTTCTTATTCTGTTTTAGTGAATGTAGAAGTTGAAATGTTTATTAAACAAAACTATATAAATAGCTGCCATAGCTTGAATACTACTAAAGTAGTAAAGGGTTAAATTACACTCCCATGCAAGCAAATTTACAATAGTTTTTTTATGTGTTCAGACTTTGATTTTATTCATAAACTATTTGCAAATGAATTTTTTCATCATTTGCTGTTTGAAATTTCTGACAGTGCTTTGTGACAAGAGTTCATTCATTGCATCTCGGGCAGATTTTTGACTGGAACTAACTATTTCCATATTCATATTTGTTCTGTGATGCCCATACTGCATCCCTTGTATCCTAATGAAGTCTTCTGATCTAGGGTCATAAGTGCTTTTACTTTTCTCAGAAAAAGACTAAAGATGCTTTTTCTTTTGATAGTCTTCCTTTTTTTCTCTCTCTCTTTTTTTTTTTTTTTTTTTTTTTTTTTTTTTAGTAAACTTATTATTGCAGTGTCTGAGTGTTTTGTTCTCATGGAAAAGTGTTAACAGTTGTTATTCACCCCTAAGTAGTTCAAATGGGACATCGTTTGCAACTATTTTAATTTCCTCATTTCCAACAGGAAAAACAAACAAACAAACAAAAAAAAACACAAAACTTTTCTTATACTGATGTTCTCAAGATTTAAAAATATCTTGCAGAATGACAGGAGTCAAACATTTGTCAAGAAAGTAAGATTGGGTTGCTAAGGTCGTAAAAAACATAGTTTGTATAAGGACAGTTTTGGGGGAAGAGTCCTTTTGGTTTAAGCCTATTGATGTCCATAGGAAAATAGAATTGCAGTATAAAAAAATCTTTTCTAGGTCACAAAGGTTTATAGCATGATTTTAATAGGTATCTTGATGGCTTCCTTATGAGAGAATGGCTGGCGCTAATAGTTTCTTAGAGAGGTGAAAAATGCCTCCAGTCTCTTTTCCTGCAGGAGTACTTCACTGTTTTCACTACAAATACAGTGGATATTTCCTTCCCTGTAATACCATAGTGCTATTCTGTATTTGATTACTATGAAAAATTATTTCAAAGAGGGAGCATTATTTGTAAAAGGATTTGTGACATTTTAGAATATTATTAAACAATTCTTAAGAAGACAGTGTATATTTCTCCGATTAGATTATATTTTCCTTTGGCATTACTAAACTCTTTACTTATTATTCTATCATGTTACATAAGCTGCCAATACCCACAACTAAAATCTAAAATGGGAAAGGGTGGCACTTGATAGAAACTGTTTTGTCTCTGCAATCATAATTTCAAAATATGTCTAGCTGTTGCTGTAAGATGTACAATATCTGAGGTGAAAATATAAACCTCAGGAGATAGAGAAAACTTCATTGTAAAACTTAAAATCACAAGGTTTATCCCCTTGTACAATGAAGCTTGTCTGTTCTGCCACTGTATTGTCTGTTAACAAAGCAATGGGTACCACCCTCATTAGTATGCAAGGAGCTGACCAAACCAGTTTGGCCACCCTGTCCCCGGGTCCTGCCTGTCCCTGACTTCTTTGTTCCCTTTCCCTACCCTCTGTCCCTCAGGATGTGACATCACTTCCCCCGGGAACCCTATAAATACCCAGACCTCTGGGAATAAAATCTCTTTGCTGCCTGCCTCACCAGTGTGTGGTTTCCCTGCAACATCTCTGGGACCCTGGCCGCCACCACGTGGAGGGGGGGAGGGGTGAGGAGCATCCATCCAAACTGCTGTATCTAGCTATTTTCATTGTCATAATTGTTTTTAAAATATTTAAAGCATTAGTACCTGTGATATAGTATTACAATTTTATGAGTCTCATTACAACCTTCAATCTTTGAAAACAACAAGGCTGGGGTGCATGAAGTGCATGCTAGTGCTTGAGGGCAATGCAGAGACTCAGTGTTCTGAAATAGATGTACTCTATAGGGTTTTGAAGAGAAGTGTTGTTTGTACTCTATTTCTAGCCAGAGAAAGGGTGAAGGCTCATTGACTTTAAATTCCTTTGCCCTTTCATCCTTGCACATCAGATAAAGTCAATCCAAAATCCTTCTGGCAAACCTGCTCCTGCAAAGTCTACAGAGTACAGATCCTTGGACTGAATACTGAGGGCTGATCTTCTCCAGAGGCTGTGTCATGGTCCTGTGCAAGCTCCAGTCTTATAATACTGCCACCTGAAATAAGGGATAACCTGAATGTTTTTGTTGTGCTGAACTATTTTCAAACTCTGTAAACAGAGGTGACAATGGAGGGTTTTCATATTTGTCATCCCAAGGCCACTTTCTTTCTAGCCATGAAAGGATAGTAAAGGAACTATTATAAAATCAGGTCTGCACAAGTTCTGAAACATAATTTGGTATACCTTGAATGATTACGTGACTACTGTGTCTGTCTTTGAACAGGCAGAGATCACCAGTATCGAGGCCATGCTGCTGAAAATGCAACTTCATGGGCAGGGCACTTCTCCAGGATGAGGGATCACTGCATCCCTAAGATTGTGCTCTATGGGGAACTCACCACCGTCTGCCGCAAGAGAGGAGCCCCGAAGAGGAGATACAAGGACTCCCTGAAACAATACCTCAGGCTTGGCCATATTGACTGCCATCAATGCTCCACTCTGGCCTCCAATCAGGAGAAGTGGAGATACATCATCCATAACACTGCTGCTTCCTTTGAGCACACATGCCAGATCAGTCTTGAGGAGAAAAGACAAAGCAGAAAGAACCATGCCTTGTCAATACCACCTATGGAGACTTTCCACTGTGCCTTTTGCAATTGGACTTGCCTATCTTGCATTGGCCTTTTTAGCCATCAGTGCACTTGTAGCAAGCGTGGGTAGAGCGCTTCCCAAATCTTCGTTCATGAAGCCTAGCCATGATACCTTGAATAAAGTAATAGTAATATATGGGGCTAAATGTAGGTGTGGAAGGAAGAAAATCTGTCCAGGTAAGGATGCAACTGCAGGAATGGCATAACAGCCAGACACAAACACAAGATTCCTGAGGCAAAAGGAGTTGCAGCCTCATGACCCTGGGCTACCACAGCAGTGGCACCAGTGGGTGCACAGTGCTGGTGGGTACATCACCTTCAAAACTGTTAGAAGAAAATCTTTCCACTATACATGAGATGAGGGCAGATGTAGATAAAGTTTTTCTTCATTAATATGAATCCTAGTATTCTTAGGGGGAAAAAAAAAAGGCTCAAAACTCTATGCTAAGCACTGTTAAAGTATATAAAAATATTAACTTTAAAACCTGAAATGTTGAGATCTTCAAGATGGCTCTACTTACTGCACTTCTGTTCCTAGCACACAGCCATCAACATGCTCAGTGTGTTTTTCTTTTAGATGAAGCTAAAAGGAAATACACTTGGAAAGGCCAACTTATGCATCCCAACCATAGCACTGGAGAAATAGTCCCCAAAAGAAAAAAAAGATAAGTGAAAAAGAGCATACAAACCCCCCTGAAATGTGTTTTGTGTGTGTTTCAGGTTCTTGCCTTCAGTTGCAGCCCCACAAACCTGTTTAGCTGCTCTGAGTGCTCATGTAGACATAGCCACAGTTGCTGCAGATTTGCTGTTGGGGATGTATATGACACCAAGAGTGTATCACTAAAAAGAACAGATCCTATGGAATATTACATTTTATAGTGAAGAAGTTCTTATATGAGAGGGAAAAATGCAGCAGAATCCAGGATTTTGTTGAAGAATATTAAAGCTATATGTAGCAGCCAATGGATCTTGTAGTGGAATTATTGAGCAGCCTTAACAGCACTGCTTGTTCACTGTGGTAAACGTGTTTCTACTCTGTGAAAAACCTGTTTAATTTTGAGCTGGCATATTAACGGCTTCTGAATCTGTGTATGCATGCACATTTTTCTTATACTTTTTGAGTTTCACTCTGTGAAAGGGTGAGTTAATGTTTAATTAAGACAAATAAGAATAAATTGTTTAGCTAAGATATTTTCTGTAGTTAAGATTAAGCTCCAAGTGTCTCTGTGATACAGGAATGTGTAAGAATTTGTGTGGGCAGAAAGGAGGTGTGCATTCTTCCCACACTCCCTTAAAGAAGAACTTTCTACAGCAAGCCAAGTACACTAAAGGACTTTACTGAAAACAATAGAAGTAAATGTGAACATATCTGCCGGCTTTGGCACATTATGGATTATGCCCCACTGAGCATGAAACAAAACACTAATGAAAACTGTAATTATAAGGAAAAATAGGTTTTGGGTTTTTTTGGTTTTTTTTTTTTTATAATAAGACTACTTGTATGCTGCAGAATTCATGTCAAACCTTGGATTGTGTTCGGTTCTCATGCTGCTCTCAAAGGAGACAGGTTGTTTACTCTAATTGTCTGAAGAAGTTAAGGGAATAGTGGGGAAAACCTCATCCACAAATTTCAAAAACGGTGCCTATAAATTTTAACAAAGGACATCTGTCTTCGACACTGACAATAGAAACCTTGGAATATTTGTAATAACTAATATACTACAGACAACAAGAGTCTTTATGGTCAGTCACTTCTTTACATTGTCTTATTGAAGCACAGCAAGGCTTGAATTGTGAGAAAGATGTATATATTTTTCTAGTTTTGGTTGACTTTAACAGGAAAAGGGATTGAAGCACAATATCTTCTAACAGTTTTGATGAGATAATAGAGAAATGGAAGTACCTGATCTAGCAAAAAGAGGACTTGACCCACTTTAGAACCATATTGTACTGTAGTGTGTTTTTTTTATTTTTCACATTAAATTTTTAAAATTTACTTGAAACTGACACAGGCTCTCAAGTTTTCTGTTTTTCTGCCTCATTATACCCAAGCTTTACTCATAAAATGTGGATACTTCTTAATCAAAGTTAATGGTCATTCATACTACTGTACAGGGTAGCCTGCCCATCATAGAATCATGTCATTATTGTTGTTGTTGGGATGGCTGATAAAAAGCAGGCGAAGATCCTGAACAGATAAAAGTGAAACTTCTTCTTCTTCTTTATTATTTCACACAGCTACTTTTCTATATTTCCTAAGTCAACATGCACTAACATTATTGGTGGTCATTACACACAAACAATCATCTATTGGCCACAGTTACAAACTACTGTCTTTGTACAAATTACTGTCTCTGAGGTTTCTTATCTTCTGCTTCTCATGGGTTCTCTCAGATTCTGCAAGTTGTTTATCTTCACGGGGATACAACAATCTGGCCAAGGTCAAACTCCTCTTGCTCTGTCAAGGGGCCTGCAGTCCTGCTGCAGTTTCCCACAGAATCATAGACTGATTTATGTTGGAAAGGATTTTTAAAATCATATAGTTCCAACTCCATGGGCAGCAATACCTGGTCTAGTAAGACCAGGTTGCTCAGGACACCACTCAACTTGGCCTTGAACATGTCCAGGGATGGGGTATTCACAGCTTCTCTGGGCAACCTGTTCCAGTGTCTCATCATCCCCATAGTAAAGAATTTTTTTCCTAAAGTATAATCTAAACCTAATATGTAATATCTAATCCAAACCTGCCCTCTTTCAGTTTAGAGACATCTTCCCTTTTGCCCCTGTAAGAAGTTCTTTTCCACCTTTCCTGTAGGCCTTTCTGGAAGGCTGAAATGAAGACTTTTGGAGCTTTCTCTTCTCCAAACTGAACAACACTAACTGCTTGTCTTCATAGAGAGCATGATACTGAAGCACTTCCAGTTTGCCACACACTTGAGATAGTGCAACTAAAGGCACTATTTTATAACTTTAAGAATCTCTTTCTGCCCCTTGGAAAAACTACCATACTGTTTAAACTTGTTGGGAAAGGTATCGGTACAATAAGATTGTGATATCACAGAATCACAGAACATGACAAGTTGGAAGGGACCCATAAGGATCGTTGAGTCAAAGCCTTAACTCTGAACAGGACCATTCCCAAGAGCCACACCACGTGCCTGAGAGCATTGTCCAAACACTTCTTGAACTCAGACAGACTTGGTGCTATGTCCACTTCCCTGAGGAGCCAGTTCCAGTGCCCAACCACCCCCTGGGTGAAGAACCTTTCTCTAATATCCAACCTAAACCTCCCCTGACACAACTTTAGGGTTGATCCATTCCCTTGGAACTTGTCACTGGTCGCCACAGAGAAGAGATCAGTGCCTGCCCCTTCTCTTCCCCTCACAAGGAAGTTGTAACTGCAGTGAGGTCTTCCCTCAGTCTCCTCTTCTC
>JAWWTY010000088.1:17275687-17293456 GCA_035222235.1 Margarornis squamiger
GCGGGCCTTTCTACCCCTGCCCTCCAACCTCACCCATGACTCCTTCCCTGCCTCAGCTCCAGAGACTCTCCCTCACAAGGAAGTTGTAACTGCAGTGAGGTCTTCCCTCAGTCTCCTCTTCTCCAGGCTGAACACACCAAGCGCCCTCAGCCACTCCTCATGCAGCTTCCCCTCAAGGCCCTTCACCATCTTCATTGTCCTCCTTTGGACACCCTCTAATAGCTTAATATCTTATATTTCTGCTAGAGTGGGACGTTTAAGAGAATCCCTGTCATTAATGTCAAAAAGGTTGATTATAGTCATCATATGATGCAGCAGCACTGAGATTTCAACTGCTGTTTTTCTGTCTTCTAGGAATGGCTGGTAACTACTACAAAGAGCAAGTAAACTGAAAGGAGCAGGAGTCGGTGAATTACATGACAGGCTATTATATATTGTCACACATATGATGGGGGGAAATTACTAAAGAAGGCAGATCCAAAGTGCATGTAAATGAAGTATGATAGCTTAAATACCGTGAGATTTTATGAAAGCATCCAGATTCATCAGGTACATTATTCACTCTCAGGCAATGGTCATCATTGTTAGGAATTATTTCACCTAACAGAGTCCTTTGGAGAATGACTAATTTATAACAAATTTCTGACCAGCCTAGTTCTGCCAAAGCGAGGTGGTACATTCTGTGTTTTCTGAGCCTTGCAACTCACCATGGCTTCTTCTGTGGAGCACTTTAAATACATTGAGGTGAAGTGTATAACAATGGAGTACAAGAAACCCCAACACAATTCCACAAACACTCCCAGAACAAATCAGGACAACATTTTTAATAAGGTACTTGACTGAAGTGATGCTGTTCCTGACACTGGAGTGATGTAATACTCATACAATACAAATGATTTGCATCAAGGTTTTACTAAAGCTGTCTCCTTCTACTTCCAGTGACACGTCCTTACTAAACAATCACCATAGAGAGGAGACAGTGTTTTGGGATTTTTTTTTTTTAACTCTTTGATCTTCAGTGGTGTTTTCATAGAACAGAAAGAATTCTGCTAGTTTTTTGTTTGTTTGCTTTTTCCATAATGTAGCCATTAGGGCAAATATCTTGGCTCAAGCTAAATAAAACACTTAGTTGTTATCTTTGGCAGAAGGATTTTGTTAATGGTGGACTGAATTTGAGGCCCTGTGGTCAGAGTTCAGAGGTCATGTGTGAATTTGTTATGCTTTTTGGTTAACTCTACAAAATAAACAAATCTGATTAAATTCTCATGAAGTGTTTATTTTTTAATGTTTCTATAATGTATCATAAATTATAATTTATGAGGCATAATTTAAGAAAAGTCTAGAGGAAGTTGTATGTAAGATTAGGGGATTATTAAATCAACTTTATTGGGTTTTCAAAACTTAAAGTATTTTACAGCTACAATAAATTGTTTGAGAGAGCTATCAACCCATAAATTTCAATAATTTAATAAATATTCTGCTGTGGAGTGGGGCATATGGCCAAATCCCAGAGCTGTTTGTGCACAGAGTATCATAATAGTAATGTAACATTTTTTGTTTACCTAGATAATGGAAGACTGATCTGTTCTTATGCATAACACATGGTGATTGGTCATTAGTTTTAATGAACTGCATCTAAGAATTTGCAGGATAGCTGACATCTCCCTCCTATTTCCCCATCTGTTGCAGGCTGTTAGATACTGCTGGTGAATATAAGGAGGGAGCATCACTTATTACTTCTTTTGAAGCGTGTTGACCTTTTAGGCTCTTGGCAAAGTGACTACAATGTCAATATACATCTTACGGGAGATGGAAGGTAATTATTCATCTCTTGGCACTTGCCCAGAAGGAAACAAAAAGGGAAAATGTGAATTAATTTAGCTTGAAGGGGGAGGAGATTGAACAGAGTGGGAAAGCAGCTGCTGCAGTTGGGGGGAGTGTGTGTTCTTTAATATCTTTTTTTCTTTTTTTTAGTAGTAGTAGTAGTATTTTTTTTACGCAACTGTGATTTGGAATCAATACTATGAAAATTACCTGGGGGAATTTTTACCCATAGCCTTGGTAAACTCTGTCTTGACAGTAGAGTATAATGTAGTGGAAGATCTGATACTTTCTCCAGCAATAGGTCTTCTGCACTGGACGACGGGAACAGTGCAAGACTCTTTCCAGAACTTAATAAAAAAAGTCCAACAAGAAATGCCTTAATAAGATATTAATAATAATAAGAATATACTCAGCAAATCTTACATCCCTTCAGTTGGTGGGCATCCCGCGTTCGTGCAGCATCAGTTGGAGCCTAGACAGATTTTCACACAGTATGCTGTTCAGAGCAGATCCTGTTCACTAAAAGGTCTCTCTTTACTATAATTTCTTCACAAGAAAATGGCTTTGTTCTCACGAGAACTTCTTGCTGCACCTTTAGATAAAGACAAGGCTACAAAGATGATCCCGTCAACAGTACCCAGTGGGAGATGTCTACAGCCTTCTCGCTTGCAATGTGTAGGCTTACTTTTTGTTGCAGCCAAGGAATTTGTGCTGCACAGTACAATCCTGAAAGCTTGACATTATGTGTAGCTCAGTACAGCACAGTTCAATACAGTCCTGTGCTTCTTTAGAATCACTGTTAGGTGCATTACTGGTTCCTAAATGGTCAACACTCTTCCTCATCAGAATCAATAGAGTAGCTACTCAACAATAAAATAACTGAGTGCAGAGTTTTGTGTAGTAAGCTATCTGCATTTGTTGGCAATACAGTACCTAGAAATCATAATTTATCTTTGTTATTCATTTATGTTAAATATTTAAATAATACTCTTTTTTTTTCCCTGGAAATATAAGTAACTACATTTGAAATAAAAAGGAATACCTCATGATTTCCTCTACTTTTCCCATGCTAGAAAAACCCAATAGATGACACGGATGAAATGTAATCCAATTTGCAGTGACTTAATAGAGGGAAGGGTTGTATGATAGCTGACAATCTATACAGATTTTTTGCATATTATACAAAAACAATTTAAAAACTACTGAAAGGGTATGAATGTGTGTATTAATTTATCTATTTATTGCAAAGGAAAAATCTGTTTTCTTCCAAATTGTGCTTATCTCTTGTGAAAGGAATCCTCATATATTAGTGGAATTAACAGAGACCATGTATCAAGTGATTGTTTCTACCTTTGAAGTAATTTCATTTTGTGACTACATAAATATATATATATATGTACACACTTCAGCTACATTTTGACTTAATGAAGAGCTTAATAAAAATCAGCATTCATAGCTCCTGTGTAGTCAGATAAATTAGCTAATGCACAAACTGAGCTCTTATGTATTATGCAAAAGATTAGTTCTAACATTTGCATAATGTGCTACAAATGACCTACTGTTTCAAGCAGTAGAAGCTTGGTTAAAAGTGGGTTGAAAGCTGAAGTGACGTCAATAAAGTAATTACTCCTAGCTTGACACATCTCATTCATTGTCAAAAGTTCAAGCCCCTGTAGTGCTGAGAGAACAGCTGAAAGACATTGAAGGCAGGTTAAAGCAAAAATAATGCAACAGTAGTCAGCGGGAAGGGCAGAGAACGGCCAGTGTGATTGGGATAGCAGGGATTCTTAGCTCTTCAGCATCTGACCCAAAATCCCATTAAAATGAAAAGCACTCTTTAGGCTTCCTTAAAGAGTGTTATTATTCTGAACCACAAACTGCAGATCTGAGTTATGCGATTGTACTAATATAGATCTGACTACTCTGTGAACTAAACCTTAGATCAGTGTAATTTCTCAGGAGTAGAGGAAGTATTCTTTCCTTACAAATCTTGAAATAATTACACGGTTGGTTCCCTACATGAGAAACAGCAAGTGTCTGAATTTACATAATGAATTTGATCATATCTCGGGGAGGCACAGAGAGTGGATTGGTGCCGTGTAGGAAAAATTCCTGTGAAAACAGTCTCACAAAATTTTGTCCTGCTATGGCAAACAGCTTACAAAAACAATAGGTACATGGCACTAACCTTAGTCAATATGGATTGTCTGTTGTTAGGCAGACTGTACTGAAGATATTTCAATCCCTCTGCAATCCTGGGGGACAAAACCCCTCTTGAATTGGTGCTATTAAAGGACATTCTTAACTTGCTCCCAGAAAAAAAAAGAATTAAATCAACGTTAGAATTGTTAACTTCAGATTGGCTGAGGCATATGAACAGAGCAATTAAAAGAAGTACATACTACCAGTGATTATGCAATGGGCTTCCCTCAGTCAAATGCTGCAAAATGCACAATGGCATCTTGTGATGCATATTGTCCAGGCATACAGGTACCTAAATTAATTTACTGTATTTTTAATCTAATTTTTAAGAAGATATTTAATAAAATTTAGGAAAGTATCAATCAATACACAAATTATTATCACTTTATTTGCTTTTTTCTTATTGACGAAAAAAAAGCCTAAAACAGTCAGTTTTTTACATGAGTGGCAAAAAGAGTTTGCAATCTAAATAATTTTTGACTGATTAAGTTACGGTTTTCTCAGGGTAGAATAAGGTCTAGTTCACTCTTTTAGTATAAAAATGTGAGCTGCAGTAGTTGAATTTCAATGTTGCCAATTCATGCAGCTTATTAAGTATGTTAAGTATGGCTCTTGTTATGTCTGTCAGTGAAGTCTCAGGCACCAACACTGTGAAAACATTAACAAAAGAACATAATAGGCCTTTGGGTTGCAGAAAAGAAGCTTCATAAACCAGAAATACTTGAAGAACCGGAAAAAAAAAAATTGAGGCTGGGGGCAATAAAAATGGTTGACGAGCAGTGGGGAGAGAGGTGTTACAGCATCCAGGGGAAATGGCTGTCTTGGGGTGTCTATGGCATGATGGCCACTGCCACATGGGATGTTTTGTCCTCTCATTTGCTCTTATACCAGCACTCACAATGGGCCATGCATTTGCACTGCCAACATGGCTTTGTTTAGGAAGCCTTGAACTGTTAAGGGCCCGCACATCATCCAGAATGGGAGCTGCTCCCCTGGATGATTACCCAGGGGTGATGAATGTACTGACCTGTACTCTCCATTCAAAATTCACTTGTTCCTACTCTGACTTCTGCTCATTCTTACACAGTGCTGCTTGAATGTTTGACTTTTAAATAAAAGCCCCATATTGCTCAAGAACAAATGGGAGATAACTCCTTCCTTTCCATGAAACAAAGCAGATGTAATAAAGGGCCAGCAGCTCTCAGTGCTGAACTGCCTGCCATGCTCACCTGCTTGAATGTTTGGTTAAAACCTCTTTTGGAAGAAAGAAGTAAGAAATTGAAAATTGTATGCTTCACTCAAAAATTATATAATTTGAACGCCTTGGTCATTATGGGGAGTTAGTAAGAAAGCAAGTAGGATATCTAATTATGGTAACTGTTCTCAGAGACATGATGACAGCCACAGGCACAGTGGATTGAAGTTAGGCCATTTTTATCAATCAGATAAAGTCTCATAGTTTCACTAGGAAACAGTGTTTGCTGCTATCTTTGTGACAGGCAGTCTTCTGTCTTAATTAGTAATATTGTTTCTAGTTCACCTAAAATAGCTGAAGGGTTCTCCTGGGATCTATTCTTTGATACAATTTTGTTTAATTTTATTATTAATGGTAATAGTTTTTGCTTGCTTGAATTATCATCTGTATGCCAATGATTCTATTATTTAAGCAAATAATTATTACACATTACAATTCCATTTACTGCATGACAATAACAAATCATAGTTACAGCTTATTCAAAGTAAATTAGTTCTAAAACACTAATAAAATTAATGGCAAGATACTTGATTAGAAAATAGAACCAGTTAAAACAGGAGCCCTTTATCATGGTCTTTGATAGTGTATTACTTACTGGAATAAAGCTACCAGCTTGAAATATCTGGGTGCTTGTTAGCAAACAAAGAGTAATTGAAACTTCGTTGCTAAGAGACATTATTTCTCATTGTTGACAACCATGATTTTCTTTGATTGCTGCTTCTATTGTTGTTCATTACACAAGCTAAATGTTTTTGTATAACACTGTGAAAACATGCTTTGGATTCCAGTTGTCCTATATGATACCACTGGGTCTGTTTAAAAAGCTTTCAGTCAGGATGGTAGGCTCTTGGAAGAGCAGTGGTATGGGATTTTCTGTGGTAGATATATATTTCTGGAAGACCAAAGAAACATGAATTGTAATTGCAGTCCAAGGTTAGCAGTGCTAGTATTCTCTCATATACTGCAGGTGGAAAAATTTGTAGCAATACTTTGCTTGGTGTCTAAATGTCTTAGCAGTACCAGATACATTTTTCAGATACTAATACTGACTTTTGAGGAAGCAATTTTAGTAAAGGAAGAAGGAGCTTTATTTTTAAAGATGCAGTATTCAGTACTCTGTAAGCTAAGTCCCACAAAAGTGGCTTAATTTCACCTCAGACCGTTAATCAAAGTCCATAGAAAATGTAGCCACCTTCTGGAAGAGTATTCTTTGGCAAAAGTCAGAGTTCTTTGATTATCGATGCAGGCAGTCATCTATACTTTTTCCCCATGCAATTCTGTTTGATCAGATCATGTAGCTGGCAGATTCTATTCCATTTTTTTTTGTGATTAATACAAGGGCTGAAAAATTAACAGCAAAACCCTCACACTAATTGACTATTTTGAAGGATTAAATAGGCAACTTTTGTTTTAGGTCAAAACTCTGGTCATTGGAAATTAAAAATTCAAATGGAAAAAATTTAAAGAACAATTTATAGATTTTCAGGGGTTTTAAGTTTAATTATTTTAAAAGTCTAAATGTATATGTTGTTTGTGAAGTGAATAAAATTTAATTCATACGTATTCTAACTCTGACAGAAAATATTAGGAAGAGAGGAAGGACTTGGAATAAAGACTTGTACTATGAACTAGAAGGGTCAGTGATGACTTTTCATCCTTCAGTAAAGGCATGATATTCTTTGCAGAGAGCTATGTCATATCCCTTTTCTTTGATCTGCAGAGGTGCCTTTTAGCTATTGACTTCTTCAGGATGTCTGAGTGCTTCTTATATCTCTAAGAACAAAGAGTCCACAAGTGCAGGAAGGACACACTGCAACAATTTACATGACAGAATTGGTTTACATATCAATTTACAGCATAAATTTTCAGATTGGGAATGTATGCTTTGGAGAGACACCAGCTGGAGTTTAAGGAGGAAGGATGTATTACCAATTTTGTTTTGACTACAGGTTTATTCAGATCAGGAGCTATACCCCTGTGTGACTGTGAAGTACCATGAAAAATTAAGCCAGAACCTGACTGGTACTATGCAGCACAACTGTTATATACATCGGTCCTTGTGAAATAAAGGGAATATACATCAAAAGAGAGTGGTTTCTAGCAGAAAGAGAAATTAAATTCTTGTACATGTGAGTGCATTGTGTATATGCACAATTATTGGTTTCACATGGAAACCCGTGAAAAAAACTGTTGTCAGTTTCAGTCCTCTAGAGACTGAGTTCCCATGCTGGAAAGTTTCAGGTTGAACTCTCTCATATTAATTTACATGTTATGAAATATTTTTTTCTCTTTAAATGAATGATCTGAAATGCTGGTTCTTTTCATTCTTTTAAAAAGGGATAGCTTCTACTTCTTGAAACTGCTGGGAGGTAAAGTTTATATTTTTAGCATAGAAGAGGATATGTGGAAGGGCATCAGATTTTTTTAATTTTACTCTGAAAAGGAAGTAACTTTTTCAAAGTATCACAATAAGTATATCTTTTGTGTATTTCCATGTGTAGCAAATACATGCTGATGTTGATAAAATCTGTTTTCCTAATGAGTGTTTTGATTTTGTTTATAATTTTCCTTAGTATTCTTTTGTTCCTTTGTGTTAAATTCCTATTAATTGACTTGCTGTTTAGGTGCTAAACTAGTTCTTAGTTACTAGTTTCTAATTTGATTAGTTAATTAATAGTTTTTAGAGTTGCAGTTTGAGAGAATGATGGCAGTTTTGTCAATACAACGCAGCTACCACTGTTTTTGAGTACAGCAGGAAAGAACTGAATGTCAGTCAAGTTCCTAGTGAAATATTTCAACAGAGTGGGTATAAAATCATGGAAACCTAGAGCTGGAAAGCACAGAAATCAGGCTTTATCCAGCAATTAAAGCAAAATTTTAATGGGTTTTAGATGATCTGAATGAGTTTATTATATATTTGAAGGGAGTTTCTCTATTAGACTCAGCCACACTGGATCTCTCTTGAAAATCTCTCAAGTTTTCAGTCTATATATTCTGTATGCACCATATGAATTCACACCATACAGGAGCTAAGCTATAAATTCTGCAGTCTGTTATCTGTGTGGAATTACAGTGTGTGTGGCTACCTAATCTTCTGGGATTTTACTCACTCAAGAGAAGAAAGTGTATAAGTAAAATCTAGTCATCTAGTAGCAATAAGAAGGGTCTGTCTGTGTACAGAAAGCAGATTAGGCTGGGGTTGGTGACTTTATGACAGCTATTCCAGTATGTTTTATTTAAAAGGCAAAACACCAGAGGTTTAGTGCTTTTGAAAATAGTGCTATGTAAAGCCTGTGTTGTATGATGAACACTATATAGGAACAGCAGTGACACCAAAGAGCAATTTTAATTTCTTGGAATGTTCACTCTTTCCATAACAGTCCCTGTGTCATCCCAACAACATCCTCATAAATATTGCTGGAACTTCAGTGTAGGCCACTCACTCTGGAGAGACGTTTGTCACATGTGAACTGTCCTCCATTTAGGAATTCAGTTTTAAAAAAGGCAATGTGCTGAAGGAAGACATATTGGACAAAAAGGGATAACGACTTGAGATGCCATCCATAAAGCCACTATCTTCTGTGCAGGTAAGCTTCACCTAGGTACTAAATACCACTGAGCCAAACAGAAGACCACAGACATTGATACGTTGCATCCATACTGTAAGACGGATTATGGAACAAGATGCTGAACAGATGTGATATAATAGAAGCCAGTGTAAAGAAAAGAGGGCAGGCCACATTTTATCAAGCTACACCACATTTTGTTGTGTATCTACACCAATACCTGACCTACCTAACATTTCATCTCTCTGTGTCCAGGTATTTGTTCTCCAGTGTTGCAGGTGGATGACAGGTGCAGCTGTGATGTGAGTAATTTCTGTATTATGTTCATAGTAATATTTTTCTGCCTATGAGACCAGTATAGACACATACATTCCCAGTTTAATTCAGCAATGATCCCATTAAAATCAAGCATATTGATGCAATTCAAGGGAAAGGGATCTGGTGTCATACCAGTTGAGAAGTGTGCATGACAATTTACTTACTCATGAAAAAGAGACCAAGGACAATCAAAGCTGGTACTGCTACCTGAAACAAGTAAGAGAGAATTTTCTGTCTTTTACATGAAATTAAAGGAAGGGTTTTAGTGTCTAGACCCTCAGCTACTTATGATGCCACACATGATAGTATCCATGAGTACTGGATTACATTTACTGCTCTTTCTAATTACTCACTGCACATCCACTCCCGTAAATGTCATTACACTTTTCTGAGTGGTGAAGACAGGACATGTTTGAGCTCTCTCACCTTCTCATGGCTGTGTTCAATGGCCTCTCAGTTCTGGTTTGAAAAGAGAGCTAATCCTCCAGCAAGCTTCATTAAAAGAAAAATTCCAAACCTCTCTAAAAAATAGAAAAAAAAAATTAAAAAACCACAAAACCCCAAAAAACCAATTGTCAGGCTGTTTAGTTTGGAAGTGATTCAGGGCATAGTTTAGAGACGCCTCAAAATCTTACAACATTTATGTGCATTTTATTCTGTGTATGCACAAGCTCTGTCATTCTATGTCAAGAGAATGAGATGTCTGAGTGCTATGAAAAATGAGACAATATTTTCACCATTGTGTTCTGAGTGCAAAGTAGATTTGACGTGTTACCAGCCCAGACAGGTAATGTTTTATTTCTGCATTATAATAATATAAACACCTATGAACAACAAAACATAAAAAAAGTTTTAACATTTACAATTCCCTAGTCATAATTCTGAGGGGGTTTTTTTGCTTTTTTTTTTTTTTTGGGTGGTTGGTTGGTTTTTTTCTGTTTGTTTTTGTTCTTTTTTTTTTTTACAATGCCAAAAGTGAAAATCTTGACCTTTACATAAGGAAACTTTTAAACCGTTATTACAGAAAGGTGCTTGAAAGATGCAAAACCAGTCCTGAACTGTATGTTCAGATCTCTTTCAAGCTGTGTGCAATGAAACATCATTTAATTATAGGATTAATTTAGTATTAATTTGTTCAATGGATAAAAAGCTTCTTTGGATTTTTTTTTTTATTATGGACATTTGTAGCGCATAGAGCATGAGTCTGAGACAATTAATTATTTTATACATTATTATTTTATTTTGTGTCAGTTTCTATCACATTTCTGTATCTGGCATAGTTCCATACTCAGTGTTGGTTTCAGATAACTCAGCTAGGCTTCAGTCAGACCTGAAAATCCTTCTACACATGTTTAAACTTAAGGCATATGTGCACGTATTTAGTTCCTGCGTGTGGAGGTTTTACTTGATGTGAGTAAAAAGTATAGGAGTTGTATATTACCTGTCACTTATGCCTTATGCCTCTGACATAGACATTCAAATTGCGGAAGTCAGAACATCACAATCACTCAAAGTCAAATTTTGAGGGAATCAGAAACTGTGGGAGATACAATACTCTGTTTGTAATGCCTTGCGCTTCAACAGTTTCTACTTTCACATAAATCTTTTTTGGATACTGTTTATGTTTTGGGTTTCAGATATTTTAATGTGATTGTAACTTTTCATTTCCACCCCACAGTTTTCCAGGGGAAGATAATTGATCTATTCCCCATTGCAATATTCTATATTTTATATTCACTTCAGCTGCCTGCCTTTCTTCCTCTACCCAAATAAATTCTTTATTGCAGTTATTATCTCAGAAGCTTCCAGATTTATTGCTTCTGTTTTAAGGAAATGCATAAAACGATAATTGCCGAAGGCATTACTGCTTTCAGTTTACAATGTTACTAACTAGAATGATATTCACTTTACAGACAAATGTGAGCTAAACTAGAAATTCAGAATAAAGAAGTTATTAGTTTTCTTTTTGTTTGAGAAAAAGAGTTTTAAATGCTCCGCAGTGTAGCTTGTCAATGGAGAATTTTTAGCAGCCAGGGCTTTTACCCTTAGTGAATAAGTGCCTCGGGGTAAGAGGTCAAGGACAAAGACCTCCCTCAGCTGTTAATATTCAGGCAATTGATCTTCTACTTTTATTTAATCTCTCCAGCCACTTCCCTTCCTTTCCTCTCCTTTCCCTCTGTCTCTTTTCCCTTCCCCCATTTTACTCAGGGAAACTAAATGTTCCTGCTGCCAGCACAGCTTAGTGTAAGTGTAATATTACATGAATCAAAGGCCCTTTAGGCCATGATATAGACTGGTAATTTATTACTAAAGAACAGAGGCTTTTTTGAAATTTCCTTTAGTTCAGGCAGATCACTATGAATTAACTAGGCAAGAGGGCAGCAGGTGCTCTCATTAAATTTACAGTCACTGGCAGCAGAGAGGGAAGCATTTAAAAAAAGAATATGCAGCTGTGCTGACACATGTAATTGCAACCATCCACCAACACACAAGATGTGCTGGAGTAGCCACAGACTTTTGGTCACTGTGCTTAAACCGTGCTGGCACACAAGGACCAATGCACATTGTGCTTATGACTAGGACCCTAAAATAGCAAATTGCTTTTACTGGACCTCCAAAAGTTGTGGGAAAAGCAAACGAACTACTGGCAGGGCTGGGCTGAGTTGAACCTCCCAGCTGAAGTGACCTTGAACTTCAGAGGAGTTCGTAGCCTGATTGCAGCTTTGTGGTTTTGGCATTTCTCCATTTACCCTTTTGTGAGTCTGTGAAATAACAGCTTCAACAGATCTCTGCTTGATCTATGTTCTTGTCTGTTTCTTCAACCATCAGATAGTGTTTTGTATATAGCTGGTATTTGAAACTAATGAAATTAAATTCTTTGCAGAACCAAACTATATTTTCCTTAAAGAAAAGGAAATTCCATGCAAGCTGCTCAACAATGATAGCTTCTCAGTTTACCTTTGTAATTTTTTATTAAAAAGAATATTATAGAAATGCTTATTTTCCACTCCAAATATTCCTTGGGGAAATGTTTACAAAGTAAACTGTTGGCACTGATCCAGGGCTCCTTTGAGTCAAGATTTCCATTTATTTCAGTGAGGTTTTACATCTGGCCTTTGAAACCTAGTTTTAACTCTAGACATGCTTTGTTTTCATTGCTTTTTGTGGAAGTTGGACACACATGTCTAAAGGCACTACTGACCAGTGTCTTAAACCTTGTTATCTAAATGTTAAACAATCCTTATGTGCAAATATACCAGAGTCTATGCTTCATGTACAAAATATATTTTCTATTGCTATGCAGCATGCAGTGTTTGTATATTGCACACTGATACAAAAATTGTGCCTATTTTTTTTTTGAGTTTCTTTTCAAAATATTTTAACCCAAACCAAGCAAACAAAAACCAAAACATAAACCCAACACACCTAGAAAAAAGTTAGTTTGGTTGATTAAAGAGAAATCTAAATTATTTAATTCATTTTGTGTGACTACAAAGAAATATTTTCTTTTTTTTTCTAGGCATTTTGACTTCGATCTCTCCCTTCCTTCCTCTTTTCTCTCTTTCTTTCTATAGGTTTTTAGTTCCCTTTAATCTTAAAAAGAAAGTCGATTCAGATTGCAATTTTCATATTCCTATGCCTTAAAGCAAGTAAAGGGAAACATTGCCACAAATCTTCAATATTCTTTCTACGTATAAACTTCCTTTCAGGATTATGAATCACCAAAGACAAATATAGTTATCTATACAAGGTTTGAGGAAGAAGTTTCCTCTCTCTTGTTTTGTATTTATTGTATCACTGGGTTCATAAAACAGTCTGATACTACAGAGCTATGAACAAACTACACTACTTTTAATAGACCCATTTATCGGCTTTTGAGAAGATTAGCATGCAATCCCTAGAGACATTTCTCACCTAATAAGAATAAAAAGAATTCTACTTGAGCACCTGTAATCAAATTACTTTTTATTCCCTAAACCCTTGACAGACTCTGCAAGTCTTGTAGTTTCCTAGGTGAGTATTTAACGCTGGTAGTGTAGAGCTGGGAGTTTTCCTCTCTGTTCTCTTACATCTTCCCTGTTCACTGAAATGGTTGCCTGAGAGAGAAGCACAACAAACCAACCAAAAAACCAGAAGACTCCCTTCAGGATGAAACCCCCAGCATTCTGCAGCAATGAAGCACCCCACAAGCAATTCCTGTGAAGGTGTCAAACACAGTCTGCAGTGCTGGTGAAACCAGGCCAAATCTGTTTTTATCTTGTTGATGAACACTGCTACTGCAGACTTGACTATCCCCAGACAACTGTCACAGCAGAACTGCTGTGCACAAAAAATGCCAAATGGTTAGTTTAAGGAAGTAAAAAAGTTTGAGCATAGTCTTTCACTGTTCAGATGAAAAGCAATGTGTAAAACTAATTCCATATATCTTGATTTTCAAGAATTACATTGGGCTCAAATTTAGTCTGATATTTCAGACAGAATTCAGTAATTTTAAATCAAAATACTAAAAATATATATTCTGAGTAGTATACATGTATATTTACAAATGAAATGTACCTTACTGATATAGCTGTTATGAATTTTGCCATTATTTCCATAGGATAAGATTTGGTTTTCTCTCATTGTGCTGAAATGACCCAGAAGTGATACACGGATCCATTTTCCAGACTGGGAAACAGAAGTTATGTTTTTGCACAAAGTTCCTGTGTTCTTCAAGTTGGAGGCCTATTTAAGTTTATTCTTGTCCCTCTAGAAAATGATTTAATTAATTAACTGATTAGGTCTTTAATTAACATTATTGCCAATACATTTGCTAAACTACCAGGAAGAGAGCCAACAGATCCAGAATACTGCTAGATTAAAAAAAAAAAAAAAAATGGCAAGTACTAACTGTTGGTTGAGAAGTTAGTGTATAATCAGATAAGATGTTCATGTCAGGATGTCTTTTCATGGATTTCTGATCAGACATGATGCCAGCTTGGTACAGAATCTTTTATTCTCATCTTGCTCTCTCTAATCTGTCAGCAGGGGATTCCCTAGCACTTGTGCTGACACTGTCTTCACAATGTCAATCACACTGCCATCTCAGGTGAAACCAATCAGAAAGAACTGAAATGACTTCTCCAGACATCATGTCAGTCTGGTTAATAGCTTTGAATTTAGTACACATGAAATCTGAAACTCTACTCCCTTTCCCTATTATAGAACTTACATTCAAATGTCTCACCTGACCTGAAAATCACAGTGTAAAGCAGGAATCAGCAAATCCTATACAGTACCACAAGAATATCATCTCTATAAATTTTTAGCAATCTGTTTTATTTCTGCATCGTAGGTGTGCTTTATAGCTCCATTTTTATATGAGCTCACTAGATAAAAAAGCTGATGAAACAATTGCTAATTTGTCATCCATTTTTTTCCTTCTTATAATTACTTGTTAATTTTTAATTATTTTTAAAATTTAAGATGTCTTTTGTAAAATGAACAGGAATCAGAGCATGTTATCAGCAATAAGCTGATTTTCATGACACTGAATTCATTATCCTATTGGCTGTTGAGAACAGATGAGGCCATAGTCATGCAAAAAGCCAAAGAGGTCCTACAGTGAGGGCCTTTCTGATGGGAAGCTGCACAAAATACTTGTTTGGTGGTTTTGCCTTTTTTTTTTTTTTTAATAGAAATAAAATATTTTTATTTTCCTACTATTTTTAGCTAACTTGAATTCATTTTCTTGTACTTTGGGTACTGCAAGTTCATGTAAAACAAAGCAAAACGGCCTTCAAAAAACCTTGCATGATTGTAGTGGGTTGACCCTTGGCTGGATGCCAGGTGCCCACCAAGCTATTCTATCATTACCCTTCCCAGTTGCACAAGGGAGAGAGTAAGATGGAAAACAACTTGTAGGTTGGGATAAAGCAGTTTACTAAAGCAAAAGCAAAAACAAAAGTTTATGTGCACACAGGCAAAGAGGAAAATATTTATTCTCTCCTTCCTATTAGAAAGAGATGTCTGGCCACTTCTTGGGAAGAAAGGCTTAGGCACTCATAGTGATTGCTCAGAAAGCAAACATTGTAAACAACAAATGCTTCCCCTTCCTCTTCCTTTCCTTAGCTTTTTTTCTAAGCTGGTGTCATACAGTATGGAATGGTTACTTTAGGTCAGCTGCTGGTTGTGTTCCCTCCCAGGATCTTGCCTTCGACTGAGGTGGGGCAGAGAGGATGCTGTGTCAGTGCTGCCCAGCAGTATCTAAAACACTGGTGTGCTATCAGCACCTTTCTACATACCAGTGCAAAGCACAGCGCTGTAAGGTCTGCTACAAAGAAATGAACTACATCTCAGATGGAGCCAATACAGTGGTCTTCATTAGGACTGGAATAATAACAGTTCTTGAAAACACAGCTAAGTCTTAAAATGTCTTTTAATGATTTCATGGCATAACAGTAGTTATGAATATCAAAATATATTAACTTTTTAGTAACACTAAAGTGTTTATTTTACTCAAATTAATTGGAGCTTAAATGTCCTTGATGAGTTATCTATGGTATTGAAAACCTACACCAAGCATCATTACAAATTTATACAGAAATAGAAGAATTATCAAAATCTGACATATTTTTTCACTATTGTCATGTTAAGTTCTGAAGTGGGAAAAAACGATATATTGTGAACTACCTCTGCTCTTTACAGTGCCTGGAAATTTCAGTTTGCCAATACTGAGACTCCCTTTATAATAACAAAAGCTATTAGCCGTAAATCCTAACTAATTACTGTCAGATGCAAGAATCTGAGCTCAAAACCACACTTGACATGCCTCCTTGAACAGAATATTTCCCTTTGCAAATTTTATGTAAGATGTGTGGCATTTAAGGCACCTTTACTGCAGAAGACCTTCTCATCTTGGCATGCACATATCTAAACAAATATCTGGTTACCATAAATTCATTTAGTTTGTTAACAGACGTCACTGTGACATTTGACTTAAGTGTTTAGCTCTTCAGATGCTCAGTGTAGAAGTGACAAGGGTTTTATTTGCCATAACCATATAGTATTTCCTGAAGGCCATATCTTTTCTATTGTATTTATCATACAGATGGCATAATTAAAATTTATTTTAAAACTGTCTATTTGCATGTTCTGTGCCTTCTCTCGCCCTATACAAATGAATATTATGGTTTCATATCTTATCTTCTATGTTTTGCTGAGGATAGAAAAACAGAATAGACACACCATTAAAGAGGCCCAATGTAACTCAATCAAGAGTATGAACTGCCAGGTGTTCTCACATCACTCCACATCCAGTATGAGTATATTGACATACTTTCATGCTCCTTTGATCAACAGCTTCTGAATGCAGTGCTGCCTGATTGATCTCTATTAAGGTTCTGCTCCACTAAAAAGTCACTGTGTAACTTCTTCATTTTAATAATTTTTATTTACACACATCACCTATGCCTACTTCTCAGTCTCTCCAGTTTCTAAGTTTTCTCCTCACACTGTTCATTCAGAAAAGATGTTTCAAATTACTTACCCTCTTTTGATTTTCAGTGTGTTTTATTCAGAACAATCTTTTTTTTCACTCCAGCTCCCCCATCATCATGTTAAAATTAGGAAAGTAAGAGTCAAAAATCATTGTGGTTTAATGACATTTTGAAGTCAAATCATTAAAAATTATATTTTGACATTAAGTCCAATTATAAACACGCAAAAAAAGTTAATTGTCTTACACTTAGAGCAATAAGCGTAGTCTGAAGTTTCAACAGGACTGAGTACATTAATTACATAATGTTCTACGTTGTTTTATGTATCAGTTTAAACGCAGAAAAGTTCCAAAGCATTTTCTTTCCAGTTGTGCCAGGATCCCTCACTCACTGCTGTAACCTGCGAAACATAACCAGACAAGAAAACAGAGGCTTAACTTTGCTAGTTGAAACTCACTAGAGGATTTTAACCTCATCTAGGAACCTAATAGCAGTTGTATTTTGGATCTGGCTGAGTCAGTTATATCAGAAACCAAGGATTCAGTGAATTGCAATGATCATATTTACCAGATGTAGGAGGGGGAAGGCATTGGTGGAAGACACTGATGGCTTCTTACCTTGTAGTGGACATGGGCACTTAAAAAACTTGCTGTATCACTGTGTGGCCATTGAGACAATGTGATGATCATTAAGGAACTAAGATTGTTTTGCTTTTTCCCAAAACCTGAAAAAATACAGATGTATTTAAAAAAAAAAACCAAAGAAATAAAGCAAAGACTGACACAGTGTTGATGTTACAGGGTTTTGATTAGCTGAAGTTGAGAGGTACAACATGCTGGTGGGTTTTTTTTTTTTTTTTTTTTTTTTTTTTTTTTTGTTTTTGTTTTGTTTTGTTTTTTGTTGTTGTTTTTGTTTTGTTTTGTTTTATTTTGTTTTGTTTTGGTTTTTTTTTTTGGGGGGGGGATATATACTTTAAGTAGATGGTGTATGTCACTGTTTTGTTCTAATCTAAATACCTGTGTTAAAATGTACAATTCTCAGGTTTTTAAGGTGGTATAAATGTATACCTAATGCTAATGTTCTGTCTTTTAAGAGTATCATTTCAGGTTTTTCCATGGCAGCGGAT
>JAWWTY010000088.1:17311083-17334549 GCA_035222235.1 Margarornis squamiger
AATGTTAGGATTATAGGACTTAGTACCAGGAGACGAGGTTGAAAAAAAAAAAAGGGCCTGACAGGAACCACATGAAGTTCAACAAGGAGAAGTGCAAAGTCCTGTACCTGGGGAGGAACAGCCCCATGCACTTCTGTGTGTTGAGGCCATCCAGTTGGAAAGCAGGTTTGCAGAAAAGGCACTGCCCAGCACTGGTGAGGTCACACCTGGGGTACTCTGTCCAGTGCTGGACTCCCAAGTTCAAGACAGACAGGGACATACTGAAGAGAGGCTAGTGAGTGACCACAAAGATGGTGAAGGGATAAGAACATCTCTGCTATGAAGGAACAGAGCTATGTCAGTTTAATTTGAGGAATCTTATTAACATGTATGCATATCTCCAGGAAGAGTACAAAGAGGACATAGCCAGTGTCTTTTCAGCGGTTCCCAGTGACAGGACTAGAGGCAATTGGCATAAACTAGAACTCTGGAGGTTCCCTCTGAACATCAGGAAACACATTTTTACTATTTGGGTTATATTTACAGCATTTCATCAACATTAACAATAAAACTCTAGCAGGCTCTTTTCATATTTTGTACTTAATAGTGAGAGAAGTGCTAGAAGAGGCTTAGGAAACATTGTTGAAAATTGGAAGGAAAAAGTACTAGACCAAATGATGAAATCTAAGAGGTTGGCTAGACAGCTTGTTGAAAGTACAGATGTTTCTAACACATTTATGGTATTTGCTAGATTGAGCTTTGTTAACAAAAAAAACCCAAAGAATGACTTTCTTGTAAGGTAAGCCACCACAGGAAAGATGTACAGGACAAGACATATTCACAGCCAAAGCCTTTTGCCTCAGCACTGCTTTTATGAGGCAATATTTGCATGATGAGTTCTAGTAAAGTAAATACACCAGGCAAGTTGCTTGTCCAAGTTTTTGGTAATAGCTATTATTTTTGTACAGTTCTTGTACTATCTACTGTTTCAATAGCTGGTACACCCATGTCCCTAGCTGTCTCCTGTTGACTTAGTCACCCACACTTTCTTGACCCATAGATACTACTCTTCTTTCCCAGCCTGCTGAGTTGGATGACAAAGTAGCGTAACAGCAAAGACCAGCTGATTGCCAACTTGCATCTTCCTGGGCCAGGGATCTTCCAGGTCTGCAGGAATGCTCTGACACTTGGACGAGACCCTTCTTGCTCAGCTCAAACTCCTGGAGGGTCCAATAGGCTTAATTTTCCTCACCTTTATTGTCCAAAAAGTCAGGGTGTTGCAAACCTCCCAGGGACTCATCCAAAAGGAGAAGGGAAGAAAAGTGCTGATTCCCACTGGTTCTACATTAAACTTGTCCATTAGAGAAAAAAAAAGATTGATCCAATAGAGAGCACGTTGACTCAGAAGACTAACAGAAAATTACTAATTTTGATAATTTTCTTTCTGAATTTTAAATATCATATAAAAGCATGGAAATACATTCAAAGAAATTTCTTTGTGTATCTCCCATCTGTATAATTTAAAAATGTACTTAGTCTTTTATTTCTAGTTGATCCTACAGAGCAGCTGCGGGAAACTGCTGAAGCCCAGGAGGTAAGGAATGATGCTGAAATCATAGAGCCCTTCTTAGGCTAAAGAAGAAACGAGCAGGAACTGGGAAGGTATTTTGATCTCCCTTGACCCACAGTGCTTGGGAAATGCAATCCTCTTCATAGAAATATACAGGAAACCAGAAGGTTCCACTTAGCCAAGGACAAGCAATGTCAAGGGGAAGAGCCATCCCACAATCCAAGGAGGCTGGGCACTGTCTGCAGCCCCCACCCTGTCCATCACAACTCTGCTTCAAGCAGGTTCTCCAGTGGGAGCACCACTACAGCAAAGAGAACAAAGACAGGTACCCAACACAGTGGGGCACTTTGAGACCTAGTGCCACAATCTTCCATCTTTGTCCCTGGCTTCCAGCTCCTACAGACAATGGGATGCTGCGCTGCCCTGTCAGTGCCTACAGTCTTTCACAGAAGCTTGATTTACTGCTCTACTCCTGAGTCACCATGTCAGGACACAGGGTCCAGGCTGTGATGTCACCACCATGGAGCATCATGGTGATATTTGAGAGCTTTTTTTGCATACAGTCATATAAAAGTAATGGTGAGACTGAGTTTAAATAAGGTCCAAAAGTGAAACACCCTTCCCACCAAAACCTATGTGACAAAATCAAAATACTGAGCCAGAGCTGCAGACACCATTTGTGCTGAACCAGGTGTTGAAAACTTTGGGTCTTGTAGAATGGTCTTCTGTCATGGAGACACAGATTGTGCCCAACTTCAGTTTCCTCAGCCCCTGGTTTGCCATGTGGGTTGCACAAACTTCCAGAGTGAGCAAGAATATTCCCTTGGAATGTGGGGAAGAATCAGGAGAACTTCCATTTATATTTAGTTTATGTATTAACCCCCACTAAAACAAAGCAAAACAAAACAAAAAAAAAACCCACAAGAAATAAATCAAACTTTACTAACATTTAGCACATATGCTGACACCAGTGTCCCCACTTACTCTGCACTTCAGAGCATCCCATATCATACACAATACTAAGGTCTCCTGAGGGAAGAGTGAGTGTCCACAATGTAAAGGTGTTCACACAGGTGCCCTCCCTTATCTTCTTGCTTTCTATGCATTTCTACTGTGGCTGCCCGGCCATGGAGGAAGGCTGAGAGGAGATGGGCCAAGGCAATGTGCTCATGAATCTCAGGGAAGAAAGGCAGTCTGGGACTGACCACAGGTATTGCAAAGAAGCTGATTTGATCTCAACACCAAGAGAACAGACTTTGCTATAGATAAATGGCTATCAATAGCCAAATGGTGACCAGCCAGTGGAAAGGTTTCTCCCTCAGTTCATTCAGAGTATGAATGTTTTCCTGACTTAGGCAGGCCAGCATGGGGGGAGAGAACGAGTGGTTCAGCCCAACATGGAGTATAAACACCCAACTGTTTGTTGCAATTGCTGATATGTATTTTACTAAGTATAACTTTTGTATTGTGCTATGTAATATATTTTGTATCAGTCTAGTAAACTAGAAATTTCATGTAATGTCAAGTATCTTTAAACAGGGAAATTTGCTATTAAACATTGCACATTCCATTTATGGAACATCCAAAAGAACCTGGAGTGGACTCTGACAAGAAGGTTCCTCCTGAACATCAGAAAGTGTTTTTTTTCCAGTGAGGGTGACTAGAAACTGGTTCAGATTGTCCAGAGACATTGCAGTCTTACGCCTTGGAGATAAGAAAAGCTGTCTGGAAATGGTTCAATGTGACTGGCTTTTGGTAGCTCTACTGCAGCAGAGTCTGGACCAGGTGACATTCAGAGCTCCTGCCAGTCTCAACCATTCTTGCCTCACAGAGAGACATGTTGCTTCACTCCTCTTTAGGCATTTCTAGTGAGAAAAAACCCTTCCTTTTTAAGCCAGGAATGCATACACAATGGTTTGGGTCATGCTGGGTACACTCAGATTCTGGATCTACTTTGTGGTGACAAAAAAATGCTGAATTTTAGTAATATCTAAGGAAAATGTGTCAAAGGTTGTGCTCAAAGGATGCTCAAAACAGACATGATTTGAAGTTCACTGGAGCTTTCTTGAAAAGCTCTGGGTCATCCCTGCTATGTGTGCTCCTTCCACTGGCTTCAGCATCATAAGAGAGACTGATGTGCACTGCCCCATAACTTTGCAGCCAGGAGATATGTATCCCTGCTCTAGTGTGTCCAGCATGCTTGAGGTGTTGAACTTCTGTGAACACAGTGGGGAAAAAAATCAGAGCTGCCAGACAGAGCCCTTTTGTGTCATACTGCTAAAGAGAGGAAATCTGTATTTTATAGAGAACGTGTCGATTCCCTTCTTAACGGAAATGGAAAACTTATGGTACTAACCCTATATTTTTTGTAAAGGGTGAATTGAACCCAAGTGTAGATTACCTGTCACCTTTGTAATTATTACACTTTATAGGAACAGCTTTCATGTGTAGAGATTTCTCTTTGGGTCTGGTATAGCATCTCTACAATGTCCTAATCCTGGCATTGATATATAGTGTTACCAGTTACTGGACATAAAAACCATCTAAATACTGTAATCTGTTTTCAGCCCACAATAACACAGTATTCATACATCCTTTTTGCTGTCTGTCATGAATCATGATGTCTGACAAGTACAGGTAAAAAAGGCTGCATAACATTGCTCAGAAGCACATCATTGCTTTGTGAGGTTTTTTTATCCCTAACTGAACTATGTTGTTAGACTTCTGTGGTCATTAGCTCTTCCAGTCATACAGAGACAGCTAGGGAAAATGTTTTTAATTAAAAATACCCTAACAAGTCTTCTCTAATTCCTGGGTTCTTCTATTAATTTTTTTTCTTTATAAATAAGCATTAATTCTTACTTGAAATTCACTCTAAGTTCTAAATGTGAAACAATGATTAAATGGATTAACATTTAGTAGCTTGGTAGTTAAGAAGTATTTCAAAACTGATGCTGATGTGGTTCTAATACTAACTTTGTTTTGGAGATAGGCTTCCAATGACTAAATTAAGCTTCTGATCAATAAATCAAAAAATACACATTTCTATTAAATTACTATCTTTGAATGTCAGGAAATCATACATACTAATAATGTGCACTACTTTTGCAGAAAAAAAATAGAATATTTCTTGAAAGAAAATTTGAATTTATGTCATGATTTATTCCTCTAAACACTCAATTCATTTCAACAATTCAATTATCTCAAGGTTTAAAACAATGCTGTAACTTTTAAAAGTCAACACTCTAATCCAATAGAGCTGTAGTAACAGGTTGCCTTATGATTGAAAGGGACAGATTATTGCCTTTAGAAACTCCAAGTATTTATTTTATTTCTGTTGAAGATAGACAGTTTCTGGAGTGTCTGTCACATGATAATCTGTTTTCATGGAAGGTTGGCCGTATAAAGATCTGGAGAGTCATGGAGCTATTCTCTTGAGATAACTGTTACTTCCTATGACATTAGGGCATCAAGTGATACCAGAGGTCAGATATGCTCCCAGCATTGCTGCTAAATATTTATTCTCTCCTCAGGACTTCATATATTATTCCTACAGCTGTTCTGTTTCTCTACCACAAATCATGTCTGTTCTTCAACAATTGCCTCAGATTCTTCTTATTTGTTTTTTTTCCCCACTTACGATGTGTCAAATGTGTTTCACAGTTGAATCGTGTTCTCTTCACTCTCTTGATTTTCCAAATCACCTAAGAAAGGTCACAATTGATTTTTAATTTTTTTTAAATTTATTTTTATTTATGGAGCTTAGTTTACTTAGATAAAATCTAGAGGATGGCCAAAGAGGTGTTGGTATTGCAAAGTGTAGAGTAGTTGAAACTCAAAACATTGCTCTTAATTTTGGATTCCAGTGTTCCTGGATATCCTAAATTTGTTTTGATATTATTTCTGGTGAGTTTACATAGTCCATAATCTCATCGTTATTTTGTGAACATGGAAATTTTTTGGTTGGTTTGATAGTAATGTAATTTCAGTAACAACTTTCAGTAACATTTGCAGTTTATCCTTTTTATGAAGGAGAATAAGATGACATTAATAAGAAGTGGGGTTATCCTAAAGCCAGCATCATTAAAATGCATAGACACTGTTTTCCATTTTAAGATGTATTTCATAGGGTAGATATGGATATGTAGTTCAGCTGGGCTTACCATGTGAACTTCCATTTTTCCTGTCTGTCACACTATGTGGAACAGCATAAATATTTCTTGTTATGTATGTGAAGATAAGCAAATTTTGCAGGTGCTGTAGAGTGTTTTTCTATGATATTGATTGAGAAAAAAAATGGTCATAATGAAAAAAGGCACCTTTATAGCAAAGTATGTTATTTTTCATGTAGAAACATAACCTTTCAAAACCAAAAACTGTGGTCTCTGAAATCTATCCTAGATAAAACTGTGCACAGCCATAGCCAAAGTATGTCAATCAGTTCTTTGCTGGCTTTTCTTTGAAAAGAAAATAAAATAGCTAGTACACAGAATGTGGAACAAACTGCTGGAAGCATGGGGATAGATCAATTAATTACCATTTAGTACAAAAGAAAATAGCTCAACAATTCATAAATATAAGGTAAGCTAAATACCTAAACCATGACTATTACACATGGGTTTATTTCTGTCTTTTTAAGATTTTACTTTCATCAGGGACTTTTAAAAGAGAACAGTATTTTGATTTGTTGTTTTGGGTTTGTTTTTTTGTTGTTTTGTTTTGTTTTTCTTGGGTGGAGTTTGTTTTTGTTGTGGGGTTTTTTTGTTGTTTTTTGTTTGTTTTGTTTTGTTTGGGTTTTTTGGGGGGGTGTTGTGAACAATTTGCTGGAGGAAAATTTTCCATTTGACTTTTTGTTACTTCATGCACTTGAGATTTCATTCTAACATAAAATTCCTCTGGGATAATGGAAATTTTTCCCACTGAATCACACAAATGTTTGCAAAGCCACTTCTGTGTGAAATACCATGTTCTGTAGTTCTGATCAGACAGTAAAAAAAAAAAGATTTGTGACCACATTTTAAATTTCTAGCTTGAAAAAAATAGCAGTAAAAGTGAAGAAAGGATCATTATCTAGACCAGCTGGAGGTTGAAATACTCCTGTGTATTTCTAATTTGCTACTGAAAAAATAGAAGTCATTATTTCATAAAGAAAGGAAACAGTGTTCCTGATATTCCAAGGGAAACTTAATGTATGACATATTTGTAAAGGGAGTGAGATGATTTCACAGAATCTTGTCTGCTGATAGTTTGTCTGCCACACTGTGAGCTGCTGATAAATTCCTCAGGCTAGAAAAAAATAGGGGCATGCTGTGATTTCAGTTGAGAAAGGGAAAGCTGAGCCTTGCTTTCCAGATAAGTCTTGAAAGAGTTGATTGTTTACTCTTGTTTCTGAGAATTTTTTCTTTGGATCATGTAGGGGAAGGATCCTCAAACTCTTAAGGCAAAGTCCTCATTCAATGTTGGTCTCTTTTCTCAGGGACGAAAGAGTCAGCATTCAAGGTAAGGATCCTAAAACCCTTCTTTCTAGAAGGACTATGAAGAAGTTCCTTGTGACAGACAAGCTGTAGTGAAAAGGACTTGATGGGAGTTGGGCAGCAAACAAGGAGGGCCAAGCTGCCTCTGCTAGACATCAGAGCAGATCATGGTAAGTATGTTCACTGGAAGACGGGCATGCTCCTAGAGCTGCGGTAGATATGCTGAGGACTTCTCCAGGCCATGGACCAGCAACAATGAGGCTGAAAGTCATTCTTCTGGCTGCCCCCTCCCTTGGCTGAAAGCTTTGTGTTGCACCTCTACAGGGCATAGTTGCAGACACGATCTTAGGTAACAACCAGCTTTAACTGACTACACGGATTCAACAATTTTGCATGTATGTAAGTGCCTCTCTAGCTGAAATGCAGAATGTCCATGAAGAAATATCAGGAAAAAAAAAAAAAAACATGCACAAATTCCTAACATGGGAAACTCCAAATGCTGTATGAATCAGTTTATTAGGCAGCTCTACCTGAAATCTCAATTTCTTATGTTGTAGCTCATACTCTAAATGACTTTGAATCAGTCTGATGAGGAGATATCAAATTTGTATTGAATTAACTTTCTCTGACTTTGCTGAATCACATTAATCTCTCTAGTTCTTCCCTTTTGCCACTTAATCTGGGATTTGGCCAATATGTATAATGGCTCAAAGGTAGAGGCAACATCTTCAAGCAATCACTCTGGGTCTTAAGGACTGCAGGTGACAGAAGAATGGAAAAAAAAACAAAACCCTAAGTAATAGAGATTAAAGATTTTCTGAATAGACTGGATTTTCTGCAAAATAAAAATGGTTTGAACAGAGTTGCAGACATATATTCTCCACAGATTTTAATGCTTCCCTAAAATTGTAGCCTCTCTGGCTACTAGAACATCAAGAAATACTAGGCTGGCTGATGTCAGGATTGATTTTTCAGTGCTGATCTGAAATCTGTGGTAGAACATAAGTGAACAATAGGCAATGACGTGCAAATGGACAGCTCTGCAACTCTGCAACAACATGCTGCATGTCTTACTGCTCCTGGAGTTGAAGAAAAGACAGCAAAACCTGTCAGATAAGTATATTGAGGTTGGCTGCAACAATAGTTGGACACAAAGGCAAAAAATAAGTTTTGAAGAGAACAAATTACCTTAATTCTCAAAGGAGCTTCAGCATTTATGATCAAGTTAGCAAATCTCAAATAATGGAGATGTAAAGGTGACAGGTGATTGTCAAATCCAACAAATGTATTAGTATTTGCATTTGCATCGAGTTTTCCAGTGAGTGAGTCATTAGTGTTTTTTAGGAGCTGTGGTGCCAGGCAGAGCTTCATGTGGAAATAAGACTTTGTTAAAAATATACTTGTTAAGCATTTTCTCTTTACATCCCATGCATCCCTCAGTGGATGTCATAATATTTAAATGGTTGCTTACTGTTCAGGATGTGTAAAATGCACAGCTTGGGAATGTACTCAGTTACTTGTGCTGAACTGTGAAGTCAAGGGCAAAAGACAAGAGTGAGTTTCCAGGCTAAAGACAAAACTGCTGGATGACAAACAATAAAGATAGTGTTGGATACAGGCTCACAGCACCACTCTTACATCTTAAACAGATCTTAGTCAGGCACAAGATCACACAGTCCCCATGGTAATAATAAACAGCATGCTTTCTGTTTTTAACACACTTCTCTCTTTGAAGAATTGTGTTTAGGAGCCAAGTCTTCTGTCAGATTTGACAAATTTATATTACTGTGTGTCCAGAACAAACAGCTCTTCTCAAAATACTTAGAGAAGTATTATCTATTAAAAAACACAGAGGCGCTTTCAGATTCAGTCAAGTGAGATTAGTCAGTTTAGTGCAGCTGCATGGCTGTAGTCATTAATTGAGAGCCAAGGGAGATATATTCTACAGAGAGCAGAGCATTTTATAGCGTATCTTGGATAAAACATCTCCTGGTCAGTATTAACTCCCAAGCCTTGTTAAACAGCATAATTGAAAGAAAAATGTCACATAATTTTGCTCCTAAATAATTGATGGCTTCTGAGCACTAGACAAAAGGCCTGGTTTTCCCTGCTCCCTTTAAGGCTCTCCAGACCACGTCTGCAAAAACCTGCCTGCAGTCAATGGAATTTATGGGGGTGTAAAAATATTGTAGCTGATCAAAGAAACAGGCTGGGTACATGCCTTCACAGCTTTTGTTTACTACACTCTTTCTATTCTTTTGGGGTTTCATAGCCTTGTTTTCTTTTGCTGAATACACAGATGTATTCAAAAGAGTAGGAGAAAATGCTTTCAAATATGCAAACACTGCTGGCTTGTCTGTTGTGCTTAAAGCAGCTTAAGACCTAAAGAAATTTAGGATCAATTTTTCTGGTTGCCAACAACAGAAAAAAAGAATGCCAAGTCATGTTACAGGGTAAAAACAGTTTAAAAAGAAAAAAAAATCTTGTGTTTTTTTTTTTTCTTTTTGTCTTGTATGAAATACAGATGGACTTTATAAGGAAAGATTATAAATAGTCCTTTTTTTTTTACATTGGAATATTGAAAGCAATTCATTTATCGACTTGGGAATAATTTCCTCTAATACTAGAGTGACCTTTCTAATGTTTTGGGTTCACAAAGAACCTTATACACAGCACTACACAGCATGCAATTCATACATAGCTATGAATTTTGCATAATGCAAGTGACACTTCTTCATCCATTTTCTTCTTTCTCTTTCTTGTGAATTGCAGCTGTTACATCTGTAGCAGTTTCCATAGTAACACTCAATTTTGGACTTTACTAAAGGGTGGAAATGAGCAGTTTGAGAGTGATTGACCAGGAAATGGGTTTAAAATGAACAATTATAAAACATTTAGGGCTGTTAGGGGGAAAAAAAGCCAAAGCCACCCACAACTGAAAAACCCTAGACCTTTTCCAGCCCCTTACAATGTTAACTTAGCCTTCCAAAACCACTCCAAAGAGCAGTTCTGAAAACATAAAACATTAATGCTGTGACCTGAAATTTGGCAGTTTGATGAGACTGTGATTTCAGCTGTGAAGATTATGGGAGTGTTACTTGGTACTAAATTTTAACTAAAGAGTCCTGTAATTTTTGCAATTGTTCCTGGTTTTTTTTGGAAGTGATCTCGTCTTAGCAATGTCTGAGCTGGAGTGGCATGTGATAACAGTGAGGTGCACTGGGCAGGTACTGGAGTATGATTTAAGTGTAGTAAGATCTCAGTGCAGAAGGATTTAATAGTGATCACATGGCAGTTGCTTACAAAAAAGTTTGTAAATTAATACAACTTTTTCCCCCTACTCAATCCAAAATGTCAGCCTCAACCACCACTGCATTTGGCTAAAGCTCAAAAGAATAATGGTGGTTGGAACTGATAGAAACCTAAAGAACCTGGAAGACAGTTTCAAAGAGTCTACCACAACTGCTGCACAAACCCTCCCCGTGGAGCGAATGCTCTGTAGAAATAACTGTTGCAAATAACTTCAAAAGGAAGGAAAATAGGGAAGAGGAAACACATTTGGTGGTTTAGCGGCTAAAACTCTGAACCTTTCACCTCTGTATCCATTCTGAAAGGCCAGCTTGAAGTTCTCAGAAAAAGTATTTTCTACTTAAAGTGGGAAGACTTTACCATACATAATTGGAAGTGATTTAGGATAAGGAGTTAAAAGAGTAGTTTTATGGGGTCATGACCTTTTAACCTACACATTTTGTCATGGTGCTTTTTACAGCTTGTGACATTTAGTCCAGGGAATAATTTTTCTTGACATGTTTTTGTTTTGCTTTGTGTTTGGTTTTGTAGCAGTGGCACATAGATATTTCTTCTAAGTGTTTAGATGCCCTAAATTTGATTATTAGAAGGTTGGTTATTTAGCTAATTTTCTGATTTACTGTAGCAGATAAATTACAATGCAAGTTCAGATCTAAAACTGGCCTTACAAAGGAGTGACTTGAATTCTATGGAAAGAAATTCTCAGATGGACTAAGAGAAGGCAGCTTGTGTGCTCTAACTAATTCCTGCCTGGTAGGGATGGACCATGTTCTATGTCACCCATAAGTCTTAATTTCATGCAATCACAGTAGATACCTGTAACAACACTGAAAAGAATAATGTGATTGAGCCCAGAAAATAGCACTCTATCATCCTTTGCATTATATAACTGTCGCTATATAAGTCAACTTGGCCTTGTCTTTAGTTGTGCAATTCTGTCACAGGTGGCTTTCTGCATAAGGAATGAAGACACTTGGAAGCTCATACAGTATGTATCTTCAAGTGTATGGGAGCAGGGACTGTAAGTCAGTTAACAAAGTCTTCACCACAACAGATACTCTGTTATAGGCAAAAATTAATGAACATATTTATGCATACATACATATACACAGATCTGTAAATAAAAGTTAGAGTTAAGGATTTGAAAGATATTTCAGCTTATCCTGATGTGACTGGAGTGGCCTTTTTCAGAAATGTTATTGTGAGAAAAGGAAAAACACCTTAAGAAACAACAGAGCAGAAGTTTTACCTTAGGAATCGTGATAACTGAGGAAAGGTGGAAGAAGGGAAAAAGAAAAAAAACAAAAACAACTCAAACTCAGAAAAAAAGTGAAATACAATAAGATGACTGGTGAAAGAGTTAAGTGCTTTGCTTCATGCAGCCTGGCAAGTGGAAGAACACAAATCATTGCAAAGGAAAAAATCGCTTGGAAATCTCTGGAGACTGGCTTCACATGGCTAATTTACAAGCACATGCAGCATCTGTCACTTTTACAAATCAATGAGAGTGCCTACCTCCTAATAGCATAGGGTCACTGGTAAAGGTTGCTAGTGCCGGCCATACAGACGAGACCTTTCAGGATGTCAGAAAGGAACTCTGGTGACGCACATTAACACCCACACGCTCCTTTATGTCACTTCCAATTTACTTTATCTTACATTGTCAGCTAGCAGAGCTCACTTTCATATTAATAACTGGAGGTTTGCATTCAAGCCAGAAAAAATAAACCCTGCTGATAGCTTCATGAGACATTTGGCTTGCTCTAAACATAGTCAAAACAGAAAGATAGAGCTCTTAGTCTTTCTTAGTAGAGTCTTCAAGATTTAGAAAGGGAAAAGATGGTATGACTTACAGATGGTCCATGTGTAGTCTACAGAGAAACATTTGCATTTTGCCATTTTCTTTAGGTATGGGTCAATAAGTGATTCACTTCTTTTACAACGCTGGAGTACAAAAGAAGATGTTAAGGCCACATATTAAGAAAAGATGTTCCCACAAGCTGGAAGAAGTTTCCCCAGCTCCGAGTTTATATTTCTCCATGGTATTACTAGGTATTTAGACCTCTTTCTTACTCTTTTTTTCTGATCTTATTGAAGAGACTTAATGGTCTTGATACATTTTTAAATTCAGATGGTGGAATCTGAGCTGTTGATGATGGACATACTATTTGAGTAAATCAACAATGCTAAATGTGTCTCAAGCCAGCTAGTAGGCTGTTCCCCAAAGCACATATCTGTCCCTGGTCTTTAAAAGCTGGTTGCAGAGATAACTATGGGGGAGAAGTGCTGATGCGGCAAGTCACCATAAGTGTGCTTTGCCAGGGTTACTGCTTTGAGACTGAGGGGAAATTGCAGAAGTGCTTGCAGCTCTCCTCATGGTAGCTGTATCTTCTTTCAGGTACCTAATCAAGTGAATAAAGCCCTAGATTTTCTTTCTGAACCCCTCAGCTAAGAACAATTTTGACTGAATCTGCACATGAAGACCTTGCTTTTGTAGGCAAATCTTGAGTATGTTCCTTGGACAGCTTAGAAGTAAATGCGTTCCTGTTTGGATGATTGTCAGACTTACTCCTAAATACTTTTGTTGGAACCATTCCATATTTGTAATTTTATTAACTGCATTTTTACCCCCTAGGTCATGTTATTTTCAAGATAAAGCATCCTGGTAAGGATTTTTTTTGTTTGGTTGATTTTGGTTTTGCTTTTTTTTGTTGTTGTTTTGATTTGTTTTTTTCTTTAGTTGTTTGTGGGGTTTTTTGTTTGTTTTTTGTTTGGTTGGGGTTTTTAGTTTGGTTTGGGGGGGTTGTTTTTTTTTTTTTTTCTTTTTTTGGAGAGTGGGCTTTTTGTTTGCTTGGTTTTTTATGGCTTCCATTTTGTGCCTCTAATGTTGTCAAAAAGTTGAACCAGCTCCCTAACTGTCTTATTTTCCTGGTTATTTATACATATGTAAAATGCATGGATCTCAGTAACAAACTTGTGGTATCCTTCACCTTGATAAAAATGACTATTTATTTCTATATTTTATTCCCTATTTTTCATACATTTTTACTTCTTGCAGTTGTCTTTTCTCTATCTTGTAACATCTTTGGAACTGGTCTTTGACTGAAAGCTTACCTAAAGGTTCAGCTACATGGTATTTGCTAGCTCATGCTTACCTATTAGGTGATTTATTTGGAAAAATCTAGTAGCTATACTAGTGATTATTTCCACCTACAAAAGTAATTTTTTTTTCTCAATATGTCACCTAGATCCCATTGATCTTTTTTTTTTTTTTTTTTTTTTTTTTTTTTTTTTTTTTGTGAGCTTTCTGTAAACAAATTTTAGTGATCTGAAGTCTGAATTTCAACTACACAATTTTCAGGATTACCTTTGAAGAAGTTTTAAAGATTGATGCCACGTTTGTCATTATTCTTTCTTCTAAAAGGTAAGTTAAATATGTCTGACTCATCAGCAGTCACCCCTTGGATAGCAGAATAGACATATCGTAAGTAGCAATAAATTTAGCAAATGGATGCATTCCAGGATGGCAAAGAAGAGTGAACTGGCTTCCACCTTTGAAATGTTAAGAGACGACTAATTGCATGTCTACAGAGAAAGCTGTGACATTTACTCAGACTCTTAAGCTTCCAGCAAGAACTATCTCTACTCATGGACTTCTGCTCAGATAACTAAGTTTTGCATAGGAAGTAATAACTGACCTAGTTGTCAATAACCTAAGCTAGGTGCATTTCACAGCAGCTGATCTATGCTGGGTGGCAGATAGGTGGAGAAAGTGAGTTGTGACTCCATCAGGCAGATACACCTCAAAATAAGAATGTTGCATAAGTGATTTATACATTGCAGTGAAAATTTTGCTCCTGGATTTACCTCTACTAGGCTGATATTTGTTAGGCTGGAATAGTCACACTTTTTGATGTGATAACAAAACAGAAAAAAACCAACTTGTGGAATTGTTGTTACTATAATTGAAAACAAAGTATGATATGGCCCTCCTCAAGTGAAGCAAAACATTTTCTCTGAGTGATTTGCAAACTATGCAATGGGGTGTTAATGAAAAAAACCATGCTTCTATGAAGGACATCTTTGAAATTTTACATTTTGAAACTGAAGGCAAGAATTCCAGCAGTCGTTTCTGCTCTCTTAGGCTCCGGTGATATCTTCATGTTCACACTGTGGCTTGACAGACATAGGCTACAGATTAAGATAGAACTTGCTGTTTAGAGTAGGTTTTTGAGTTTCCTTATGTCATATCACCATGTCATTCCAGGTTTAAAATATCAGTCTTTTCCTCAGGATTTGCAGCACTGACCGACTGTTATAGTATGATAATCACTGTAATTAAGAATTCTTATTTTAGTGATGAATACATTATCATGACTGTGTACACTGCACAGTGAATGCAGGACATTTTAGCCATGTTTTCATTTAAATTCTGTGGTGTTTTCAATGTAATACAAACACACAATAAGCTGAAGAATAGCACAGAGGTACAATAATAAAGACACCGTTCTTTTTCTCCTATATAGGTGAAAAGTAGTGTTTAATTAGTCCAGGTTGTTTTTTTCATTTACCACCAATGATTTTCAGAAAGACAAAATGGTATGTTAACTATTCAAGATGCCCAACTAGATACATCTACTTAGCAGCTTTGGTGACCTATACTCAGCTTTATCTCAGTTGCTCTCACTACACCATTGTCAATTGTTCAGGCCAAGTTGACAGTCTTAATCAAGACATACTGATTTTGGTTCAAGTGTATAAAAAAGGTATTACTTACTTGTGGTTAAAATGCAGAAACTCTTCCTAATCAGTTCTTTTCTCACACTTATAATAACTAAAATATGTTTGGGACAAAACATTGTTAAAAATATTTTATCTCACAGGAAATCAACACATCTGATGAAATCATGTTGAACCATGATCACACTGAGGAAAAAAACACTGAATGTAATGTAGAGGAATTCTGTGACATTCAGAGACAACTGCATGGTATCGATTTTAGCTCTTCCCCTGTCTCTATCTAGAAGATGCTGTGCGCAGGAGTGATCCTGATATACTATCTTGACTTCCTGAATTGTCAATAAATGTAAAACTCTGAAACCACAACAACAGTTGCTGAAGCATGTAGAAATTTTATTAAAAAATATGGTTTTACATTGCAAACTTTCCTTGTTTTCCCTTTCCCATCGTCACTCCAGGGACTAACAATGTTCCAGATACCTCATATGTGGCAATTTGCTTTCTTGTGCTGAATAAACATATTAGGACAAAATATGCCACACAACTGCAGTTCAAGTTACTCTGTCCATAAAAAAAAAAAAAAAAAAGGAAAAGAAAAGGAATTATAAAAGTTCTATTCAGATGCAGGCTTCTCTGATTTAACAAAAAAGCTCTATTTTATATATTTTGATCAAATAATTATATATTTTTTAATTTAAGTGCCTAAGAGGTCTGGGCATTGTCCATGTTTCTCAGATCTCTTGTGCGGAGAGAGCTGTACTTTATTGTTTTAGACCTAGTTCTTGCTATTCTTGTTATTTTTTCTTAATTCAAAGGACTCAAAGGGGGGTTTTTACCTCTTCCTTCCTTTTATAGTATTTTTATGTTCTCTAGAGAATATAGGTGTTGAATAATATCAAATTTTGTGCATCACCCTTGCTCAGCATGATCCCACTGAAGAAAATGGAACGAATAATTGACACTGGTCAAGGAGGTAAATGTTGAACTTGATCCATAATTAAACAATACTTTCACATGGTTGAGTGAAGAGCAAGCACCTATCACTGATCTCTTTTATAAGACTCATATCTACTTGAAAACTTACTATAAAATTGGGGTTTTTCCTGCTAGCATTTTCAGCAAAATTTTAGACTGTGTTCTAGATCTTGTTGTTTTGTTTTTTCTTTATACACACCCTGATACTTTTTAATTTATTGACACCAAATGCTCTGACAGAAAAGTGAGAATGAACTGAATTTCAAAGAAATGTTGGCACAATACAAGAAATGATCATCCATTGCGCGTGCTCCTAGGAGACAGGAGGAGGAACTACCCTAAAGGGATCTGCACTCCTCAATTGTTCAGGGTGCTGTGGTCTGTTCAGACTGGCAAGGACTGGCAGAAAAGTTGCTGCCAGAAGTCATACACTCTTCCAATATCCCTGGGACACTGGCAAGGTTCCTGGAACAGTATGTCATAGCAAAATAAATTCAAAGCCAAAAAATGAAAACTGAAAAATATATGACACTGGTCCTACAATTTGTGATCAAGAAAATGGTCTTGACTTCTTGAACAGGTTTCCTTGTATGCAAAATTACTTCTGAGCACTACTGTTGTCATCCCAAAATTTCATTCTTATTTTGCGTGTAATTCAGAAATCACAAGTCTAGTGCAAGCCCTGGAGGCTCTCTTTCTGCCTACAGGTATGCACAACATCCACCCTGGAGGTGAGTTTCCCACTGCAGAGATTACTCAAGGTTACTATCTTTCATGACTCCTTACTTAAGCACTGCAATAATCTAGTGTTTAGCCAAGCCCTAACAAACAGGGTGACATTCATCACAATGTAGAAAAAAAGTGTCTTCTCCACCTAGATCAAACAGATATTAAATAATGTATTTTTTTTCTGAACTAAATGGTTTGACAAATCAAAATACAGGAGCATTTAAATGCTGGTGTTCTTGAAATATCAACCAAGTACATGCAAACATTCATTCCCTTCCTTACAATGAGCTCTAACCTGTTATGGACAGAAAAATATTGCAAAAGTTCAGCCTCATGCCAGGCTTCTGCATTGAGCGTTGTAATTTGTGTATAGGCCTTTAGCCTTTATCTGTGTCCTGAGTTCTCCAAAAGTGTCCCAGTCTGCAATATATTTATCTGCCCAGTACCCACCCTTTCCATATCTGCTCTCCATTGGGATCACACTTCTTGCAAAGCCTGTAAGTGAATAAGTCCAACAGTGAGAGAAAGATTAAATCACATAACTGATATTTCTCACTCTGTGTTTATAAAGGACCATGAGGGAATCATCTGCCTCCTTCTCCTAGTAGTTCAGGCCACTTGTCCATCTGTTGACAAGTTTTGTTCAAGGAGACTTATTCTGACTGAATAAGTATTTTTGGCTAACCTGGACAATACTTTTTGTGTTGGCCATAAATATAAAATTGCTTTCATAATAGACCTATAAAGCACTATTGTGTACCACATAGCCACAAAACCAACATCTTTCCCATATTATCTTCAGTTTTGTAATTACATATTATTTTGAGAAAAAAATAATTACATGGAAATGTTGTAGCAACCTATCTTTAAAAAGATAGTACAATATTTCTCTAAATTATTAATTTTACTTGCAACTTTTCCTAAAAGAATTTTGGAAGCACAGGCCCACACTCTATGTCAATGGGCAAAAAATTAATCAACAAAGTTCTAGGCTTGAACCCAAAATTTATTGCGCTTTTTCTTTTATTTTTTTTATTTCCAGATATTGCATTCCTGCAATGTATCAGAATGTTTACATTCCTACTTTTCTTTTTCACTTCAAAGAATATTTACATAGGTATATTGATTTCAGTCTCCCTTTTAGGTGATTCTTGAATGTCATGCACATAGCAGTACATATTACTAAAGAAGACATGTTACAGTATATCCATTTCCTGTACCTGGATCTGGTACCTGGAAATATTGGTACTGACTGGCTGTAGTGTTGTGTTGTTACTGCATTGCTTATGAAAAAACACCCTTTGGGTAAAATCGTACTGAATATTTTAGTAATACTGCACAAAATCTGATGATTTTTTTTTTTTTTGTAACTCAATTTCTGTCATTCCTTCAACCCAGATGTACAAGGTGTTCATACATACCAAAGCAATGGTCTTTTTGATTCTGTAATGCAGGAAACATGAAAAGGAATTTTGGCCTCTAGGATTACTTCTTCTCCTTTTCTTTAGAGAAGAAAAGGAGAGAAGAGTACTATGAAAGCAACGACTCAGAACTGAGCAGAACTTAAGCATGAAAGCAAAAGAATAAGAGGAAAACAAATAATTACAATGAGGCAGAAATGAAAAGACTTATGGGAATCCTATGTCTGTGTACTGAGATAATATGCCTCTGAAGGTCCAGTGAGTATTTTCTGACAATCATTAATACATAAGTAGCATTAGCTGTAATAAAATATATCTGATACTCTTGTAAATACTTTACCTGCATTAGCATAATAATTAGTTATTGTGTTATTCATAACATATCAAAGCATAAATAACTTATGAAGATTACTGCCATTTTAAGACAAAGCTTTTACAGGACAAGAAGTGCATAGAAAGAAGTAGGCACTGAATTTACTGTAATGGCTAAGATGTAGTGCCTACACTGAAGAGCTCCTGTATTAACAGTATAAATGCATAACCAGATCTTAACAGTGTGGAATACAGGCTTCAGAACAAGGCTGTAAAATGTTGTGATTAGTAAAAGAAATAAGTGCAGAAAACAGGATAACTGACCATAGAAAGACAGGAAATAAGAGAAAGCAAGATTAAATGTTAAAAAGGAACCTATTTCCAGAAGATATGGTCAAAAATTATTGCCCCCTGTTATGTTTAAAAAAGCTTAGAAATATCTAATAAGTGTAATGTAGGTGTTGTGAAAGCATATGATGTGGATTTAAACCATGCTTTTGATCAAAGTGATTCAGAGAATTGATGGCAGGAGGCAGAAAAAGTATGGCAGAAGGAAACAGACTCAGGTTCTTTTATTTGCTTAAAGGATGAAGTGATCTTAATTACATAATCTCCTATGATTTGCATGGAGTAGTAATGACGTTTTCTTCCCCTGTCGCTGAAGTGTGTTTTACAGTTTCAGCAGCACTCTGTGTTTAAATCCTATTATTGCCTACCAGAATAAACAAGAACTTTAACACGATTATTTGGGATGTTCCACTTACTTAAAGCTGGATTTGCTACTACATCTATCAGTAGGTTCAGCATTTTCTTAGACCATAAGATACAAGTGTGAGCATCTGTTAGCCTTTCTGTAATACTTATAGTGCTGCCTGATAAAAATTATGGTGTGTATGGGGAGAAATCCTCTCAGAGTAGTTTAAAAGGCTTATTTCTAAATATATTATTCTTGAGACTTCTGACTTTTGAAAAATTTGGGATAATTAGCATAACGCAACAAATAATCTTGAACACTTGTTTAAGAAGGAGGAACAAAGCCTGTATATATTTGAAGGGGTTCCTTTGAATCAAAGGATAAAAGCTCTTGAGAACTTCAGGAATAGACTACCTCTAGCATCCTTAGTTTATAAAGATGACAAAGTGACCACATTTTTTTCAAACTGAATGCTTAAAAACAGTTGTGTAAAATTGTATTGATGAGTCTCATTAAATAAAATGTTGAACTCATTTTCAAGAATAGAAGAATGATAGTAAGTAAGGCTGCCCTATGCTGAATAGTAATCTTCAAGAACCCTGTCGTCACTGCCTATGCTGAGGTAAAACTAAATGAACCCCTGAGAAAGCTGAAGTGTTCCCATTTTGAGGTGTTTGGAGAATCTGCATCAACAGTTCTTCTATTTTAAGTGGATAAGGATTTTATAAACTATCATCAAATGACCTTTTTAATGTGACGACTACTGCTAATTAGGTCCTGCAGCAATGCCTTTTTCTCCTGTGGATAGAGTGGTGAGTGTGTGACCACTTCTGGACATGACTAGCAAAATTCTGTTGCAAGTTTCATGGTACAATTAGTCAAGCACCATAGGGAAAGGAAAATGTGCAGTGTTCCAGTGGGTTAGATGAGGATCAGGGGAAGGGAGCAGTCTCCCACTAGCTGTGATCCTGAATGTTTCAGCTTATCCAGTGGCTCATCCTTTCCTTTTTGGTGCCACCACCCCTGTCATGCCACTCCCAATGAAGTTCTGCAGGACCAGAACATTTATAAAGCATTAAGGCTGAAAAAAACCCCTGCTCACTATTTTAAAAATCTGATTTCCTTCCAGAAGAACCACAATTCTAGAAAGCAGTGGTCTGAAACTCATTGAGGTACCAGTTTCCATTGATTTTCTGAAAAACTCAAGTGAATTTTTTCACTCATTAGTGTTCATTAGGTAGTTCACAGCATATCATAATCATCAGAGAGTTATTCATTGAAAATTCAACATTTAAGACTTCTGCAATTTGCATGGAGTAAATTTGTCTAACATATGAAGACGCTATTGATAGTTTTCCTTATTTGTTAATTTTATAGTAGATGTTGCAAATAAAGATTTTCCTATGTTAATATACAAATGTTGTGTTATAGATATTTGCTTTTGAAACAATACAGAAAGAGAAGGAGGTGTATTAAAATTGTGCTAGAGGGTTTAAGCTGGCTACTGTTAGTAATTTTCCTAAATTGTTTCAAGCCATCAGCTGTCATGTGGTAGAGTCGGCTGCTAATTTTGGCTCTTTTCTGACTTGAATTTCAGAAGCTATACAGCCTGGGTCTTTTTTTCCATTCTATTCTCACAAGCCATGGCTCAGAGATAATGTAGTAATGCACATAAAAGTGTTCTTCTTTGTTGGGAAAGCTGCAGTTTGACATGATCAGATTAAATTCAGCACCGAATACAACCGTGCTCAAATATTGTTTTAGCTGCTCTCAGCAATATTAAACATTTTTTCACGCAAGATGCCAGTATAGACATGTTATGGTTACAAGCCAGGGAAGGTAGTTAATAGCAATGAGTATTCACTCCATTATGTCATCTGAATAGGGCCACCCCACCCTTCCAGCACAGAGAGTTCGAAGGTTGGGGGGTTTTGCCATGGATAAATGTTGTTCTGAGTCCCACCCACTGTCAGAAAAAATTGCTGCCTCACCAGGGCAGCAGAAAATCCTCACCCAGCCATTGCGCCTGATGGATCACCACATGGGACTGCTTGCTGTTCATGCACTGCCACCCACCTGGGACCGCTGCCCTGGGCCACTCCCGGAGCACATTTGGAACCACTGCCCATACCGGAGTCCTTGCTGCCACTGTGCAGTCAGGGAACAAAGAGACTCCAAAATGGTACCACCATTACAGTTAGGACCAGAACCTAACCAGGTGGCATGGTGTGGCCAGTTTGGTAGTGTGGTTCCTTGTCAGCAGTCTAGTTTTTGAGAGTTTTTGCTTTTGCCCCTGTTCTTCCATTGTTTTCTTTTGTTTTGTTGAGCAGACAGGAGTGGGAAGGACCCTCCACCATTCTCTTTCCCCATTGTTCCTGGAGGCCACATGATGAGGTGAACTCTTTTTTTATGTGGGTAATTTGTTTCCCTTGTATCTTTGAGGTGCTAATGTTTTGATTTTTTCTTTCCTTGTTAGTAAACACTTATTTTTTCACTTTGTCTTTCTATATTGGGTAGGAGAGGAGGAATAAATAGAGGAGAGAGTTCATTTTGTTGGAGTTCCTGTCCCAGTATTTGTCTTTACACCAAGACAAGACAAGTTCTAGCAAGTTTTTCTACCTTACTAGAATTCCAGGATATATGTATTAAGATACTTTATGTATACAAGTTTTAGAATACTTAAATTTAGGATACGTTATGTATAGGATTTGATACCTTACAAGGACTGTAATGTTTAAAATTTTATGATATTACTAGCATAGAATGAGAAGTCCATGAAACTTATTGTGATGTCATGATGGGATCCCATAATAATGCTTGCGTCAGTTGGGATATTGCATTAGGAAAAGTAATCCTCACAGCAGTTCTTTATGCTGTTTATGGTAGTTTACATTTATGTCTAGTATTTTTACACTGCATCTCTACTGGAAATTGATCTTCCAAACCTAAATTTTATTCAAGCAGAACCAGGGTTTTGTTTTGCTTTTTTATCATCTCTGTTCACAGGGCTTCATTAATTTTTATAATAATTTTCCTTACAGTTATAGAATCATAAAATCATAGAACAGTGTGGGTTGGAAGGGACCTTAAATATCATCTAGTACCAACCCTGATGACAGGTGCAGTGACACCTTTCACTAGATCAAGTTTCTCAGAGCTCCATCCAACTTAACCTTGAACACTTCCAGGGATGGGGAATTCACAACTCTAGGCAACCTGTTCCAGTACCTCACCACCCTCACAGAAAAAAAAAAAAAATAAAAAAATTCTAATATCCAACCTAAACCTGGCCTCTTTCAGTTTGAAACCATTTCCCCTTGTCCTGTCACTACATGCTGTTGTAAATAATCCCCACCCATCTGTCTTGTAGGTTCCCTTCAGGTACAAAAGGACACAATTACATCACCCTGCAGCCTTCTCTTTTTGTAATAGTACAATTTCTCCTTATGTAAAAGGACAGGAAACAGAAAAATCTTCTGCCTCTTTACAAAGAGGATTTTTCTCTGGAAGGGGAGGTGGTTGGCACTCTAAATTGGCTACAGCAATTTACAAGTAAAACTGGCAAAAATGGGTGAGGTATGAACTGTATCTTCTCGGTGAATAACACCTATGATCTTCAATATACCACAGAAATTCAGACATCTGTTCTGTTAAACTTCTGACTGCTTGAAAATTTGCCTTACACACAAAAGCCCCTGTGACTAGTGTGGGTATCTTTAGTGCTACAGTTGTTAGGCCTAGTTAGATATAATAGAGACTGACTGTAATGTGCTTCAAAGAACCTTAAATTAGGAAGTCAGCTCTGTCTTGAAAAACAGAAATTGCAAGTGTTTCTGATATCAGTTTCCATTGGATATAATTCAGCCTCATCAGACAATTCTATCAACTGTGCTAGATCCTATTTTGCAGAACTGCATGTATAAAAAAATCTGAATATTTTTAGACATTTTTTCAATGTTATAAATCTATTCAGGATGTCACCTCAGGAAAAACAATAATAGTTTTGGGGCAAGAATTTCAAACTAGCTTTATCAGTTATCCATCTCTTCAAATGGGTCCTGATTTTCCACTCGCTGGCAGTGGAGATTTTTTGAACTGTGATTTTTGACTTCCTTGAGATTATATTTCCTTTCAGCCTTAAATCATGGCTTTACCTCTGATATCCATTTTTTTTAGACATCATACTTGTGGGAAGAGGCCCAACCGACGAAGGAGTAAAAGAAGAGGGCTTCCATGAATGGATACAGTGCCACACACTTTGAA
>JAWWTY010000088.1:17337097-17347838 GCA_035222235.1 Margarornis squamiger
TTTGTTTTTGTGTTTGGGTTTTTTTTTTTTGGTTTTTTTTTTTTTTTTTTGTTTTTTTTTGTGTTTTTTTTTTTTTGTTTTGGTTGTTTTTTTTTTTGTTTTTTTTTTTTTTATTTCCTTTCCTTTTGTTTTACATCCTTCCTTCCTTTTCTTCTCCCTATGTACAAAAATTGCACAGAATGCAAATGATAATAACCTTGGTTATCCATTTCACCACGCAATTTTAGTCAGATGAAGTCAGGAGATATTTTAAGTATTGACAAGCAACACCAAACTGACCTCACCAGCTAAAAGTGTAGTGATGGATAGGGACCAGGAACTCATGCCGACCCAAAGCTAAAAAACAAAAATTCAGAGCTCCCTACTGAAAACTTTTTCAGCTTGGGCAGTGCCTTCCCCTGAGCACTACACAGAATAACTACTCAACTTCAACATGACATAAAGTGGAGTTGCTGGGGAAACTTACTGCTTAAGAAAGATTCTCTTGAGGCCTGTACACAATTCCAGCCTATCTTCATTTCTATTTTCAGTTTCACTAGCAATAGTGAAACTCTTAGGAAGTAAATTAATAGATATTATTAAATTAAGCTAAAGCTATTGCCAATCTAGGTAATGATGATGGAAGTCTCCCCAGCCATCATATTTTGTTTCTAAAGGCACATACTATATGGTCCTATATATAAATATGTGCAAAAAGGCCCCCACATTAAGTATTTTAAGTTTACTCAATTGTATTCTATTATAATCCTTAATAATTTTCTATTTTATTTTAAATAGAGGTAAACATATGAATCTCCATACTTTTAGAAAATCATTGCACAGATAGATAATATTGTTTAATAATAACATTCTGGTTCCCTCCACAAAATGCAGATATCAGAATCGACATGCATTATCTTCATCTTACTTGAACCATACAATGCTCAGTCCTTAGTGTACAATTGTTAGGATTTAAGGTTAATCTTGAGAAATAAATATTGGAATCCATTTCCTTGAAGTTCTATTGGGCATCTTTTACCAATCAGGAACTTTCCCATGACAATAATGATCATAGAATTACAGAATCACAGAATATGCCAAGTTGGAAGGGACCCACCAGGATCACCAAGTGCAAATCCTGGCCCTGCATAGAACCATCCTCAAGATCTCACACCATGTGCCTGAGAGCATTGTCCAAACACTTCTTGAACTCTGTTAGTCTTGGTGCTGTGACCACTTCTTTGGGTTCTTGGTTATAAAGAATTGATTTGACCAAAATCCTCAATGCTGAAGTAAAAATCCTGAATCTCAATCAAGTTTTAGCCGACTTTAACTTTACCAACACAGTTCTTAAGCTTGGAGCAATATTATTGACTTTAGGATTGAAAAATAAATGTTAACACCAAATCTATTATGTAAACACAAACTAAGCTCTGCTGTGACTGTTCAGTCCTTTTAAGTGTATTAACTGAGCTGGACTAGTTTAAGGAGAAATATCTAAATTAATTACATTTAACCTGCATGAAGCAATATGCCAAAGCATAAAGAAGATCCTGCCACTGGCAAAGTGTTTTTTCCTTATTAATTATAGCATTAATTAATGTTAATTAATGTTAATCAAACAAATTTATGCACAAGGTTATGTAAGGCACTAATGTAAAAAAAAAATCTACATTGAAAGTAAACCCTTTTTGCAAAAGATGCAAGAGATTTGTTCTTTTACATAGTTTGACAGAAAATTAAAACAAACAATTATGCCATTTTTGCTGTCTAGTGAGACAGTGATCATTATGAAACAGATTTACTTTAAAGTCCTTAGAGTTAGTATTTGTCTACTTTCCATGTGCACTAACACTCTCAAGTAGAAGTTTTAGTTAAGTGGAAATAAATTGTTAAGCACTTGCTCTGTTTCATTTTAGTATTTGGAGCTTGCTTCATGCAACTTCATTGTTCCAGTACTTTGGTGGGGTTTTTTGAGTTCTATTAAGATACACTGGCCTTTGACTTGGAAGTTATTTTGGTTTCAAAATATATTATATATTATATATTTAAAGACTCCTATGCGATCCAGTGGGAAAAAATCCATCAACATCTTATAGTTTCTGAAGTTACTCTCCTATTAAAAATGTTTCAATTTATATCAAGCATATTTTCAAAATTGACTGCATTCATTTGTCTTTTGCTTGTTTGTTTTGCAGAAAAAGATTTCTTTCATTCACTGTAAATCCCACATTCAAACTAACAAAATTTCCTGTGGTATAGTCTAATCTACCCAATGTAACCCATTGTCATATGCACTACGTGAATTTCTTTCATCCGCTCTTTTCTCTAAATAAAGATAGACCTTAGAAACTACCACAGAGGACAAAAGGATTTGATTCTTATTCAGGTTGGAAACAGGTTCAAAGATCATGAGCGGCTGTGCCACCCCCCAGTTTTCCCTTTTATGTCACGGTTTCTGCCCTTTTTTCCCTTTTGTGTCGCGCTCTGCCTTAACCCCTTCCTTATCTTCTCCCCAGTTCCAGAACCTTCCATCCCAACCCTATAAAAGTCCCATGCAACCCCCAATAAAGTGTTCACTCTTGTTCGACCCCAATTTGGTGTGAACCGTCTCCTCACTTCCCCTGGCAGAATGCAGCAATTTTTTCCAGATATCTCTTACAGCTTATGTCTATTGGATAAAATCATAGAATCATAGCATCTCCTGAATTGGAAGGGATCCACAAGGATCATTGAAGTCCAACTGTCAGGCCAGCACAGGCCAACTACAACAATCACACCATGTGCCTGAGAGTATTGTCCAAACACTTACTGAGCTCTGGCAAACTTGGTGCCATGACCACTTTAAGTACACTTAAGGTCTACTTAATTTCCTCAAGAAAAATTCACCCTTGTCATTGTCCTGGTTAGGTGGTCTGTAGTAGACTGCCATGCTGACATCAACATTATTGATCTTGCCTTTGTAAATTCTTGAAGAGTTTGAATGGACAGTAATAAGCTTTTAACTGAGACCCAAAGGTTAAATTTAAATAACTTAAGTCTCCAGTTCTCTGATTTCAATCTGAAGAGAATTTAGAATTATTATCCTATTTTTTTATTAATCTAAAACCTTTATATATACTATAAAGGTATATATATATATACTATATATATATATATATATATATATATAAAGGTATATATATATACTATACTATACCAAAAGGATTTGGTGCCCTTAATTACATAAAGTATTTAAATTCTTTTGATAACTAGGTTAGAAATTAAAATAAATAAATAAAGCAAACCTATATGACAGTAGTAAGTTGAATATTAAAACCTATGCTAAAAAGTAACAACTTCGAATGTTATAAAGTAACATCTTAAAGAATGAAGTTTTTTGTTGTTTTTTTTTAATGTTGTCAATTCAATATGAAGTAGAACTACACAAATTCTTACATCAGTAATTTACAAACCAACATTTTGTTCAAAGGAACTTGGATGTATCTGCTTCTCTGAAAATATGAAATTTTACAGAGTGAAGAGGTCTAATTTTTCTAAGAGTTTGGCGTATTTACAATCCATACTACATAAATATTAGAAATGGGCTGAAACAAAACCTTTTCTGTGAATACTCCCAAAGGTATAAGAACAACATTTTTTGGTTTGATTTTTAGATCCTTTGCATTGCTTTTGTTACTCCTCCTGTGTAAATAGTATGTTTATTTACAAAATAAAAAAGCCATCTTAAAGGTGCTGCCCATCTTGTCTAAAAGAATAAACAGGGGTTTCTTGGCAGACAAATGGCTGAACATGAGCCAGCAGTGTGCCCAGGTGGCCAAGAAGGCCAAAGTTATCCTGGCCTGTATCAAAACCAGTGTAGCCAGCAAAACCAGGCCAGTGATTGTCTTTCTGTACTCAGCAGTGGTGAAGCCACACCTTGAACCCTCTGTTGAGTTTTGGGCCCCTCATGACAAGAAGGAGATTGACATGCTGAGGTGAGGACAGAGATGGGCAAAAAAGTGGGCAAAGGGCTTGGAGCACAAATATTATGAGAAGCAGCTGAAGGAGCTGGGGTTGTTTAGCCTGGAGAAAAGGAGAAAGAGGGTGTACTTTATTGGCCTCTACAAGTACCTGAAAGGAGGTTGTAGTGAAGTGGGGGCTGATCTCATCTCCCAGGTGATGGGAGAGTGACAGGGCAAGAGGAAAGAGCCTCAAGTTGCATTAGGGTAGGTTTAGATTAGATATTAGGGAAATATGTCTTCACAGAAAGGGTTCAAATTGCTGAAACAGACTGCCCACAGAGGAGGGGGAATCACCATGCCTGTAACTGTTCAAAAAATGTAGATATGATGCTTATGAACATGGTTTAATGATGAACATGGTTGTAGAGCTAGGCTGGTGGTTGAACAATGATTGTAAAGGTCTTTTCTGAACTTAACAATTCTATGATTTTATGAATAAAGTGATTTTAAAAGATTTCTGTATGAATGCCTTATCATATATTTGCGAAATAGAAGCTAAAAGATAAAAAACCTTTAAAAATATTGTTTCTTTCTCTGATCATTATTTCAGATTCAACTTCATATACAGAACACAGTTTACTTTCTCCATTTGCTTAGCTGTATCATCATAATATTGTTGCATGAGAAATTGTTCGTCCTTATGCATGTTTGATGGCTGTATGTTTTTATTTGAATGTCTGCATATTTTCAAGATTATTTTGGTCCAGGAAGAAGTCTTAGCAAAATTACCCTGTGCAAAGCAATTTTAATCATACATTTAGCCTAGATGAAATGAGAAAATTTTGGAAAAAAATTCAAGAGAATAAAGAGCTGATTCCTAGACTGATTGAATTAACATTAGATCTGACCTTTTAAGCCATTTGAATGTTGCCTAACATACAAGTGTAAGAAATAGAGTACTTTTACTTCTTAGAAGTTCATATGAAGGTTTTCTTTTATTTCATTTTGCATGAAATTGCAGAAACACCTTCAAGTTATTAAGGAGGATGCTTAAGTAAGCCTATGGCTCCGGCAGTCTGGTGGGGATGCTCTCTGTTCCCCTCCCCCAACTCCACGTGGTCGCCGGGATGTCACACAGAGACAGACCACACAAGCAGGCGGGTAAGCAGGAAGCAAAGAGGGTTTTATTCCCAGGATCATGGGTATTTATAGGGGGTCACAGGGGGAAATGATGTCACATCACTGGACATCAGGTCTCACAGCAAGTAGGGAAAGGGTTAACAACAGATAGGGGACAGGGGACGCTTTCTCACCAAACCGGTTTTGGCAGCTCCTAGCATACTAATGAGAGAGTTTACCGATGTTCCCTGAGGGCCAGACAGAGACGGCCAGGGACAAACTCTGTTTACAATGGAATAAAAACTATGCCTTTAAAACATTATAGTGAGCTCTCTTCATCTTCTTCAGAAACCCATCTCTTACAAACTGTATTCCATTTCTGATATTGTACATTCATTGCCACATATAGCCATTAGAATTTTTCCAGGAATTCATTCTATGTACCTACTTTATCGCTACTACTACTACTACTACTACTACTACTATTTATTATTTAATTACTTTTATTAATAATTTTTATTTGTTTAAGAATGAAAAATTGTTGTACTTTATTTTAAAGAAAATACTCCAACATAAAATACTGATTAATAAATATTAATGAAGAATAACTGATTTCAAAACAATGAGTATGCAAGGTACAAATACAATTTTAAGAATCATACTAATTCAGCTAGGAAAATGAAATTATCTGTGCAAATAATAGATCCAAAAGGTCAAATACATCAAAACATCTCTGATTTTTTGTATCAATTGCACAGTATATTTTTGAACCATTTACAAGATAATAATTACACAGATTTCTCTACAAATAACTTAGGAGGACAGCTGCTCAATTTTTAGATAAAAATTTTTTGGAAAAATTTTAGCTGAAAAGAGATTAAACTTACTGATCCTTTTCAAAAAAATATTTGTCAGTTTTCAATTCATCCAAAGCCATAATATTGTTTGCCATGTTTTGCATTAAAATATGAAAATTAGTTTTGGTACCAGATAACAAATTATGCTTAGTTCATCTAAAAGTATGTGTAGGCTTATGAACTTTCAAGATCTTTTGAATGAAGCAAGATGAATTTCAAACTTATAGCCACACACAAATGTATGTTTATTTTGGTTCATATTGTAACCACACCCATCCTTTAAAAGATATCTAATGCCCTATGTTACATTGTATCCTTGAAATTGCACCAGAAGCAAGAGAAAAATTTGGGGTCGCACCTGTAGATCACCCGACTCTTTTGAAGTAAAGAGAATTTTTCTGTATGGCAAATACATCTGTGCAAACTGCCTATGCCAGTGATAGTACGTGAGTACGTTGACACAGTTTAACTTTGTCATACTTTGAATTTCATCTAAACAACACTCATAAAAACGAAAAGCTCACTAATTATAATTACTCAGATTGCATTCAGGAAAAATACAACTGATGTATATAGTATCTTTTGTTTCCTTTGTTATCAATGACAAAAGAAAAAAGCTATAAATGCTTGAAACATGTGAACATAAATAATTTCTGTAAGCCTACCCTTTTTCAGCTGCAGCATTTAGTCTTAATGACAATTTTGCCTTGACTACAGATGATATGCAAGAGTTTCTTGGGTTTTTTGCTGGTTTTTTTAACCCTCAGTGTAATTTTTTGGGGGAGGGTATTTTGTTTGTTTGCTTGTTAGTTTTTCCAGAAGGATATTATTCCTGTGAGGAATAAGCATTAGAAAAAGAAATAAAATCCACATTAAGTGGTTTAATTTAATTTAAACTGTCACAGAATCCCTTTATTATTCCAACTCTCTTGGAGAAAGTTCTCTTTTTTAATGAAACCAACACAACTTATCCCATTACATCAACTCGAATCTAATAAATCAAATATTTGCACATTTCCACTTCAGGTACTTGCAAATAGATTTTTTTTTTTTTTATCATGGTCTTAAAATCTAGTGTGGAACAGGTGTCATACCTGGGTACTTTGAGAAGCAAAAACAAATAAGGAGGCCTGTCTGTAGATCTGCACTTCTCTGGAGGCTAGTTGAACATGTCCAAAGGCAGAGAGAATGAGAGGCACCTTCTCCCATTCTTGTTGAGTGGAGGTCTCATTAATGCTACCATGTCACCTTGTTATTAAAATACTTCCTCCAGTAATATTCATTGGGCTTCAATGATGTATCTCTAAACACTAGAAAATAGTGTGGGTGCTAATGTTGGTGGGGAAATACTGTCATGAACCTAGCTTAAAAACTGTGAGAATATGAGTCCAATATTTTAGCAAGGGACATGGAGATACAGAGAAGTGTTATGATTTCTTCCAGGAAGTAGGACAAGCTAGATATTATGATCAAGTTATGATTTCTTGAACTTCAGCAGTTGGACCTTTGCAGTGCATGAAGTCAAATTGTTTTCTCTAGTAGATGCTGATGTAGAAACACATTTCTGGTGCACAATCTCTGATTTAACAAACAATAATTTTTGGTTGCTGCATCTGCTCAATTTGTGCCTGCATCCCATCACTTATGTTTTGCTTCCTTACACAAATAAAAGAGTGCAAACACTTGAGGGATGCATTTTGCCTCCCAATAATTCAGAAAACCCACCAAAGCCCTATTACAGTCATAGAAGTTGTGATCCTGAATCTAAAGCAAAACAGAAACTGCAGAAGAGTACTGATACTGGCAGAGAAGAACAAGGACATCAAACACAGAGTCAGTGTGTGCAGCTTGAGATGTGTCTGAGCACCCTGAAGATGGGTCAGAAAACTCAGCCTTGACAGAAATGAGTAGAACCCGAGTGAAGGAGGACCATGGTCATCAAATTTTCTTCACAGAACTTGTGTAAGGAAGACATTTACAATATGGTTTGGAAGGGTCACTTGGCTTGAGCTGGCTTGCCCAGTGAGTAGGACATCACACTACTTTTGTGGTTATCTCTGCCATAAATTACACAGCTGCTCTTGGACCTCCTTTTACTGAGGAAAGCAGCACCTCCTTTGATTCCCTAACCCATCATGTTCACTCATGGTTGTTAGGAGTGCATGACTGATATTCTTTGCTGGAAGAAGAGACCAGAGTGATAGAGAGAGGTAAGCAAGAAACTGTTGTGGGAACATTTATTGTTTTATTGAATATTTTTACACAGTGCAAGTAAGCAACAACCTAGAGTTCTGTGTGCTTAGAAACAACAACTGTGAAGGTTTCTACTGTGACAATAATGTTATTATTTAATCACAAAAGGCCTTATTCTGAACTGTCTTTTTGTGTTTGCCCTTTCTCTGGAGATTCTTTGACTTGTCACAGTTGAGTCCTGCTGCCATAAAGTGCCTGACAGCTTTACCCTGACACATCTGAAGCAGGATTGCATTCTAACAATCAATTATCTTTACCTTCAAATAACTGCCTCCTGTTTGAAAAGCCTTTTAGTAGTAAGTCAATTTAATGCAAATAAATAAAATAACATGGGGTTTTTTTTAATACTTTCTGTAGTCAATAAAAGGGGACATACTGTTAATAATTTGTACATGATGGTTCACAAGATGCTGAAATACAGAATAGGCTGTATTAATTAGATATAAATTTGATTATGATAATGAAGTTATTCTATTTTAAAAAGTATAGTAAAGACCTCTAGTGAACATAAAAAAAAAAAAAATCCAGTATGACATAAATGTTTCCAGAAGCCTGAACATCACCTATAAAGGCCTCCTTTTCCTAAAGTAGGTGTATTGTTTACATTTCATGAAGATTTATAGAGCTGTATGGGCCATATTATTTTAGTTGCCCTAAGTCAAGTGTGCAAACTTTGGAACTGGTCACAAAGACAGATAAAAGCATAATTCATGGGAACACAGAGGAATTGTATTTCCTCTTTAGAGGCTTCCTTCTTGAATCATGCAGAAACTATTGATTGTATTTCAAAGGCAGGGGTTTTTTTAAATACATACCAGTGACTTCATCTGTCTTGAGCTGTCTGAACTTCAAACAGATTTGGGAAATACAGTAGATAAAAGGAATTTATGAGAAATAAATTATGTCACAAAAGTGGCAGAACTCTTTACCCAAAAGATGGGTCTTTTAAAGCAAAGAGTAATCTTTTCCTTGCTTATTGATAATGGGGAAGTTCAGATGCAAACATATGTATCTTAATAAATAATTTAAATGAAAGTTCTAAAATAATAATTTTCAAGTTATGCGTAAGAATCTGTCCATTTTTTCTTATTATTATGAAAATATGTTTTCTGTTCTGATTTGGTTGTGTGTTGTTAAAGTATGCTAATTTAGATTTTTTTCTATCCTGAATATGGTCACATGTGCAAAAAGTTGATGTGCACCTTCCTTACTCTCTCTGATGACATTAATAGAAAAACATGAAGAACCTTGAGGTGGCACTTCCATCTTGTGCAGTGTTAATTGTCCAGCAGCACATCACATTGAGCCAACATCTTGACCGCATGGAGTATAGCCTGGGCAGCTGTGTGCCCAGCTCTAAGTCCGGCAAAACAGTGATCAGGAAACACTGTCCCAGGTGACAGCCTTCTCACTCATCCCTGGGGAAAGCAGAGAGATGTAAACAGCCTTAGATATCTTTTCTGCAAGGTCTGATGCTTGTGCTTCTTCAGAGGGAGGTAGGGATTCCAGAGCTCAGGTATGGGAACTTTGGCTGATAAGTAGTGCTAGGAACAGCCCTTCCTATGGACAAAAGTGTAAGCATGTGATGTGTTCTTTTGGCAGAAAAGTAGGTGCTTCTAATTCTCATCAAACAGTTGACATAAAAGGAATTTTAGGATCTTAGTTAATACACTGGCAACTAAGTTGCTAAGGGTTCTTGTTTTCATCACTCACTAATAAGATTAAAATTAAAAGGGTTTCTGTTAATTAAAGAAGAAGTTGAGAACACTGAAAAACTCCACAGGATTTAAATTAAACATAATTTATTTTGGTATGGGAGTGAATTTCTATAGAGCTATGGTAATGTGGGGATGAAGGCTTCATTTTTCAGCACCATGTGAGAACAATTAATTTTCTGAGGTTACTGTAAGTGACAATATCTAAAAACGATGCCATCCTGGCTTAATTTGGTTTTATGTTACTGAAAGTGCAGTTTTCAGGGCTATTTGTACCAGTGAATAGTTTCTTCAGACAGGCTGCCTGTCTGGGTGAAGAAGGGGCAAAAAGCATGGTACAAAGTAAAAAAGCTGCTGCTCTGTGAGAGTGGGGCACTGGACATTCAGACAGAGTCAAAGGCTGTAGGAGAATGCTAACAGTGATATTTCACTGGATCTACAATGACCTGAAGTGTCCATTCTGCTAGCTCTCCTGTTTGTTTGACATGGTTGACTTGTGATGTCCTCTGGTCACAACTTGTTTGCCCACCCAGACTCTTTAGCCTGGAAAATATGCTTTCAAGTACCATCCACCTTTAAGTCTGCTTTTAGTAAAGCATATGGGAAGGGACACTGACAGGTAAAATTGCCATGTCATTGAAAAAAAATCCAAGCGTATGTATTCTTAGTGAGAGGCAGTACTTCAGATGTTTTTTCACTTTGCCTTTGTCAGCTTGGTTATGCTGTTTTTCAATACAGTTGGAAAAAACAATAAAGAGGTGGTAGTCTTGCCTTCCAGTACCGTTAACAGATATCTGCTTGTCCTAGTTCAGCAGGTGGGACCAGTTATCACTGTGTGGGGGTGATCAAAGCTATGTATTCTACCACCCTCTAT
>JAWWTY010000088.1:17357625-17386742 GCA_035222235.1 Margarornis squamiger
AATGCTAAGGCACACGGGGGAGAAAAAGTTTCTTGGATCACCATTAAGTTTAAAAGGACATTTCCTATGAAGCATAGCATGAAGCATGAAACATTGTGATGTAAAATACGTAAGATGTTAAGTATCAGGACTTGTGAGGCTGCTTGAGAAATCAATGTACTTGTTTAGCTCAAAATGCTAGTAAATTATTACAGAGACCACTTAATAGAAAAATCATCTCAGCCACAGAAGCATTGAAGTGAGTATTCTGAACCATAAATAAATTTCAGTATATTCATTGTGCCAAGCACACTGACAAGGTCACCAAGGGCAAAGGAGGTGTTGCAAATATTTTTAATGTACTCATTACATCACCGGGTTGAAAATGTTCATGATGTCTCAGGACTGGGAATAGATGATGACTAAAAATTCAGAAGAACATTTTAATCCCTTAATTATTGTTCCTCTTTTTGGTGGTAATACGTAATGTGGAATTTCTCCTTTTGCCGATGTGTACATGTATATTAGGGTTTTCTGGGGAACATTGGTGTGTATCAATCTCAAGTAACATGCTTATCATTAATAACTTCCCTGGATGTTCTGATCATCTGTGAAGCTGGCTGGAATCTGATCTTTTTTACACCAACTTAATAATAATGTTTTCAGTATTAAATTGATTTCAGTGGAGTTTCCATTGATTTCTTTTGGCATCAAAATCCAGTTCCTGTTGGTAGCAGATGACTTTTTATCTGCCCATTTTCTAAAATGGATATTTTCATTATCTTCTAGTTGTTTTGAGTTTGAGGTTTTTTGTCTTTAGATTTTAGTATTGCCGTTCCTGAGTCTTGTTTTGATTGCTTTCTCTTTCCTTTAAAACAAACCCTCCTCTTTATCTTCTCAGCCTCAAGAAAGGCAATTGTATTCTAGGCTGCATCAAATGCAGCCTGGCCAGCAGGGCAAGGAAGGACTCTGCCCTGGTGAGACCCCACATGGAGTGATGCATCCATCTGGTGTCCCCAGCAGAAGAACATGGAGCTGTTGGACTGAGTTCAGAGAGGGCAATGAGGATGATCAAAGGACTGGAGCACATCTCCTATAAAGACAGTCTGAGAGAGCTGGATTTGTTCAGCCTGGAGAAGAGAAGGTACCAGGGAGACCTTACAGCACCTTTTAGTACCTAAAGGGTGTCTACAAGAAAGCTGGAGAAGGACAAGGGTATATAGTGACAGAATGAGGAGGAATAGCTTAAAACTGAAAGTGGGTAGATATAGACTAGATATTAGGAAGCAAATTATTTGCTGTGAGGGTGATGATGCACTAAAAATGGATGTCCAAAGAATTTGTGGCTGCCCCATATGCCCAGAAGTGTTGAAGGCTAGAAGTGGCATTAAACAACTTGGTCTAGGGGAAGGTGTACTGGCCTGTGGCAGGAGATTGTTATGATATAATCTTTAAGGTCCCTTCGAACACAAACCAGTCTGTGATTCTATTATTCTATGCTCTTTGGTCCTGCAGCTTTTCCAAGATGCAATCTTCAGTGGTAGAACAGGCTGAGGGCCTCCTGTACAGACTCTCCTTCTTACTCCTGGCACATACACCACCCTTGCTGCCTTATCGGTTGTTCTGAATAACCATTCCTGTAACTTTGAATGGACAGCTGATATGAACATTTTTAAATAAATATTTTACTTACTTGTTTCCCACAAGATCATTTCTCCAGTACCATGCAGCATGGCACAGCCAGCTGGAGCATGCTGTATCAAGGGAGTGATATGCAGAGTTAGTACTGCTAGCTATTTCGAGGCTATTTTGAGAAAGCAGCCATAGTTTCCAATAAAATTATCTAAGAAGCAATGTATGAGTGGCTAAGAGCTAAAATATTTTTTTTTTAAGCAAAAAAATCCTTAATCAATATGGAACTCAGTATCAGGTAAATCTTGAGTGCAGGTAATTAAACAGTAATTTTATTTTAGGCTTAGCTGTTAGGAACCCAGGAACATCAGAAGGGCCAGAAATACAGGTAATTTCTTAGCTATGTGTAGGACTTTGGTGGTTAAAATAAGCATAGTAGAGAAACTGAGTCTCTCTTTCTGGGGCTAAGGGGCTGACACTGCTATGGAGAAGATGGTTAGGCTCTTATTCTTTTTCTTGGTACTGATTTGTGAATAGTTTGAATACTTTCAGTGAAGAGAAAAGGCAGTGAAAAAAATATTGCAAGTATTGCAAGGATATTGCAAAAATATTGCAAGGATCTAAAGGATCTCAGATCCCCAGGATCCCAGGTGGTGGATCTTAAGCATGCACTTGTGTGGTGGTTTGACTTTGTCTGCCCAGTGCCCAGAAAGCCCTGCTCAACAGAATGGGGTCAACAAATACAATGACAGAGATCTGGGTTGAGATAAAGGTTCTTATTACCTTCATGGGCAAAACAGACTTGAGGTGGAGAATCTAATTTATTACAAATTAATAACAGAATAAAATAATGAGAAATAAAACAATGCCAAAATCACACTACACCCCACCCACCCTTCATCTGAGGCTCAATTGCACTTCTGACTGTTCTGTGTCCTCCACCCCAGAAGGACAGGGGGACAGATAAGGGAGATTATAGCAGTGTCTTCCCCTTCCTAAATATACTATCACAGAGGCTCTACCAATGTCATTGAGGGACTCAGCTTTGACTAGCAGCTGCTCCATCTTGGAATTGGCTCTGTTGGACATGAGAGAAGCTTCTGGTGCCTTGTTAGAGAAGGCCCCCTTGCAGCTCCACCTCCGTCTGCTTCCAAAACCTTGCCAAGTAAGCCCAAGACAATGAGATAAAGGACTAGATGCACACTTTGCTATATATTCTGCCCACTGCTTCAGGCAGCATGGGTACAGGGACTGTCCTTAAATACTAACAGAAACAAACTAAAAGCAACGTAAGAAAAAGAGAGAAAAACACTGAAGAGGTGAGGAAGACTGAAGCTTTGAAGTGCTACCTCCATTTTGTGCAGTCTGGAGTATAATTTTGTTTTGTTGGGTTTTTTGGATTTTTTTTGTTGTTGTTGTTGGGGTTTTTGTTTGTTTGTTTGGTGGGTTGGTTTGGTTTGGTTTGGGTTTTTTTTGTTAGTTGCTTATCTCCTACTGGAGAAATTAGCACAAATGGTATAAGCTTTGGAACAGTGGTGTGGATTTGAACCCATGTATCCTAATTTATGAAAAGCCATTAGGACAAAACAGGGTCAGGTGTTACAGCCTATTCTTCTTTTCTGATTAGAGTTTATCTTTTTGTGTATTTCAGTTATAAAAAAAACTTAAGTAAATAGCAAGCAATTTTTATTTCATCAGTTAAGCCCTTTTTGGTGAGTGAATGAGACACTTGGAAAATGCAGGATTACGAAGACAAATATTGGGAAATATGCTTAGCTGAGAGGGAATATGAAGAGCTGGGAAGCAAGGAAAACACTGTGAAGAAGTAAGTTGGCACTGAGGTATCTGACTTTGTTACTCCTTTCAAAAACAACAGTAATTCAGGTATTGAATACTAGTTTAAAATCCAGTTTGTAGCTTGGAGAATAAAGGACAGTATGACATATTTAGCTTTTTTTTTTTTTTTTTTAAAACCTTCCTCTCAAAAGCTCTCTGCTTTTGAAAATATGTCAATCCAAATGTACAGCCTGTTGACCGAGTTGATTACTTTTCATGAATTGTTATATAAACGATAGGATAAGAGAACTAGAATAAATTACAGCTAAGTCCTGGTAATACAGGCTGAAAATTAGTAGCATTTTTCAACTGTGTGAAGTTTGGCTAATATAGACAGTGTACAACAGTTCTATAAAGAAGGCTGCGACTTCTTGCAGTTTCCGTTTCTCTCAGAGGAAAGCAACATCACATATTGAAAATGTTCTTTACTCAGGTGTAGCTTCTCATTAATTGACACTGTAGAGTTTCTAATTAAAAATAAAAGCTTTATATATTACCTCTTGGGTTTTTATGCAAATGAAAGACTTTTGAAGGACAGTTGGCCATTCTACCTTTTGTCCCAATCATTCACTTCACAAAATTTGATGATTTATAATTCAGAAATAGTAAACTGTGACTTTTTACGTTCTCGTTGAATTTCACTGTTGTCAGGGAAATAGGTACTTGAGAGGTTTTGCAAACAGTCAGAACTTCACTGAAATTACTATGAATAAAGTAAAAGAATATTAAGGGAAAATCTTCTCCCTGCTTATAACTCAACAATTCTCCAACTTTTTCCTTAGATTATCTTGATTTAATGTCAAGTATGCCTGAATTTTGGAGATTTAACCAGATTGCAGGAAATTTAAGTCCGTGACTCTTTTTATTTAAATGTTATACAGTTACTTTGCTGAGATAGAGCTTCCTGCATATTGATGGTCACTTCTTTTTCTCTCTCCCATGCACAGATGGCAAGAGTTATGTTTAGATGTACCAAAATAAATGGCAAAAAAGCATGGGAAACAGGCAGCTTTATTTTTCTTTACAGAAAACATTTGTGTTGTGATTTGAGACAATTTACAAAAGCTCTTACTAGTTGCAGATTTATTCCAATGGTGTTTACTCAAGCTAAATTATTGGAAGATCTCCTTTGTATTTCACTTGATATGCTATTTGTTGACATATCAAGTTTATTTCAATTAAGGAAAACAAGTTTCTGTGTTCATCTTTCAGCCATTTCAGCATTAGCATTAAAATTGTCAAATTACTTCTATGTTGATATAGAGACATGGATCGTATGTGGTAAGGCACATGATTTATATTGATCTGATGAGCTGTGGTATTTCATTTGAAAAATTTTCTTCTGTCTTTTATAATTCAAATTTTTTTCTAGATGTGATCTTATTTTTCAGATAGGTCAGGCTATTTTTCCATATCACAATCAAATTTATGGAATTTCCAAATGTCTCTTCTAAAATGTTTTAAAATTTGTAGTGGAAAAAAGCTTGATTTCCTTTTTTTAGTTGCATTTTCCCTTGCTATGAAATTACAGATCTAGTACCTAGAGTAGATCAAATGATCTTGAAGATCAAATGATCAGAGAAGATCTTAAACAAGCTTAACAAGATGTTCAAGTAAGCAAGAATTATAAACACAATTTCCACTGTTTTTTAGGGCATTTATCTGCATGGACCTTCCAAGTTAAGACAAGGATCTTCTCTTTAGAGCTTCATTTTTAAGATAGAATGCAGTGGTTTTATTTTAGAGCACCACTAACACATGCACAATTGTCTCACCACTGCAAACTCATTTTTACCATGCTGGAATTATTTAATTTTTGTCACCCTGTATAAAAAAGAAAGAAAAGTAAACACTGTGTTTCCTGAGAATAGATGAAGATTAAATTAGTAGACACAAACTCAGGATTCCACTGGTAGGTAACAATCAGTTTGTCTTTACCTGACATCTTCAAATACTGTAATTTGATACTGTAAACCAGATCAGTTTTAAACAAGAAAAAAAATCAGCAGACTTGATCAGCAGACTTGGAGCAGAAGCAGGATGGAACTAAGTGTATTTGTTTTGCTATACCTCATAAAGTAGCTGGATCCATCGGATGTGTTCAAATTGTATCTCTATTATATGTCTTTTATGTTAAATCTAAATGCACATTTAAGGACATATAAATCAGTAAAATGATTAGCCTTGTTAATCTAATCTAAAGACTTGTGGAGTAAATTTATCTATTCCTATGCACAGTGTGAGGTGTAATTTTACAGTTCTGGAGTATTATATTTTGTGTGCAGTCTTGTATTTTGGCAGGCTTTCTTTTTCTCAGATGACTAGAAGCTTATGTGGATTATGTGTGTTTATGTACAAGGAGTTTTAGGTGAATAATTATGAATACATCTGCTGAATGTCACAGTTCACCTGAAAAGAAGCAGGACTCAACCTAAGTCATGCCCTTGGCTGCTGACACACTTTATCCTCATTTTCTTTTCCTTCCTGCTTTACTTTGTAAAGGAAAGGGATTTGGATCTGTACAATTGGATGACAGCACTTGTCCCATGCTGCCACTTTCAGGGGCATGAAGTGACTCTGCACATCTACTTCCACTCTGAGGTACTCAGGATCTCTCTGCAGTCCCTTCTAGGGCTGTGCTTTGAGCTGCTGACTGCATGATATGTTCACTCCTGCTCTTTTGTGTGCTTTTCAATATGGTGACTTGCTTCTCCCCAGGTATTCTCTCAGTGAATGATGAAACATATTACAGAACTGACACAATTCTTTGTAATTATGATGTAAACAGTTGGTATTAGAAGACTTTTGAAGAGACATTCTTGGGGGTGGGGGTGGGGATGAAATAGCAATCTTATAAAAAAAAAGAAAAACAAAGAAAAACATTAAAAAAAAAATAGTGCTTAACCGTAAGATTCTTCAAAATGCTAGAATTGCCCCCTCAATGCCTTTTTGCGCTTTTGCAGCATGGATGTAACTATGGTGACACTTTCTTTCTTAGTAATATAAGTCTAGTGCTCCCTAAACTCTGAGCAGAATATTAAATCAGATCTGATTAAATTGGGTTCCCTTGATAGAGCAAAAGATTGTTTAAACCTTTCTAATTTGTGACCTATGATTGTGCTGAGTTAAATGTGATATTAAGGTCAAGGTCTAACAAAAAGTCACAGAGTACACCACAAATTCATTACTACATTTTAATTCATGTAGTGACACATCTAAGAACATGCTTCTTTACCTTTGACCCTCAGTTGTAAAGGAAATCCATCTGTACTTACTAGGTTATGCAAACCCCTGGAGACTAGATTGCTAGGACCATTAAGGATATAGAAGGTCACGATAAGGAGACTTCTGTATAAATACTCTGTCATTAATATTCTCCTTCAAAATGAATGTCGGCAAAAAAGGTAAAGACCACAATCAACAACATCTCATGGCAATTTTCAGAGCAGAGGATGTATTGCAGAGTATTTATCATGTCCATTGTACTTTGGAGTCTTGCTTAGGTACAATTAAGTGGGCCAAATAAGGCATCTAAATTTCCTTTGCAGTTAACAGTGACAGGTACGGTCAAGGCAGTGATTCACCACCAGTTAGATGCTGAGAAGGCACGAAAAATACTCTCTTTGTTCTGACAAACAGTGTATGTCAGAAAGATGGAATGGGCACTGAACAGAAAGAAAAGAGCTGAAGGAGAGAAAAAAGTACTAAATTATAATAAAAATTAGAAAGCATTTTATGATTAGATGTCCTGTCCATCCAGGATGATTCTTTTAATGTACACAACATTTATTTGACTAGTTCTCTATATGAGGATTTTCAAAGGTAAAAAAGGAGTGAGCTTATTGCTTTCTTTGCAGAAGCTATTCAGCTGGTACAAATATTATGTATTTGGTAGTATCTTGTTATTTAGCACTGCCAACTGCCTATCAATCTTCATATTTGCAAAAAAAAAGAAAAAAGATCAACCACCCCACTGTGCTGAATGTGACAGCATTGTAATGTCAGAGGACCAAGAGACAGGTGATGTTTTATGATAGAAATAAATCTTTTATGAGAGCAAACTAGGGAGAATTGCATTCTTTTTTAGGGGATATATCTCTACACAGCTATCACTGACAATCTTCTCAAATACATCAGTTTCATAAGGCAAGGCTTTTATTGCACCTAATCATGTATTGAGTCATTAGGAGGAAAAAGGGAGACGGTATATGCGCTTTGTATATATATAATATATATGTGTGTATACAGATATATGCATGCCTTCATAGATATTTGTAAAGAATTGGACTCATTTAATGATCCTGAAACTGACTCCCACATTTTATGGTACAATTCTGATTTCTGCACAGCATGCAAAAGTGCTTTGGTCTATTGCATTCTGAAATTACATAAAATGTTTTCCTGAAAAAGACTTCAATTTAAATGGGAGGACTTGGAGGTTTTTTTGACATACAATGGGATGTTGCATTTTTGGTGTTCTTTTAACATGGTGACTGTAACTAGGTGTGGAATAATTTCAAGTGTTTTTTTCCAAATAAATCTATATGAATATGTATTAAAGAGTTATACCCTTCCAGAAAGCCACACATCTTACAGACAGGTAAAATCATTTGAACGATCCTATTATGAGCTTTTCCTATAACAGCAGACATCACATTGTGTCCTTTGAAGATTTAATTGTCATAGTTATGGTATTCTAGACTTGTTTTGATGCCATGATAAAAATAATTATTAAGAATCAGAAAAACCTCACAAGTTTCTGATTTTTATTTGTGGAAAAAGCCAGGATGTGTGTGAAAATTTCTGCTCTAATAAGCCACAATGTCATCATGAACCTAGCAAACAGAGTTGCAATTCTAGTTTCCCCTCAGCTGTTTGTCTAACTTTGGTATAGAACTTTTGTCACTTATTGGCTAGCCTGACTGCACACAAAGTTATTATTACAAATTCAACCCAGCTTTCTTCTTTATAAAACAGAAATCACAAAATTCGAATATTCAAACCAGTCAGTTCTCCAAACACATAGCCCTGATAAGAAAGTAAAAAATTATTTCCTTTTTATCTCCTCCAAAGTTTTATACAGTCCTATGCTAACTTTTCCCCTTATTCTTGTCCTGATGCTATTTTTCCTGTTTCCTATTGTTGTTTGTTATTTTACCAGTATAATTGCTGCTTGTTATAGTTGGTTACGGTTTTATCACAGACCCATGGCGAGGGTCAGCACACAGTCATGCAACTTAAAGGGTAGACCAAGGATGACAGTATCTTTTTGTAGTAAGGTAATCTAATGACAGACAAATTGTGTAGCTTAATAGCTGCTACATGATACAGCAGTGGGTTTTGAGGTTCCCAGACAGAAGCCTAGACAAAGGGCCATGAAGTAAAGGGAAAATACATGTGTGTTTATTTTTACACTGGGTTAAAAAAAAAAAAAAAAGAAAAAAGAAAAATGAAAAGCCCATTCTACCTCTTGGTGAAGATCTGTGCCAAACATTCTACAGAAAGGCCTGATGACTCTGTCTAGCTGCATAAGAGCAGCTGTCAGGGTGCTTCAATGGACCAAAAGACATGCCTGTCTTGCACATGACACATATTTTAATCTCATAGCATTAAATTGCTGTGTAGATAAATAATACACCAACAGGCAGACACATGGGAAGGATCTCAGTCTGGCCTTGTCACAGTCAAACTTAGTGTTCAGCTAATTCCACTTACCAGTCCTGGAAAGTAAAACATCTTATTTTGTAAGCTATTTTGACAAATATTTCCCACTAGTAAAACTGTTAATCTTCATAGGCTTCAGTTCAGGTCTTTTTGCGAAGTGGCCTAGTTGTGTTTCCTGTCTATTGTGTTTGATCTAAAACTTCAAATTCTGTATTTTTGTACAAGCACATATTTTCAAAGACCTTTTTCTGCCTTGTTTTTAATAACAGGTATGATTATTATTTTAAAAAGTCAAAGGAAGGAGCAGGAAGAAGAGGATTTCTCAACATAAACAAATTCCCTAATTCACTATTTTTTTTTCTGTTCTGTTTATTTGTATGTGGGTTTTCTTTTTCCTTTTTTTTTAAAAAAAAAAAAAACCAAAACAAACCTCTGAATCCCATCTGGAAAGCAGCACAAACTCTCTCTTCCCAAAACTCCCACTCTAGGAATGCTGAGTGATGCCAGAGCACAGGATGTGTTAATGTGAAGGCCAGAGCTAGCCTGCTCTGTTGTCAGTTCATCCCCTACCAAGCCTTGCTCTCCACAGCACAGACACAGGCAGTGGACAAAAGTCAACAGGCATAGCTCAGATCAGTAGTCAAGGGTTTGAGGGTTATTCAAATGGTTCAGCTGCTACTAGGCATTTCAACAAATCTGCAGTAGTTCTTATGAACCTCCTCCCACAGCTTGCTGTAAGTTTTGTAAGCTTCACAGCTTTCCCCCTCCATAATTTCCCTTCCTTCTTCTCTTTTGCTAGAGCTACTGCCTACTTCTGTTTGTCCACCAGGGTGTCTTGTGGTGTCCTCTGTCCCCACTGGGTAGAGGATGGCCTCTCCCTGCATGGTTCTGCTGTGCTTTGCCAGAAGCCAGAAGCTGGGCTTTCCATTCTGTTGGCACTGGACGTCCTTCCTACATTTTTTCAGGCTGTGTGAACTTGAACAACTGGTAAATTCCTCCAATGCTGAATGGTATTGTAGCCTGTTGTTTTTCTTATGAGAGCCTGATAATTTGCTATGAGATCCCATAAAGGGAACAGTTGAAGACCAGATCTTTTTTCTGTGTTAATGACTTGGCTGTTTTATTTCCAAACACAAGCCCTGTGTAGCCTGTTGGACAGGTAGAAACTTTTCTACTAGTGGGGGTTTAAATAGAATACTCTGAGACTTCTTAATGGCTGAAAGATAAAGTCTGCATAACACTACATTTAAGTTCCTGTAGTTTTGGGCTTTTTCCACATTGAAACTGAAGTCTAAATGGCCATCTTTCATTTGAGTTGCTTCAGACTTAGCTACAGAAGTGAATAAGTCAGGAAAACCATTGTTAAATTGCTATTTATTAGTAGACATTTTGGTAAAAATCATCTATATTTACCCCAGTATTTTAACAAGTGAAGAGAATTACTATGAATATTCCCAAGGTTAAGAATAGTTTTAAAATAACTCTGTGCTTGTAATTTATTTCATAAATGTCTAGATATATATTTATGTAGACATAGATTTTATCAAAAAGTGATATATGCAGATCACTCTATTCCATTTTCCTTTCTAGATATTAAACTAAAAAAAAAAACAGACTGAGAACCAGAATCCAAAGGCCTAAATGTCACAATACCTAATTGCAATTTCACAAGGCAAATGGAAAGCAAAACTATTTCACTAAAAGTGGTAGGTTTAAATTTTTATTATTAGCTTTTAATTTCATATTATGAAAACAAATTGTGAAGAAGTCTGTCAATTCTACATTCCAGAGGGTCTGCATACTTAGAAACCATGAGAATAGGACAGAAGAATTTCACTTGGTAGTAAACTATTAGCAAAGATATTCAAAGGCTGGGAAAGTGAAAGAAGACATTTCCTAGACAGTAATATTTAATGCAATCTCAAAAAGGTTTATACAGACTAAGAAAGGACTTAAAAAACATACAGTGTTACTAAGAAATACAGGTTTCTTGAATATAAGTGTGTATAAAACTCTTAAAACTTCTAGAAGGCAATATTTACAAATTTTTCTCTTTTCACTTCAGATTGTACCTTTGAAAGGGTCATCTTGCTCTGAGGGATGGTGATGGAAATGTCTTTTGATCTTTCCTTTGCCCTTTAGTTCTTTCCCACTCCATGCCCCCTTACTCAGATTCCCCCACTTGTTTGTTGCCCACGTAGAAAGGCTTAATTCCATCCATCCCCAGGGGCTGTTTTCAGAAGTCAAGGAATGCTAGAGAATTAAGGCAATCTGTCCAAGTGACCTATCCTTTAATTGTGCCCCCTGCTTGCACAAATTAACGTAACTGTACTGCTCCAAAAAACATGTCAATTCTAATCCTATTAGAACACTCTCCTTTAAATCTACAAAATGTATTAATGTACAAATTAATATAAGCTTTAGGGAGCTGAGATTCACCTAATAGGTGAATCTGTCAAGGATTATTCACTTTTTTGCTCCTAAAATAAGCAACATGGATAAAAATAAATGTAGTCTACAGACTAAATGGAGAACCATGCCAGTTAATTGATCTGTGCTATATATGTGGAAAATAAAATGTTTGGGAGGAAGGCATGATGTGCAGGATATATAAGTAGATGCATTGGAAAATTGAATAAATATTATTTTAGTTAAAAACACATGTAAAAACAGAAGGGTGCAGGATACCATGAAAAGGAAAACAGTTAAATTATTAAGTCATCCATATGGCTTGCTTTTCCTTAGGCTGTACCTTTTTTTTTTTTTTTTAAAATTCATATGTATTTATGTTACTAGAAAAACCTGCTGGAAATTAAAGACTTTAGAGCAAAATATTTTGTTGAATGATTTGAAAAAGAAGAGAGCTGGGGCATGCAAACAGACCTGGGTGAGTGAGGAATATGCTGAATAGACTGGTTGTAGTGCAAGGGAATGACAGAGGGAGTCAAAGGCAGCACAGAAAAGCAGTGCAAGTTGAGGGATCTCCATTTGGAAGACAAAATTTAGATAAGCAAATTGAAAGTTGAGAGTTAAAAAGTTGCTAAGAAGACTTGTAGGCAGGATAGGCATAGTCAGAAAATTAATGAGACCATTATTGTCTTTTCTTTTTTTGGTACACTAAGTCCATCTTTGGGTTATAAAAAAGGTCAGAGTGAGAGAAAAAGATGACATCATTTTTTTAGTAAATTGTAAGAGATTAAGGAAAAGATTTAGAAGTATTCCTATAGCCAATGAAATAAAAATGAAAATAAAGTGTGAACTGAGAGCACAGGATGAAAATAAAACACTAAATGAGAAATGTTGTTTATTTTTAGATGTTTTGGATGACATAAGTTTGAGTTGAGGAATCAGCATTCAAATGAAGGGTCACCTGTGAAGAGAGAAAGACAAGAACCATTAAGACCAAAGAAATAGCATGGACCTTTGTCACCTTCTACAACTATTAATGCCATTGCTGATTTTCCCTGAGCTTCATTAAGGTTCGGATCTGATGTTCTGTGGAAAGACCAGAGAGAGTCAAACAAGAGTCTAAGGAATGGAAGATGAAGACCACAAAGGAAATGATGTTGATTGACCACTTGTTATCATGAGGATTGAAATGAGAACGAATGGCAGGGATGAAAGTTGGAAATAAGAAGCTGTGACTCAACTGGAACACTTGCTCCATGTAGACCACTGAAGGAGACAGCACTGTTATCATCTGCATAGTAAAAGGAAGACAAAGCCAAATATAAAAGATTTTGCACCCAGTAACAAAGATCAACCATTCTAAAAGCCAATATCATGAAAAAGAAACATCTGGGAGTTTTGACCTTCTTTTCCTACTTTCTACAGAAACAGTAAAATGGACTGTAATAATTAAGAAAGTTGTACTGCACACCTTTTCAATTTTTTTTGAACTTTAAAGTTTGAACTTCCCTGAATATTTTTCCCCTTTTATACAGATTGCCTTTAGCAGATTTCAAATGCTTTAACTTAAATATTTAAGTTAAAAAGCACTCACAGTAGTTCTCACTTGTCACAATGGGGTTTCTATATTTTCACACAATCCAAACTGCCTATGTAAATGAAAGCCAAGAGTGGGCATAGATCACTGGAATAGAACTTCACACCTCATCTACTTTTAAAATGTTGTTTCCTTCACAAAGTAGAAAGAAAATTTCTTTGTCTTTTATCTCTCTAAAATCCACAGTGCTAAAGAACTTAACTATCTACAACACAAAGAAGAAAATACTTATTGAAATTCATTATCGGGTGTACTATCTACAAGAGAAGCCTTAATGGCCAGCAATTGCTGATCTCCTAGATGATTGACAGGTTTTGGTACCTACATCTTCAGAGATGTCAGATGTTAAAAACTTGATTCATGCCTTCATGAAAAAAACCCATTAAGTTTGTTAAAGTACTTTTACAGATGTAATAGCAATGGATCAAGCATAAGATAATGATCAAGCATAAGAACTAAGTAAAAATCCTTGTTTATCATGTTTAAAAAATTCAGGAAAATAAGAAGGGCCATGATTCTTTCTGGAGAGGACTAAACAGGCTCTCACTACTAAAAATGGTCTTCAGGGATGTTCTGGTTTTACCAGCAGTCTATATGGCCAGTTGTTGGGGAAGCTTCCTCTGTAGCCACTGTCATGATTGAATTAAAATGGACAGTTTTCATACTAGCCATACTAATATCACATATTGAGTAAAGAATGAAAAATATTTGTCAACTAACTAAAAATCTTTAAACAAAAACTCCATATGAATTTTTGAATTAATGTATTCAAAATAGTGCTTATTAATTTCTCTTTACAAATGGTGTATCAAAGATTTAGCCATATATGTCTGTAAAATGGGATACCTCTGTAAAAAATTGAAAGTGATTTGTTACATGATTTTTGTTTTCTTTTAAAATTAACACACAAAGAATAGATTAAATACTGCATTTAGAGAACAATTTCAGCCTCACTACTGGCGATACAGTGGGAAGTCTTCTGGGGTCAACTTGTCATTCACAGATGCATAACTTTTGTAGTTATGTATAAGTTTATGTATAGTATGTATATACACATACATATATATATGTAGTTATGCAGTTTTTTTCAATACTCTTCAAGCTGATATTTCCTTCTTAGTGTCTATCACTGTAGTTGGATCTATTTGAATATTGACAAACAGAAATAATTGAGACTGAGCAGGAGAAGCAATGTATTGTGGCACATGCAGTTCCTGGAAATGTAAAGTTATCACCAGAAATCAAGGAAATCCAGCAACATTAATGTCATGTTGAATATGCCCTGGTTACAGTTATTTCTTCTTAATGTTCTTAAGCTTTCTTTCTAATATTCCTTATAATGTTTTTGTCATGTATGTAAATGTATCTTATGTGGTGCAGAACATTAAATTAGAATGCCTTTTCTTCCATGCTGAATCATGGATGTTTCTTGTGGGCTCACTTCTAAAGCATACACTTATTTTTAATCATTTTATTTTTGAGCATTTTATTTAAAGGTCATGAGAGTCCTCTCTCTTGCCAGCTGTTCATTACATTTGCCTTGCTCTGTCATGAGGCTTCAGAGATAATTCCTTGTCCTTTCATTCTTGAGACAGAGGAATTTTCCAGGGTCTGATAAACATGCATCTCATGAAAACACTGAGAAGGGAGAGCTGGGTCAGCAGGGTAATCCCAGCTGCCAGCACATTTAACATACCACAGAGAAGTAAGAGGCGACAGCAGTGGGATGGGAAGAGCAAAACAGACCTTCAGCTGAGCTTTCCCATCTCTCATCTGTACCTTTAATATTATATCAGGGAGTTGCTAGCACTTAGATATATTTCCTACAACTGTCTACACCTGACCCTGTGTCACTGATGATGTGATCTCAGCATTATTGTATCCCCTCTGAGAACTGTGGTGTACTTTTGACTGACTAAAGTGCTTTAGGATCTAATGCTACCTGAAACTGGATAAGACTAGCTTCAAACAGCTATGTGTACATACCCCCTGTGAGTGAAGAACTGGAGGTTTTCCACTAATGCACATCTGGATATCTCTCGTGCTACACAGCTCCTGATGAGTTCATATGCAAAAAAACACATTGCACTTTGTCCATTTAAAAATTCAGCTGACAATTTGTTTTCAACTTAAGAAAAATAAAAATTAATTACACCTAACTAGAAGGAGGGGCTGATAAACCAGAGAGCATTGTGCTGCCACCCAAGAAGCCTTGACAAGCTGAAAAAAAGTGTTGTCAGGAACCTCACAAAGCTCAAGAGAAAGTGGAAAGTCCTACATCTGGAGAGGAGAAACCCTGGGAACCAGGATAGGTTGGAGGCCTCTGAGTTGGAAAGAAGCTTTGCAAAAAATGGCCTGATGGACACCAAGTTGAACATAGGCCAGCAGTGTGGTTGTGTTGCAAAGATGAATGGTACCCTTAGCAGCAATAGGGGAAGATTTGCCAGCAGACTGATGCAGGTTTTCCTGCCCCTCTGCTGAGCCCTACCTGGAGGGCCATACCTGGAGTGACCTGTCCAGTACTAGGTTCCCCAGTACAAAATATACATGATCACACTGGAGAAAGCTGAGTGAATGGCCACCAAGGTGAAAGGATGGAAGCATTTCTCCCAGGACAAAAGGCTGGAAGTGTTGTGAATATTCAACCTGAACAAAGAAGGTTCAGCAAAATCTCATCAGTGTATTTACATACTTATAGGGAAGGTGCTAAGAGAATGAAGCCAGGCTCCTCTCAGTGGATCTCAGTGATAGGACTGGAGACAACAGGCACATGCTGAAACACAGGAGACTTCACCTGTACATCAGGAAACATTTAACCACTGTGAGGATGACTGAGCAGTGGCACAGGTTGGCTGGTAAAGTGTTGGAGATATTCAGCAGCTGTCTGGACACAGTCACAAGAAAACAGCTCTAGTTCAAGGTCTAGTTCAAGCTCTCACTTGAACATAAGAATTGGACATCCAGAGGTCCCTTCCAAACTCAACCTTTCTGTAATTTGATAATTCTGTGATTCTGTAATACTGTGGTTGTGTGAGTGTGTCTTTTCTGCATTTATTCAAAAATGAATGAATCAGAGATCTTACTATAGTCATCGAAACTTTTATGAGCAGAATCAGTTTCCTGTGTACTCTGGAAGAAATCACATTCCTGTAACTTTAACACTAATCTTCACCCAATAGCTCTGGTGCAGTAAGATCACCTATGAAACGTTTAATTGTACTCACAGCTGTGTGTTTTATCACCATTACATTGCACCAGTTCCACAAATTGTTTCACAGAATATTATAATATACTTTTCTTGATCCATGAATACACAAGGGCAATAAATGAATAGACTTTTTATGACAATTTTACACCCTTGCTACCTTACTGAAAGTTAATATTCCTGTTATTCTGAAAATCTTTTCTCTCATTGTCTCTCAATTTTTCTCTCTTCAGATAAATTAAATTCACAAGGTTAGATATATTTTTGCTACATCTACATTAGCAGAAGTAATATATTGTTGATAGAATTTCTAACTGTTATTATTTTGAATACCTGCTCTTATGCAGCTGAAGACAAATCACTGCTTTACCCTGACTCAACTGTCAGAGGGGTTGGGAAATAGTAAGATATTTTGTGGGCTATCCTTCAAGTATTTCAAACTATGCAGACCTAAGATGTCTCTTTCTTGACAGTAAATAGACATAAAGAGTGATCTTCTGGATCATCCGCTGTGAGGATCCAAGTTCTTTGAACTCTTCATCTGCACTGTACAGTTACTGCAGATTACAATGGCATCTGTACAATTACAAAAATAATCTGTTCTTCTTCCTTATCAAAATATAACAAAACTCTCAGGTTTTTGTAAGAAAGGAGAAGAACCTATTAGGTATCCTTAATAGGCTCTTTCTAAGGAAGGGTATTTTTTGGTGATCCCCAAATTTGCAACTAATCAGACATTCGGTGCAGTTCAGATTACTTTTCCATTACAGGACGTAAGAATCACAGATAATGAATTAATGCATACCCTAATAATTTCTTGTACAGGAAGAAGGATGCAAGAAATTACAAACTTTACATTGCACACACCTACCATTAGTTCATCAGTAGCAACAGTAGAAGCAAAGAAGCAAAGGAGATGGCTGCAGCCATCTGTGTTCTCTCAGGGGAATGCTCTGAGAGGTCAAGCCCTTTTATTTCTTTTCTTTTTTTGTTACAGACAGAGAAGTTTTATTTTCCCTATCTCATTATCCAAATATTATTCATATCTCAGGGTAGGAGGAATATTCATTCAAAGAGCTTTCATATTCTATTTGCCTGGCATATAACTTACATTGTTCTGTGTGATCCTGTAACTGAAGACTATTATAACACACATGCCGGACAACAGTCTTGTAGCTGTGGATTCATCCTTAGCATTGGCATTTCTTGACATTTGAGTAGTTCACCATGTAAATGTAATGCTGCATGAACACAGGCTTTTTTGCATTTATGTTCTTGAATAATTTTATTTTTCTTTTCCCCCAGGAAAAAATGGGTACAAGAGAGGGAGAATATCATGATAAGCTATACATAAGGACTTTGAAGTTTTTCAGTTTGCAAATAATATCACTAGTTTCTTAATTTCATTTTCATGTAAGGTATCAGGACAGTCCATGAACTCAATTACTCTTGATCAACATTGTCAGAACAAATCTAGAACCTTTTAAACAAGAACAACAAAAAAACCCTTTTTAATCTTCACTTTGTAACTTATTTATTAAAATATCATACATGCTAAAATAGTTCCTAGACAGACTTGTAGTAATGCTGTTTCAGTTAAGCAATGGTTATTACTGTTCACTATCATTAGATTAAATTGGTGTCTTGGGAGACAGTATTTCCCATATAACAAGTTCAAATACAATTGAACTTTTTTTCCACACATGCCTAATATCATAGAACTGCCATTGCTTCTATAGAGGGAAAGAGTCAACTGCCTCAAGGATTAACCAGAAAGGACAAATGTTTATTAAATGCAGGTACATTGCTTCTCTGGTACCATTTCTTCCATAAACTGCATTCAGGAAGACTTTCATAAATAATACGTCCCTAATGAGTAATTATAAATAGTATTACACAAATGTGAGGAGCTAAATCTTTTTTCCAAGGTTACAGAGACAGCATGTTTCTCTAACTTGAGTGCTTTCTCCAAGTCTGATGGATATTTTATATCCTGTAGAGAAAACAGTAAGGATATGTGATTTTGTGCAACATACACTAAACAAGGAAGAACTAGTTGTCATGTTCTCTGCCTATGTAACTTCAGAGGAACTTCAGGAAAGTGGTGGTGAAAGACACCCATGTATAACACATGCGGTTTTGACTGAAGAATAATGCACCACAGAAGGTTGTCAAATATTTGCAACTCTGTAGCAATAGATTTGGTTTCTCTTATATTTTCTTAGGGAAAGATTCCTCATTATTAAATTTCATAATTTAATTATATTATTATATATTAATATATATTATTTAATTTTCCCCAAGTTTCTTGGGAAAAGATTTGGGTTTGGTTACTTGATTTTGTTTTGGTCTTATTTCTTTGCTCATGTTCTGTGCTTGGTCTTGTTTGGTTGGTTTTCTTTTTAAAGTCAATCAAACTAATGCCTTTTATTTTATTTTTTTAATTTTTTTTTTTTTTTTAATCATAGAGGGAGTAATCAGCAGTCTTGAATCAAGGGTTTGATTTGATGATCTCGGAAGCCTCTTCCAGCCCAGCTGTATGACTCTGTGATTGTTATAAATCTCAAATACCTGAAAGGAATATTTTTAAACTGTTCCAAGATGCTCTTTTTTCGGATGAAACAAAACATGGAAAGTTGGAAATGAGTGATCTATTTTTAAGTGTGTGAGTGTTACAGCCCTGCAAGTGCTTTGCTGTGCATACGTGCCTATATTTCAAAGCACCGTATGTTTTATGCAATAATTCACAACAATATCGTCATGCCAAAAAATGGCATATTTTGTGTATTTATGTTCATTAAGTGGTAAGTACAAGAGTGATTTAACTGTTGCTACTAGCCTCGATTTTGTGCAGTACACATTGGAGAGGCAGACTGACTGTGCTCAGTGCCCTGGTTGCCTGTCTCTGCATGCAAACACCAGTCAGCATTGCTGTCTTTCTCTCACAGCACTTTTCAATGAATGCTAAAGAATTGCTTTAGGAGCTGGGGAAAGCTGACAGGTCCCTTGTGAGATTAAATGAGTGTACTTGCCAGAACAGAAACGAAAAAGAAAATGTGCTTGTTCAAGGCATGCATGCTTCGGCTTGCTGGTGCAGAAGGGTTCTGTAGGTGTTAGAGTAGAAATGGGCTGTGTTTAAGTAACTGCTTCCATATCCTTCATAAATTGTAAGTACAGAGTAACCAGATAACCAGAGTAACCAGTTCTGATCTATTTATTTTTCAGGGCACTTAGACCCACCAATACAAAACTCCCCTAAGCTCTAAGAACTCCAAGATCAAAATGAAATACATTGACAATTTTTGTAGTGAGTTGTGAAAGGTAGATGACAATTCAAATCCTTATTCCCCATGTGTGGGAATTTAGACATATTCTTTTTTTTCCTTCAGAGTCTGGCTACGTCTTAAAGATGTATTCAGAGATATTCATTCCATTCGGCTGGTGTTTGTCAGTCCTACTGTTGGCTTACTTGTCAAGGACTGGGATGCAGAAAATAATAATAATACTGACAGAAAACATTGTGGATTGACATGAGAAATTTTCTCACAGGTGAAGTTCTATTACCTTTTTAAAATCTGTATGTAGATTCATTGAATATGGGAATGCATCCAAACAGACTTCAGCTAAAAAAGAATTCTCTTATGCACACATCTTAGTTTTCTGCTCGGACAATAGAAACAATTTTGTTTGAATTAATATCCACATGGAATCACTGTTTTAATTAGAATTATTTAAATTAATGAATTTATAAACAAATCTAAAACAGAAAACCCCAAATATTTTTCTTGCAGAAATAGTGGATTAAATGGTGTTGCTTAGAACACCCAGGATGCAGTAATAAAAATGGAGAACACTGAGATTAAGAGGAAAGGCCTATGAAGAAGGCTTATGATATTTTTGTGATGTTTATTTTCTCTCTTGCTCCTTGCTTTTCAAATACATACTTGCTGAAGGGTATCTGGAGGAGATGGTCTTGGCACTTTCAATTACTAATTAGACATTACTTCCAAATAGAGTCTATCTTATTAATTAAACTAGTATTGAAATTTCCAGGAACTTCTCCATGGTTCTAAGATGAAAAGAGTTCATTGAGACTATTATTTCTCAAGCTCTAGCACGGGTAAGATCTGTATCTTCTTGTGAACTGGAATCAGGAATCCAAAGTTGTTTAAGTCTGGGGATCACCCCTAGGTCCCAAGTGGGCTAAGGTAAATCCATTAAAAATGAAGCAGACCCATTTTTATAAGTACTTTGGTGTAAGCTAGACCATAGGAATTCTCAAATGGCCAAGAATGATTTGATGTGTTGAAGCTGTTCTTTGATACAAGAGTCTGATATTAGAAAATATTAGGCATATTGCAAGTTGGTTGTTGGTGCGGCCATTCATTACATTTGTGATGTCATTTGGGGGCATCATGGAAGATTAGTAGGTATGATGTAGATGGGTAAAGGTTATGTGCAAGCAGTGACATATCTGATCTGTTCTGCATGGTCATGGAACACAAAAAAATACATTCAAATTCCTCCATTTGCCTTTGTCGAGCAGAGACCAAATGTTGCTCTATACAGGGAGGTGGAGTGAGCAAATCACTGTGCAAGGAGGCAGCTAATTGCTGAACTTGATTGCAACTGCTAATCAGAGTCACAGGGAAAAAAAAAAATGTTGGGAATTAATTAGGCAAGGACCTTCAGAACAGCAGCAGGAAGCCTCCAAGTGACCTTTATTTACAGTCAGTTAAACAGAAGTGTGACTAAAAATGCCAAGGAGCAAATCAGATTATTAATATTGATTGCTTAAAGAAAATGAATAATTTAGAAGCAGTTAGAATAAATATGCAGTGACAGAGATGAAAGAGCACAATGTACTGCCTTTCCAACATTCATCTATCATGCAGCAGTGCCCCTTCACACAGAAATGGAGAATTTCCAGCGTCACAAAACATAATTAGTTTCATGACCCAGCATGATTGCTGTATTGCTGCTACAAAAAGTGAGGGGTTTTATTATTATTTTCCCAGGGCAGCAAAATATGAAGGGAGACACAGGTCTGCTGAACAGAAGCTTTGCTCTTGGAACTTTCCACAGAGATCAAATTCAGGAGCTATAGGATTAACTTTTAGTTCTTTGTCAACAATAGAGCAGAAATGTAGTATGCAATTTTTTTAGACATGCTGTCAGAGTGACCATTTTAAGCAAAATTTAAAAGCATCTATAAAATGTCTCAGCTCTAAATTCCTTTTTCTGCTTGTCTACACTCTGAGTTATTTTCTAGTGATTTTTAGAGCTGCACAGTAATTTATTTTTTTAATTTACAAACTTGAATAATAATAATGTCATAAAATAAAATAATAAAATATTATTATAGCCCTGAAACTATAACGGAACAACAGAGTAAACTTCAGGTACATTTAGCTAATCAGTCGTATTTTTCATAACCTTACCTGAATCTTTTATCCTATTTTGTTTATGTCTGCTCTTCCTCTCATACTCTTTTTTGTTGTTGTTGTTTGTTTGTTTGTTTTGGGGGTTTGGGGGGGTGTGTTTTTTGATGGTTTCTTTTTTTGGGGCGGGGGGCAGTTTTTTGTCGTTTTGTGGTTTGGGGTTTTTTGTGTTTTTTGGGTTTGTGCGTGTGTGTGTTTGTGTGTGTTTGGTTTGTTTTGTGATTTGTTTTAAGAAAAGGAAACAAAGATATATTTCACCAGGACAAGCAGACCACACTAATCTAAGACAAAATCTTTTCCCATCATTTTGCTGCTACTTTTCAGTGATCTCCAGAACTGACATTGTGCAGAAACATGATTGTGAAAATTTTCTTTTTCCACTGAGGAAAAAAAGAGTGCTACAGCCAAAGTTTTCAAAAGATGTTGCTTAGATTAATTGGACCATACGATGGCTGTATTTCCACTTTTATTGCTTATGGTCTCAAAGGTGATGGCACGCTGACTGCCATGGTGCCTTTTGACTACACAGGGGAATTCCCTATTGGCTATATTGTGCTGTATTTTCATATAAATGAACATAAGTGTCTAATGACAACATCCAGCTGAGGATTATGGCTCAAACTTTGATGATAGTATGTGTCCTCCTGCACAAGCAATGCATACTCAGCACAGAAAAATCAGGTTAGCAGATGTTATATGTTCATATATACCCATTGAAAATAAATTCATGGGGCAACATTGTAGTTAAGAAAACACTTTGGGTAAATGATAGGGAAAGGTTAGCATTTAGAGCACAATCTTGCCCCTTCCCCATGACAACTGCCCATCAAAGGCTGCCGAACATGAATGAAAAATGCAATCTATGCAGAAAGGAAACCTGTGCTGGTGATCCATAAGCTCACTCACCAGCAGTCCTGAGTAAGAACTGCTTTGCTTATGCAGGTTTGACTTGTTAAATGTGGAAAGGTGTACCATGCAGTAAGGTAAGTAGGAGAATGCTGAAATGCGTGGTATCAGGAGCCATAAATATCTGTTTTCATTTTCCCTACTGCCACAGAAATATAAACTTATAGATGAAATAAGTTTACATCTCAGATAATTGTTTTCATTTCAGATGACCTTACTATTTGCATTCAAGTTACTATTATGAGTCCCCAAAAACTACAGAAAGTGCTTCATTTTCTTTCTTTGGATATGCCTCAGTGAAACTGAGGGATGATACCAGCAGACTGATAATGCAAGCTAAGAAGCAATGAACTAGGAAGTAGTGGTTTCAGTATGAATATAAATATATTTCAGCTTTGTAAGACTTTGCTCATGTGAGTTAGGCCTATTGACTTCAATGAAACTATTCAGACGAGCAACTGAACATTAGTATGATGACAGACTATATCATGCTACATTCACAGCACTGTAAAAGAATGAAGTACTGAAATTCAGCTGATCTATGTAGCTTTAATTTAGCCTCTTAGCATGGAGGATACTCTTCATTAACAAACCAGTGTCTTTCTTTATTTTCCTGTGGACCACAGAAATATTCACAGCAGAAAATGAACACAGAAGGATAACATTAATGCATGAATAACACTGCATTAAATCTGACATTGAGAACTTGTCTTTGCAAATGAAATAGGACTTTCCAATGCAAATTTTTTAATAAATTTTTTTTTGTGTGTAAAATTTTAGCTGTTATGACAAAATTAATTTTAGTTCATGTATGAACTTTAGCTTACAATGTGAATGACATCGTCGTCTTAAGAACGGAATGTATTTGACAAATGGATGCTATCATAAAACTAGTTGTTTTAAGACATGCATAGCCTGACTTATATCAACTCAGATTCATGCCATCTTTGTGATCCTCCTAATTTCTTGATCTCTGTCAACCAAAGATAAATGTGTATAGAACACGAGCAGATTAGATGAGTTTGGCTTTTATGTTAAGCATGCAAAGATGCCTGTTTAACTCTCATCCTTTCAAAACCATCCCATTATAAAACTCACTGTGAAGTTTGGGGAAAAAAAAAAAAAAAAAAGAGTTAAAACCCCCCAAATTTAAAAAAAAAGAAAAAAAATACAACAAGAAAAAGAAAAAAAGGAAAAAAAAAAAAAGGAAAAAGGAAAACCAGCTCCAGCCTGGGAGCAGGGAGCAGTGCAGGACTAGGACAGCAGGCACTCCTCTGCTCTGGACTGAATGGTGTTGGCAGCGTAGTGTGGGAAACCAGGCAAGGCCCTCACCCACGCAATATGATACCTGGCTCCTTTTCAGCCAGTGCTGTTCATCTCTCACTTTCATGAATGCTGTAATTACACTGGTTGCCACTTAAAAGCTGACGTTTGCCAAGACCTGTCACCAAGCAGCATCTGAAGCACCAGACCTTTGCAGGAAAAACTGCAGTACCTATGTGGCACCTGTTGACAAATGCTGGCTTTTAAGTGACACCCACTGTGAGGAAGTCCTCAAAAGTTTCTCTGACTGTAGCTGTGGGAAGAAAACTATTTGTCTTTTCACATACCTTTCCATACAGCCTTTCCCTGGCTTGTGACATATTTGTGACGTGAGAGTAGGACAGTATTTTCTTTGGAAGCACAGCTTGTCCTTGTCCCTGAGTAAAACATCATCATTCAGAGGATTTTTCCTATTTCTTCTCTGATAACTAATTCCTGTATATTTTAAATTAATCTCTCCCTCCCTCCCTCCCTCTCTCTCTCTCTCTCTGTATATATATAAAACTCCTAGTCAAAGAAAATAGCAAGACGAAGACACAAGGATTTAGTAAAGTACAAACTAAGAAGCTTAATCACATTTAGATATCAAAGTAACACAATTTTTTATTACAGTGTGTTAAGATGATTACAATAGTTGACAAATGGGTTAGTGGTGTTTTATACATTATGTGAGCACTGAATGAGCTGCTATTTGCTCTCATGTGGTGTTAAGACACTTCACCTTCCTTTCCAAAAGAGGTTGTTCTAATTTTCATTGTGCCCCCCAGTTATGTCAAGTTATTTAACATCACTTGATATTAAAAAAAAAAAAAACAAAAAAACAAAACAAAAGCCCGCTCAACAGTGCAAATACACTTTTCTTAGTTTTCTTTGGTGCAATAAAACGAGCCAAGCTCTCTTAACAGGAAAATCCCTGTTTCACAGGCAAAAGTGCTGCACTCAGTAGTGGAGGGGACAGAAGCAGACACTGGTTGAAGCAAGTGGGAAGGGGAGGGAGCACAGAGAGACCTCTGCCTGCTCACTTTTGCTTTTGTGCCTGCCATCATCCAAATGCTGTCACAGCACTCAGACTACTGCAATTGGAGGGGAGAAAAGCAGAAAAAAAGTCGGAAGCTAGATGGGTGGGCTAAAAATTAAGAATTTACTCATGGAAGGGCTATTATTTGTTCCAAAAATACTCTTTGTCTCCACTTTTGTCCCTCTCTCACTCTTCAACCAGTCAGTTTTTGAAAGTACGTAAGCAAATGCCAAAATCCCATGATATTTGAAACATGTGTCTTGAAATTAAGCATGTGTTTAAGTGTTTTCTGAAACTGAAGTAACAAAGATGGAGCTTGGGGGGAATGCCAGCATGATTCATAAAGGAGTTTTACTCCAATGTGGCAGAAGGCTTTTGTCACCCCAGATCATCCAGCTCTGCAAAGTTACCTTTCCTTTAAATTAACCTTGGAAGAAGCACTTAACACTGACTGCAAAAAATGTACTGGCAAACATGGAAACTGATTCCAGTCATCCTGATATGTGAGCATGCTAACACTTGAGAAAAAACATTGATTATTTCAATGGAATTACTCCTTGGAATAATATCTCATATCCGAGTAGTATTTGAAAAATCCTATCATGTTTAATGGTCTAATCCTGCATAATGCTGGAAATCCTTCAGACTCTCTAAAATTTGTGCTATCACAAAACTTGTAGTGGATCAGAGTCTTTGTGAGGCAGACAAATGACAGAGAAGCAGAACAGTACGTGTGCCACTCTGTACATAACAGGCATCCATATCCTAGCATTTAATCTCATCCATTTTCCGAAACCAGACTGTATTATTGCAACACTGACTGATGTCTCACTCTAATAAAGTATCATCCTTAGAATGAGTATATGTTTCTGTTTTATCCCTTTGTTTGTACACAGATTAAAGCATGATCCCCATTGACTGCAACCTATAATTAAATCAAGGATTTTGTCACTGTCACACAGAGCAGGATTGGCACTTGAGTGGTTTATGAGCATAAGCAGCACAATCTAAAGATTAAACTTCATCTTTGATCTCCATAGTGTGACCATGAATTTCCTGTTGGTAACATATAGAAAGAAAAATAATACAAATAATCATGAATGGAAGAACCAGAGAGGAAAGGGCGTTAGCTGGAGATCAAAGACACTTAGCCTCATTTGGTGTGAAATTTTGATGCAAACCAGACAGCTAAAATAGTGTAAGATTTTTATTGGTCTTTTTTTTTTTTTTTTCCACATACATATTAAAAAATCTATTAAATTTTTGGAGAGGAGATCATTGGATCCAAGTGGGTGAATTATACTGCTTTGTTAGTCCTTTAAACTTCTGAAGTCTCAGCACAATTTTGAATGAGGAAAAAATCGTTTTTCCTGCTCTTTACATGCAAGTCACAGCTTTCTTACTGGGTTCCAAAGTACCCCTGGCCTCAAAGCACTACTGCACAGCTGCTGCTACATATGTTGTTGCTGAAAGCTAAAACTTGCTGAAATAATCATTCCCAATGTTTGAAGAGGATGTGTTTTAGTCACTGCTTGATGCATCTTGTTTCTTCAGGGAGCATGAAGTCACAGCAGAAAACAGCAGCGACATCAAAAATGCAAGATTGATGTGGTTTTTTTTTTCCCCCCTCCCATCCCCACTCTGGTCTCTGGCAATGTGAAGGACTACAAAATCTACTTGCATCATAAACCTTTATTTCAGGGTAAGTGATAGGATTGATGTTCATACATAATTGTCCATGTTGGATATAAGAGTTGTAAATTTTTAATTTGTACATGAAAAAGGACAATACAGGGAGCACCGTGTAAAATGTTAAAAGAGAAAACAAAGGAAGAAGCACTTTTACACTATTCCACTGTCATAGGATAAGAGATGCATAAAATATAAGCTAGCAGGATCAATCATACATACAGGTAAGATCAAACAAGCCACATAGTAATCCTGAGAGACAGATGTCCTTCCCAATGCTTTCACTCCATCAAGATAAATAGCTGCAGTTTGGTTACTTGGCTGATGTAAATCAATAAAACTCCATTGAAATCTGCAGCAGTGTTCGGATTTTTTCTTCATGAATCTGCTTCTGAAGTTTGGTCCACTATAAAGTACGCAATGAAAGAGTAGCTCAATATGTTCTAAATTTGTTTTTATGCTCCTTTTTCTCCCTTGAACTTCAATACTGGCAGCTATGACAGACAGTGAGAAATGCCGAGGTAAAGAAATAGAGCCAGAAAAATATTGCTGTTCCAAACAAAAAAAGATCCAAAAGAGACTTAAAAAAATTGGCAGAGGTGGAGTGAAAATTTTGGTTCTGGTGGATATGAGGCCTTAATTTATCACTAAGCTAGGAATGATACAAAAATGTTTAAGTCTGTGGATCTGGACCTCACCAGAAGTGGGAAATGCTTGCCTATTTTTGCAAATCACACTCTTCTGATTTGATGACTGACCGTGGCATTCAGAAAGTAACTTTAGTCAGTGAAGCTGGAAAATTCCCAGCAGTCTGTGGTGGATCTAAGCCTGTGGTATTTTTGCAGCCACTTGTCTTTTCGAATTAAAGCTGGAAAGTGCAATACATACCCGTGCAAAGCCCGTGCAAGGACTGTGCAGCACACAAGGGCTGAAAGCGTGGGGTTTGTGTGGTGCTAAGGCTGTGTGATGCTCCACTGCACAAGGATGAATTTAATTCAAGGAGAAAAGGGCTGCACACTCTATAGCCAGTCTAGTCACAACATGCTATTGAAGAGGACAATAATAAGGACACAGCATCTGGTGGAAGGAGGGACACAATTACTCCTCTTTTTTTCTCTTTCAAAGACAGCAGCTCTAATTCTTTTCTGGCACCATTTTTAATTTCTGATGCTGCAACTTTACAATCTTCAGTAATGCAAACTTGAGGTGTGGCAATACAAATGGACCCAGCTGTAATTCAGCTCAGTGTGAACTCTTGATTTTCTTTGAATATTTAATTGCAGCCACAGGAATGGTGAAACCAAATTGTAGTACAGAGCCACAGTCCAAAGACAGTGCTTCTTTTTACACCATCAGAATCTGTACAGCAGAAAGGCTTTTTCATACGGGCTCACGCAGAGCACAGAAACCTGCTCTGTGCATTTGAACCAGAGCTGGGAAAATGAGCTAACAAATGTTGCTCATGAATATTCACACACATTTTCAAAGGAAGGAATTTATTCATGTTGACATCTCATTTATGTTTGCATTCTGCCAAAGTGTAATCGTGAACAATCCAGTATGCACACAATTTAAAGTAAATTTTAAATTAAAACAATGGCAGCTATTAGAAACTCAATTCTTTCATTGAAACTATGTGCCAACCACCTTTTCTGACATATTTAAACATAAATAGTAATACTGTGAAGATTCTGCCCAGGATATCTTGCTGGGACTTCTGACACCTGCAACATGGTATGCTGGATCTCATGAGAACATTGCTTTCTCTACTAGACACTTGTAAAGAGCAAGAATTTTGGCTTATTTGAAGACATTTTCTACATTTATCTGTAACTGTGCTAAACACATCAGATACCAGAGAGATTTAGTTCCCTAGATCTCAGAAACAGCCAAGTTAAAGTCTAGGTTAGAGATCAGAAGAAATGGCTTTATTTTATGTGGATTAAAAAGAGTATATCTGTTGAACACTGTGAGTTTACAGTTTTGTGAGTGCTTGGCTTGTTTCTCTTCATACAAACTTCCTCTGAAGATTTCCAGAATTTGGAAGAGCCCTGGTGTGTGCAAGGAATTCAGATCTGACATTCTACCTGAATGCAGTAGAACTATCCAATAGCATATTATCTTTCAGTCCTTTCCTCCCCAAACAACTCAGAGAGTTCTAAGAATTTTCAGGAAAACCACAAATATGGCTTCATTCAGGAGTGTAAAATCAGCCCCTACCATGAGCCGCAAGCTTTACCTTCAATCCATACTCTCAGGACCATATAATATGACTACTATTTAAAGCCACCTCTTCTATATCCCACAGCTGGAATATGAACTGCAGTTCATGCTTGTCTGTCAAAGAAATGCTTTCAATTTTTCATAACAAGCTGTAAGTGTCTGCAATTTAAACTAAGTAATCCAGTTGAATAGCAT
>JAWWTY010000088.1:17387336-17423309 GCA_035222235.1 Margarornis squamiger
GCAAAAGGCTAATATCAAGGATTAGATATGCACTCTGTTTTTTCATTCATGTTCTTACAGTTTCTTGTGAGCCTAATTGAAGTCAGGAGGGTTTTTTCCATATGACATTTTCAAATTCAGCTCTGATCAGTGGCAAACAGTGCATGTGCCCTATGAAAAAACCTCCTACCATGTAATGCTAGCAGAAAAAAAAAAAAAAAAAGAAATCTTTTTTTGTGATTACAATTGCAGTCAGACATTTAACATTAGAAAACTGGGAAAAATGTTCTCAGATGGGAAGACTGGCACAGTGGCTCTATGCATTTTTTCTCTCTAGGATTACAATCAGTAAGGTTTTATTAATGGACACAGACATATTGCCAAAAAAACTGTTAAAGATATCAAGTTTTCTTCAAAGTCTGTAAAACAACAGAACACAGACAAATCCTGGAAAACACTTCTGAGTGAATCCTTCTGGCATTAGATTTTCCTGTGATAACAAAATCGACTTTAACAAATAGGTCAGAGTACAGATGCTAAAGGTAAGCAGCCTGATGCAATGGAGGTTATGGTTTTAAACAGTACCAGAATGATTTTGGATTAATCACCTTCCTGCTTGTGGTAAGCCTTATTTATAGAATGCACTTAAAAAACGGGAGCAACCTGACTATCTCTAATCTCCTACTAACCTTCTACAGCAAATAGCAAAGCATTAGCTCTGTGTGCATTTCTGAATCCAGTTTTTAATTATAACCTTCCCATGTTTACATGAACTTTCGTTTGCTTTTCAAAAACCTCACAAACAATTCCTGCAGCTGACTTGTGTGTAGTGGTGAATTTCTCCATAAAGTGAGTATTGATGAGCTGAAAAGTTCAGTGAACAGGAAAATTCTGCTGCTTTTATTGCCAGTGTGACAGGTTACTTTATTACCATGCCTTTCACAGCAATTTAACAGTTACCGTGGTAACAGATTCAGTGAGGTAATGGGATCAGAGGCATTAGAAGAGAGGAAAGGCTAGCGACAAGAGAAAACCATCTGCTGGCTTATGTTCTCGGGGCTGTTTGCTCACTGCGAGCTCCTGACAATCATTGTACTTGGATGTAAATGAGGCAGGTTAAACCACAGGCCTGCCCTATTTAGCCGTACTCTGGTGATTTGTCTTTCTAATTCTATTGAAATAATAATCAGGATTTGTTTCTGATTAATTAACTAACCTTTTGGTAAAAAGATTAGATAACGAAATTGCTGCCTATTCAGAGATAATGAGATTTTTATTACTCTGTCAAAGGGGGAAAAAAAAAAAGAGGAAAAAAAAAAAGTACATTTATGTGTCACCAGCCACCTCGTCAAGGGAGAAAAATAAAGATTTAAATCTTTATGTCAGACATTTATTTCCTCCAGAGATTAAGTGTATATTGTATTCCATGGGTGCACATAATCTTGTTTAAAATTTTTGAGAAGAGCTTTTAAAACACCAAATAAAATCCTAAACACATTTAAACCATTACACATTTGTCATTAATTTGTTTTAAAAAATATCTCGTTATGAAAAAGAAACACTTGATGATTCAAAAATCCACCTGTACTATGTGCGTGTAAGTGCAAAACTGTGAAGAAAGCAGTAAAATTTCAGTGTGAGCACTTTAGAGTGACATATGTAAACATGCTTCTATTTAATCTTGCCTGATTACAGTAGAAAATTACAGTAGAAAATTCATTTATATGTTGAAGATTTACCTGAGTGTTTGAAATACCATGCAGGACATTGGAAGCTTTTATAATTAAATAACAAATATTAACTAATCATGTCATTTAGAGTCTCCTCAGGAAAGACTCCTTGAGAAGACAGAGCTTCATCCTTTGGTGAGTGACACAGACCTGCAGGAGGCTGCCTGCCAGATCCCAGGTGGCTGAACTGCAGCCCAAGTGGTGTCTGCCCACCAGCACCTTACCCCTCAACACGGTTATCCCTTGCAACAGGGCATGAGACATAAAACATCAAAAAACTTGCTCCCGGGTTCACAAAGCCTGCACATCTATGAAACATATTAACCATGTGCTGCTGGCGTAGCTGTGGAACCATCAGCCCTGCCTTGCATCCAGCAGCACAGTGGTGTAAAGTCACACTCTTGGTGACAAAAATGTAATGACTGGACAGCATTTTCTGTGCCGTGTAGGGTCCTGTGACTTATTACAAGCAGAGCTGTGTCTCTGTTACTGACTGTCAAGTCAGTAACCATGATCTGTTAATTAATAGATCTCTACAAACAATTGTAATGAGACCATTTTCTGTCACACACAAAAAGCAAGAGGAAATATAGGACACAGCAGAGCATTTTGTTGCAGTGCAGTTAATGAATGCACTCTCAGATTTGAGGTGACACTTACATTGGTGGCTTTTGGTGTGCTTCATTACTTTAACTTTTACATGCTAACATGAAAGGCTCTCAAATGCTGAAGCTCCCTGCTTTTCCCCAGCGATGTATGTAGCTGAAAGCCAGCCAGAGGAGCAACCCAGTTAGAGAAAATGTCTTTGGCAAAGAGATCTGATACTGAGTATGTCCTCCCCTGCTCCCCTAGGGCAACCTTGTAATTCCAGTTGGTGATTACCCAGCATGGCTAGCCATCCTCCCTTTCTGCCCAGGCTTTCCAACGTTGCAGCCATGACAAAGGATGCAGACAAAAAAGCTTGCTTTCTTCTACCAACAGAAAATTGTATCCCCATCCCTGCCCTCCAAAAATTCTTACTGCAGTTTTTTGACCCCTGATAACCAAAATCTCTTGAAAGACAATCAAGCCTTTTTGGCTTAATACCAGTTGTAAAACTTTTGCTCTCCCTGTTTTTTCCCGTCCACCCATGTAAAATTTAGATTTAATGTTAGTAATTATTATTAAAATTAGCAAGATACTGTCAGCGAATCTCAGCTAAGAAGAATAACTATAGTTTTCCTTTTTCCAGACAATGACATCTGCAGCTCTACATTTTCATGAAATGTCTATACTTAACAAAAACATTACTTCATTTTCATGGTATTTCTTTTGTGCCTAGGAGCAACCCTGTAATTGTTCACTTCAATTACAACATTACTATTTTAAACTGAAACCCATTTTATCTGCATGCCAGCTTTTTATTTGTTTTACCAACTATATCCATTTCCATTACTGCAAGGCTGATGGTTTGTCTCAAGAGGAAATCAAATCCATTAATTCAGAAATTTCAAGCACGGCTGCCTCTGCCATAAGCAGCATTTCTTATGCTAATAGTAACTGTGCTGAGACTGAAAAGAACTGACACAGCTCTGTTTTTTATCATAACTTAAGCATTTATGTAAAAAGGCAAATCCAATAGTAGTAGGAAACTATAAGTGCTATTATATATAATTCACTTTACTGAGAACTGCATACAGCCTGGTTTGTGCAACCATGGCTTAAATCATGCTGTTTGTGGTTTTAACTCGCTTGACATTTGGCGTCTGCTTTTGATCTTGGTTACCTCAATAAAAATCTGCCATTGTTCATCTAGCAACCATAAAATTATTTCAGATTTACCAAGGCAAATGGAGATCAGGATATGTTCATCGTGTTTACTGTATTTCATCTCACAATCACAATATACTAAGCTTGCTTTGGACAGTGTGTGTTTACAGAAAGTAGGACATCTTTTTCTTCAGCCACAAAAAATAGCTATTTGAAAGCTAATTTAGGTATTTTCAGGAAGCTGCACCCTCTCAGCAGCATACATAAATAAATGCATCCCCCACTTCCCACTGCCTCCTCATTTAATGCACTTAGTCCTGTTGTATCACACGGGCTGTGATCAATTAGATAGCTTAACAAGATAAACTCTGACTTTGACCCAGAAAAAACAGACCAGATTGCTGCTGAATTCTACCTAAGCTTTTCCAGGCTTTGTGACCTGTTTATGTCAATGAAAAATGCAAAAGATCCTTATCATGAGGGCCAAATTGGTTTCTGAGGGTTTGGGGAGTTTTTAATATGTCTATGTGCACAGACAGCATGTGCAGGAAAATAGGCTACCATTTTTGCCCTTCATTTTTGCAGCAAAACCCTTTAGTGCTGTAAATCAGATCTCATTGGGAGATCTTACACACTGGCCGCCGATAAGCTGTTGAGAAGTAGACAGGGCTTTTAGGAGTTGCTGAACCATGAAGCTGACCTGCTTAGTGTTTTGTTGTAGGCTATTAAATCCAGGATTGGTGTTTTAAGATGATTCTGCTTTCTTCTTCCCTTGGCCTGGTTAAGCAACTCTACCCCCATCTCATTATTTAGCTGATTAAAATAAAAACTCAAATGAGAAGCCTGCTGTTTGAAAATCCTTCCTTCACCCATCAAATTAATGAGAGTGACTTGTGCTGATGTAGTTTATGGCCTTAACAACTTGACAGTAATTTTGCAACTAGAAAAGATTTACTAACTGTACACACATTTCTGCTTTGGTGGTAGTGGAATGACATTCTTTTCTCCAAAACCAAGTTCTACATCTTTTGTAAATGTGTTATTTGGTTGTCTCATTATAAAAGGAACCCAGTTGGATAATACTACTCCTTTCCACTAGCATATTGGCAATTATGCACCAAAAGACCCAGAAAGAAGATTATATTTTAGCTGGAGTGCTTTCATTTTCAGATGTTTTCAAGTGTTGTAAATATGTTTTGCACAGTACCTGTTACCGACTGGTTAGGAGCATGCTGGTTCTTTGCACAACCCCTTCATACTGACAGAGAAATTAAAGGTACCCTTTTATTTTTTCTATGTTTGACAGGTGTTAACAAGTGCAGAATTTGAGAAAACCCAACCAAAATACAGCTCTGTAGCTGTTGCTACTAAATAAAGCAAAAGCCACCTGGTGACTATGTTCACTGGGGCTTCATTTCTTTGTGTGACTGAAAGAAAGAGAACAAGAGAGAAAAACGGACTCAGATACAAATGGAAGTAAATCTCATTGAATCACACACAGGAGATAAAATCACAACATGTATATTGTATACGTATATATTTGTATCTATATATATGCAAGTAGACATATTCCCAGGAAGGGGAAGAAAATTATTTATAATTAGAAGTCACTCGGTGCTACAAAATGCATCTACACAGCAATTTATTTTTTTTTTTTTTTTTAAATTGGATATATTTATATCACATGTATGTTTTTATCCCCATTTTGTTTGGCTCTCCAATGGAAGTTTAATGGCCACTGAAGCTGTTGTCATATGATCACTTTATTTTGGGACTTTTATAATGGCTTAGAATATTTGAGCTTTTATTATAATGGTCTTATTTAATGAAGCTGTCTAGTCTCAGTTTCATCATAGTAGAAAAGGAAAGGTGAGAGAAGCAAAAGCATCAAAAAACAATAGGGGTTATCACATTAGAATGAAAAAGGAATTCATTTGTATATCATATATGCAAGCACTTATGCTTTCCAGGAATGAAATTTAATTACTGAGCAACCTTTTTCCCTGTCTTAATCTATTGTTCTTTTTGTAATTGCTCATTTATTTCTTTTAACACAGACAAAGAATCAAATTGAAAATTCAGTTCCAGTATCCTGGCCACATCAGAGGTTTAGCATTGGTTTTCATTATAATTTCAACAGCTGTGTGTGAGACAGATAGCATTTCCCACATTCTAGGTCAGAAAAGTTTATTTTCCTCCATGTATTTTGTAGGCTTGTGTTTCACTATAAGCTCTATGTGTGTATTCAACCTTGCAATGAAGAGTAGGCTTTTAGAGCAGTCAGATCACAAGTTTAGAGGTTTATTGTTTGGGATTTTTAAACAGCATTAATACCACTGTTTCTCAATTTGCTTCTGTGTCCCATCTGCGAAATAACAAAATAATAACACTATTAGAAAAAAACATTGTGTCTTGCTGTGGGAGTGCTTTCACTCTGCCTGTAAAAAAGAATATGGCAGTTTTATTATTAAGAAATCCTGTGAGGTTACTGCAGGGTAATCTACATTATTTCTGCAGTAATTACTGATTTCTAGTACCATAGCTATCAATACTTCTGCTAATAATACATAAACCATATGCCTTTAGAATAGCAACAGTTTCTTCAAATGATTCTTTCCAGTTTAGATACTGTATTCCTCCATTAATCACCTGTCTTCTGATCAACATTTGCTGTTTCAGAAATTAACTGTTTAATCAGAAATTAATTTTTAAGCGGATTTTTAATACAATTTAAACCAGAAAAAAAAGAATAATGGAATTTCTTGGCACTTTTTTAGATATATTCTACAAATGAGAGAGCTCATTTGCACTCAAGGATTCCATTCAATTGTCCCACACTCTCCCTAAATTGACCCGCACTCTGTGTGTGATTCAGTTCATGATTTTAGTCATTAAAAGGAAAATATCCTGTACTAGTCATCCCATTACTGGAAAAAGAGACAAGTACTTCCAAGAGTACTTCCCTGTGGTTTTCCTCTTTGGTTAGAGATGGAGCAACATTAGCTAGCCTGTGGTAGACAGCTAAATTCTGTTCGGGAGTGAATCCCACTCTCTGTGTTAACCAGGGTATGTGAACTGTGTTACTCAAACAGTTTTTGGGGGGGTTAAGGGTGATCATCAGCTTAGAACGACCTGAACTAATGCTCTGGTGGTGCTAATATCCTAATTTAAATTGTTTATTTCCCTTTACCCTAACCATCAGAACTCATAAAATATATTTTTCTAGTCTAACTACAACTTCTGATAAGTAGTGCATGAGGATATCAGTTTGCTCAGCTGGTCAGCAATGGCCAATCATCTGTAAAGCTATTACAGGATACCTGAGAGGTCTGTTCTCAGATCAGTGCACAAACAGAATTCCCATTAACAGTAATACAAGTTATGGACAGGAATGAAAGTAAAGAAACTCCCTAATTAGAAATAATGACACATGCAGTTCTGAAAGGCAGTGGCACCCACATTTGCTTTGATATAAAATGAACACAGGAACTAAAAATGTAACATTAAGTTAATAAAATCAAGTAAGAGTAACTTGCAGCTTGGAGTACTATGCAGCCCTACATGCAGCCCTTTCATGAAGATATGTGCAAATTTTATTATCCTGCTGCAAATACGTGCTTTATAAACATTCACTTTGCAAGATGAATTGGAAAAAATATGTGGACTTGAATATGTCTTCTTTGTTTAACAGCAAATCAAGTGAAAGTAGAAAACCTAGGGAATTTATGGCAGTACACAGGGAGCTCCTGACTGTTGGCTGTCATCCTGACACTGCTGGAAACTGTGCTCAATAATGCCTTTCATAAACCCATTGAGCATCAGTCCAAGTTAGCTGTTATATTTGTTTTCATCCCAGCTACTTGTTTGGAAGTGCTCCTTTGGAGCTGGTTTGCTGTAGGGTTAGCATTGTATGATTTCCTAAACTACTTATGGTCAAGTTGTGCCAATTTCTTTCCATTTGAGTGTAAACAGGACTTTTCTTTCAGTAGTGTTTGATGTGTATTTTATTCAGTGTATTTACAGAATACAGCCTTCATTTCTTAAGCTGAGGAACTTAATCACCTTTTAGCATTCTCCTGTCAGATAGACTGTCTTTTTTATACTGTCCACAAAGAAAATACATTTTAAAGGCCATCCTAGAAGACTGTATTAAACTTATCTTCCGGGAATATGGGTTCAGAATTGTTTTCGAGATAAGGTCTCACAATTCCTTTGCAGACTAATATTTCCTTTACAGCAACTTGTTTTGAAATATGCTAGATTTAAATTGCTTTTGTTTCACAGTTTATATTAGTAGCTTGTAGTAATTCTCTTTTAAAAGAGATACTTACATCTTTTTGCTTCTTAAGCCTGATGAGACCACAGCATGTTGCAGAAATTCTTGTTACCTCCAAGCGCATGACCTTGACTTTTGTATCTCTTTTCTTTGGATAGTCTGTCCTCAGAGTAAGCCAGTTAGTTAATGAACCTGCTGTGCAATGATAAATGCTTCTTGATTTAACCCACTTTAAGAAATGTGCTTCAGTTTGGGATACATTGCTTGGAATATTACACCAATATTATTAACATAACCATCAAATGAAACCAATCCACAGCCCAGGGTATCTTCTTCTGACCAAAGTGCTGTTTTCAAGCAACCTGTGGACATTTCCATTTATACAGAATACTCAATATTCTTACAGTTCTTGTCTCTATTTAAACTTTACGGAACATGCTTACAAATTTCTAAGAAATATCACTGTATTTGAAATTATTAAATGTTCTGCAAAATCCTGGTTTTGGAAACAGGTTTCTCACTAACTCTTAACTGAAAATATTAATATTTTTATTGATTGCTTCAGTATTTAAAACATAAATAATTCCTTACATTATTATGTTCCCTCACTATATTAAATTCTTAGCAGTATGTTTTGTGTAAAACTTATCACTACTCGTTTGAAAATTCTCTTCATAAATATTCAACAATAGCTGCTTAAGCTATTCCATTTCAGCACATGTGACTGCAGGACATTTGTTCTGTTGTAGTAAAATGCCTGTGGAAAGCACAAAGACAGTCACTTAGAAACAAACAAGAGAGATTTTCATTGCAAATTTTCTATGAATGGTTGGATTTTTTTTTGCAGTATTAAACTCACTACTTTAGATCCTGTGACAGGAATAAAGTAAGAATAAGTTTACATCTATAGAAAAGCTTTGGCTTTGTTTCACTTTTGGAAAAGTTGAGGAAATCCAAGGTTTTCTGCTAAATTAAAATGGCTTATCTTGGCAAACATAAACCCTGGAGTAGAGCCTGACAGGAAAAGCATGACAGACTGATAGCTAGGCGCTTTTTACAGACAGCATGTGAAGTAAGATCATTTTGTCCAATTCAGATCCTATCCCATTAACTAACCTTGATTTAGTGAGATTTTCTGGAAGGGGGTTCTAAGTTAGCACAGTGCTTTTTTTCAGCCTTTGTTCATATATTTTATTTCTGTGGGTCATGTAGGCAGTTTTAGCTGGAAATAAAGAATACTAAATTGAGCGACTTGTGTTTAGGAAGAGGACCCAAAATGCTGACCTCAGAAGAAGCTGAGTAATTAACAAAGGAGTTGGACTTCAGTATCCAGCTGGAGACAGAACACATGATTTATTTTTTTTCCTCAGACTTCCACAGAAGATAGTTTAGCACTGGGAGAACACTTTAATCTTATTGTTACTAGGCTTCATGGTAGTTTTCTAATTAAACTATGTTTGTCTTAGTTGTCTTTTGACAATACATTTAGAATTGCTGTTCAAACCATTTACCTTCTGTTATTTGCTATATATTCTTATGGTGAACACACATGACTAGTTATGTTATTGGTAATATAATTTCTGTATCTGCATTGGACAGTGTTTTATAACTGTCAGTCTTCTTTCTCTGCCATTAAACAGAAATCTTTTTACAAATAAATTTAACAAACAAACAAAAAGCAACAACAGCAACAAAAATCCAAATCCAAATCAACAAACAACAAAGAGAACCTGGAAAACTCTTTGCTATCCAGGAAAAACACTTCTCAAATAATTAAATAATTAAATTCCTTGGGCCACCAGGTAGTGTTTGTTTGGTTGCTCTAAAATGAGGAATTAAACAAAATTTTCACAGTCAAATCTAGAAACTATTCCCATCTAGAGAACCTTAGCATGGTCTTGACATATGTCCAATTTCCTTACCGATGTCGAGTGTTTAGAGACAGATAGATCACCAGAAAGAGGAGTAGATATTCAGGTATTCAAAGGGAAGAAATAAATAGTTAACTAATGTCTATTTTGCTTTTTTTTTTTTGTCATATCACATATGTTCTGTATTTCTTTAGGGGGTGAAACTATGTTAATGTATCCATTATTTATTAATTTGGAAAATTTGTCAACTGTGTTCCCTTAGCCTCCATAGTCAATGAAGTCAGTGATACATAAATCCCCAAGAAGTACAATTTCTGAGTACTGGGAACTTTTGGCAACCAGTTAAACAGTTCAAACTTATTGAGAACTTAGCTTTCCCTACCTTTACCCCCTTATTCCACAGAAGAAAGACCTACAACATTATTTCTAGTCCTTTGAACTTTACAAGCTAATGTATTTCTGAGATTTCACCAGTCCTGGTCTTTCTAATTGCTCTGAGCAAACACTGGTTGCTTCATGCTGTTCATGACACTTTTAGCGGTATGTGAGATTAACACTTCTTAGCCTTTGCAAAGTTTATTTTTGTCCCTCTCTACTTTACTGAAGTGTGACATTGTTGAAGGGAAAGCCCTGATAAAGACTTTTTACAGCTGTTTGCTGTGCTCTTCTGTAGTCTGGCCTTGTGGGAAATCTCTTTTTTTAATGTCTTGATCAGTTTATGTTATAACTATCTCCTGAGAAAGATTTTAGAAATTATGTTTAAAACAACCAAGTGGCATATTTGCATTCAGAGCCTTCACTGCAACAGATATGTCCAGTCTGAAAATGTATAAAAAATATGTAATCAATTAAAAATTGGTCTTCCTTAAAATGAACTGAAGAAAATAGTTCTTACTCTTGGATGCTTTCTAGCAAAATATGTTTTATGCTTCTTACAGTGCTTTGATGTGAAGTCCAGTCCAGCAAAGTTAGTGGAGCATTGTAGCAATACATGTACTTTCTTAAAGCCCTGCACAATGTTACATTGGTCATAAACTGCTTCAGTGGTGCCGTGACACAGCAGCAGACCTCAATTCAGCTTTTGCCCAAGAGTATAAAAAGATAAGCAATAGGCAGAGGATCAGTGTGCAATAATTAATGTTGGCTGAAGACTTCTCCAGGCTGTGCTAATTGTTTGCTGTTTTCTTGGCTGCAGACCAAGATGCTCCTTCCAGCCGTTGTACTGTGGGCAAGCACTGATATACATTTTATAACACTGTTTGTTATGCTGTTCGGGTCAGTAGAATGATCCCAGCAGAAATTCTCCTTTATATCCTTTCTCTCCTTGTATTCTACACCTGCTCATCTCAGTAATGTTCTTTTTTATATTATTCATTTAGTTCTGCAAGACAATTTAAAAGCAAAACTATCAAGTATATCAAGAATGTGTCCTCAACACAAAAAGCCCAAAGTTCCATTGGGACACTCCAGTGACTGCTGATCAAATTTGTCTATATTAAAGCCTGTGAATAGATATGAGCAGAATTAGACAGCATACACTATAAAGTCTTGCAGCTCTGTTATGTATGGCCTCACATACCCACAGAAGTCCTGTCTCAGCTGCTTTAAGCAAATAACTTGCTTGTCCTTCTCTGAAGTGGGTCATTTGCCTCTCTACTCCATGACACAAAAGCTAATGAGGCTGGCTTGAATGGGCCTGCCATTGGATATTGGACATTCAGTCTTTGCAGCAGCCCTCCAAGAAACAGTCAAAAACCTGCCTGACCTTTTACTGCAGCCACCATTTGAATTCTTGGTACTTTCAATTGTACTTGTTCTAAGTACAATTTCCAGGGAACAGTAAACACCAGCAAATCTGATTTGTTTGTAATTGAGAAATGTCCACTCTTTTCTCGGAACATGGCTAAATACACACATCACCAATGAGACTGCAAGAACTAGCATGCTTTTGTGCCTGTTTTGGTAATGATAATAACACTAGTGCTCACAGGAACCAGCTGTCCATGAAGGCCACTAACCTCTGTCTCAGCCATCGTCATTGTGTGGGTGATCATTCTGATCTATATTGCCCTTCAATCCTCTTCTATTCCTGTTCATGGAGAGTTTGCTGCTGTTGTTGTTTGGGATTTTTTGTTGTTTCTTTTCCTGTGTATACAGCTTCTATAATATTTTTTTTTAATTTTTTTAAGTCTTTTTGACCTCTATTTTCTTTACGGAGATTTAATGTGACTAAACTGTTCAGCTCACAATCTTTCAATGTGAAGTATATAGTACCTTTTTAATCTGATCTCTGATCAGGCAACAGCTGTCTGGATGTTCTGTAAGAAGAATCCACCATTTGCTCTTAGCACTATTCCCTGTCTGGGTCCTCCCCTTTGGACTTTGTGATCAAAAAGGAGCAGTAGTAATTCTTTGTATTATATGGGTAATCCCTGGTCCACAACTGTAGGAAGTATATTCTAATACATTTTGGCACACTCTGAGAAATACAGGTTCTAAGCATTTTTGAATCACTGTTTTAGAGACCAGCCGTGTTGGAGGTCTGTACTCTCACTCCAGCTGTGAGGGAAGTGAACATATGTAACCTTTCATCAGTGGAGTTAAGCAATGAGTGAGCCATTCTCAGTCCTCTTCAAGAAAGTCTAGTGCAAATTATGAAGAAAGGACTAGAAACTTGATACAAAAAATATTTGTTCTTGTAGAGTTAGTAAGCAACAGAAAATAACACTGTATATAGGCAAATGTTAAGGTTGTGTATTACTGTTTTAGGATTGATCTACAATACATATATGATCTTTTAGGAGCTTGTAAATATGATGATGACCCTTGAAGATTCACGGAAGAAAAAACCTGTATAAATCATTTATAAGGTGGCTACAAGTGAGGGGGGGGGCAGGGGGGGGAGAAATCCTCCATAAAAGCTAGTTAAAGATGGATTTCCAGATATTTATATTTCCAAAACACTGAATTTTCTGACTCTGTTTGGAAAGACCAACCAAATATATTATCTTTATTTCCTGAATATTACATCTTACACATGGATGATGCTTCTTTTCAAGAGGAATAATTTCTTGTTACAGACACAGATTAGAAATAATGCAGAAAATAAATACATATAAGCACATACTTAAAACATTTTTATCGATAGTTGATCTTTCATTTGAAAGATCTATAGGATCATATTTTATCTTTGTATATTCTTTCTGCTAGACTAAAAGTTGAGGGATTTTCACCTTCATTACAGATAATGCCTTATAAGGTACTAGCCAAGAATATACATTAAGTACTCTTTTCATGTTATCACTGACTCTCTACTGAGTCACCACTGGGAATCAGTCTGACACATATAATTTCTAATAATTATGTTATGTTGCAGCTGTGAAGCAAGTATCACAACCTTTCAGCAAGGTTTCACATTGTGTTTATGAGGTAAGTAGCAGGTCAAAAAGTGGCATACCACAGATCTCCGAAAGAGGTTTTTTCTAGACAGAATTTTTTTAACTGCTGGGGGCATAATCAGTGCTGTACAATTTACTATTGCTAGTTTTAGGTTCATGAGACTCACAGTTCAGTCTTGCAAAAGCTTAGCTTTGATTTTTTGTGAAAATCTGGCAGATAAATTTTGCCATATTCCATCTTGTTTTTGACGATTAACTCTAGATAAGAGAATCTCTTATAGCACTGCATGCTTCTCACTAAACAGGCACTTCCAATTGGTGAATGATAGATTTTGCAGCAGAAATCAGTACAGAAAATGGGAATGATGTTTTTGCGATGTCTAACATACAGGCTCAACTTAAACTGCATCATGAGGAAGCATTGGGGAAGGGATGAGGTTGCAGAAGAAACCCTCTGTAAAATACTGGGGTTTTTTGGGTTTTTTTACAGACTGTAAAATACTGAAAGTGCTAGTAAAAATTGTAGAAGTACAATTTTGCCATAACAAGAAATGTAATGTATTGGTAAAAGCTAGAAGAGGGAAATGGCAGAATAGTATCTGTATTTTAAGTACAGGTGGTGAAGGTGGTATGTGGACAGGAACAGAGTGTTCTTTCTTTTGCAGAAGATTTTATTCAGTACTGTGTAAAATCTTAAAAAGATTTTTGTAGAAAAGTGGAGTCAAGGACATGAAAGCAAAAGAAAATAATAATATACAGTGTAGTTTTATCAGAGGTAGATTATGTGAAACTGATTTGATTTATTTTTATTTTTTTAATATATATAAGTTAACTGATTTCTTTGACAAGGTTAATACACTGGACCTAATCTATTTTATGTAAAGTATTTCCTACAGTGTCCTATAGTAAATCATCATGTAAGATGGAGATAATGGCTATTAAGATGGGAATGATGAGAGAGGAAGAAACTAAAAAGGAAACTGAAACAGCATAGACTTAAGGGAGAAATATCTGCCTGGTGACCTGGAATTTTCTTTAAAATATTCTGAATATTCTCATTTGCATAGTTATTTCAGACTAAATAGATTTCAAATACATGTAGGTGAAATATATAAAGGATGCATCCTGACTGTTACATTACTGGCTGCAAAATAAAAAGGGCAGGACTGGAGGCACAAGAGGTGGGGGCACTGAATAAGGAACCTTGTTTGTGTGATGGCCTTCCTCTCCAGACACTGTGTTCCTGTCCAGAGGATGCTTAATGACCACAGGTCTGTTTAACTGATATTCCAGAGAAGATAACAAAGCTGGTTAAGAGGCTGGAGCATAAGTCTTATGAGAAGTGGTTAAGGAAGCCGGAACTGTTCAGCCTGGAGAAAAGAAGGTTTGGGGGAGATCTTTACACTCTCTACAACCACTTGAAAGGAGGTTGTATTAAGGTGGGGATCAGCCTCTTGTCCCAGGCAGCAAGTGACAGGTTAAGAGAAAATGGTCTTAAGTTGCACCAGGGGAGGTTTAGATTAGCTATTAGGAAAATTTTCTCACTGGAAAGGTTTTAAAGGCTTGGAACAGAGTGCCCAGTGAAGTGGTGGAATCACTTGGAAGTGTTCAGAAAACATGCATAAGGCACTTGAAGACCTTGTTTAATGGTGAACATAGTGGTTATACTAGGTTGATGGTTGGACTTGATGAGTCTAAAGGTCTTTTCCAAACATAATGATTCTATGATTTTATCATTCACATTCTCTTGCTCACTCACACATATCCCTTCAACTGCTGGAACATCTCTCAACATATTTGTGCTTGGCTCCTAAACCCAAACACAGGGCTCAAAAGGATCTCTGCCTACTCACTCTAATATGAGCTGCACTCACACACAAAAAAAAAAAAAAAACAACAAAAACCTAAGTTTAAACCCATTCATATATGAAAGCAATATTTTACAGTTGTTTCTCATACCGACATTTACAGAAGTGTGGTGTGCCTGCACTCCTGGACCCAGCAGTGGGGTGGACCAGGGACTAGCTCACATCTCCATTGTCCCAGCAGCCAGTGAACAGCACTTGTACCAGGACATCTGCTCTACCTCTCATGCAGAAATCCTCACCAAATACTCCACCTAGAAAGCAAAAAACTGGTGGAAATCTCAGAGTGAAAAGTGCAGGCACATGGTAATCTAGTGCTACTATTGCTGAGGACAATATATGAGAAGTACAGGATGATCAAAATTTCAGAGGCCAAAACTCAAACTCTTGTATTCAGGCACCAATAACAAGACCTTTCAACATTACTGAGGTCCTTATCAATTGTGATGATGATGAACTATGAGCATACTGGTCATAGGATGACTAAGAGCTATTGTGTTCACGCAGCTGTGAAAAAAATTAATGCAGGTGATAAGGTGTTTTAAACAGACACAGCTACATGCCACTACATGTCTGCAAAGTAAAATCTACTGTACTGTTGTACTGGTCACTTATATTCAAAGGATTTAAACAGAAGCACAAAGGTCTAAAATATTAGGAAAGTTCTGAGTATGTTGAGAACAGGAGAATAAAACCATGTTGTTACACTTAATATACAAAACTAGAAACTGGAGGTGTGACCCTTTTGGGAGGTCCAACTGTTTCAATGAGAAGATTGCTCAAGTGTAAGGTAAATAGTTAAGAAGTTTCCATAACTATGTTTGAGCTAGAAATGAAAATATTGCTAATTGTGGTTACTTTCCTTTTCCACAGGAAATTGAAACCATATTAGTTTCAAGACAGACTATGAAAGTTGCACGCAAATGAATCTATTCCATAAAACCAGTGATCTTTCGTCTGTCTTTTTGTACAGCTTAAAAATCAGATTGTTCAACCTAAGTGCCTAAAATCATTTTAGTTGCTCTGCATTATCAACGTAGTAGGCATGTGACTGACATATATAGCAGAGATGCTCCTCACCCTTTCTATGTAGGAACTGAAAGTCCTAAGGGTATTAGAAGGCAGCTAAATCCCTCTGAGGACATTTTGGCACTTATTTGCCACTCTATGGACAGATTTGTTGGTATCCCTAAAGGATTTAAAAATGAAACTTCATCACAGATTATTGTCTCTGAGATTTATTTATAGATTTTTCTCATTCTCTGTGGCAGGAAGAAAAGAATATATGGAATTTTCTCTTTCTTTACCTCTGTCTTCTCCCTACCTAACTCACATTTCACAACATAGAGGGTTTAGGGTTTTTTTCAGGAGGATATGTTTTTGCTCTTACACATCACAAACTGATCTTGGACAGAGACAGTGTATTTGTATTCCTCAGACTGTTAAAAATGTCTCAAGATTTGAGCAAGACCTCAAGACAAGATGGAATCTTTTCTCATTAGAACTGTGTGCTTCTGACTTCCTGGATTCTCCAGGACTTCCAGGATTTCTCCAGCTTTCTCTGAAACACAAGTCTTCACCTACTTTCTGCCTCACATGGGAATTTTATCTGGTTATCTCTTTTTTATCTCTTGGCTATTCTTGGGATTTAAGAAAACGCTGTTTTCTCATTTCATTTGCTAGACATTCTGGTAGTTCTTGATGTTGATCTTTCATAGGGTTTTTTTTGTTTATTGTTTGTGATGATCTAAATAGCATGCCAAGAAAAGCCTTTTCTTGTGGGGAGGGAACAAGATGAACATTCTCAAGGCATTTCAGAAAGGTGGCTGCAGATCACTGTACTCAATGCCTGTGTGATTCCAGCTGCCTGAAGCATTTCATAAGGCACACATCCAGCACTATATCTCTATACCCTGCAGCTGGTTGCATGTTAGCAAAGCACAGGCAATGGAAAACCTGACAAAATAGCTTGACAAAGGTTAGAATAACATACAAGGAAATAACAGCTCTTCCCATATGAAATATGGAGTTAATTTAAATCAGATTCATGCTTGTGATCCAAATTCCTCGTGACTTTTATTACTTAGTAATAGTATTCTTGGTGACTTTGGTCTATTTGTTACCTCTGCTGTTGAGTTTTTTAGTGTGGAGAACAATTGCACAGCAATCAAATCACTCCCTAGTTATGAATGCATCCTAGTGATAAGTATAAATTGACATAAATGGAGTCTAGATGTCCATCTTTCTGGATGATGCTCTTAGTATTGACATTAAGGTACTCTTTTCTCTTCTTGGCCTCGTTGGCAGATGTTTGTATCTGTGTCTTATGATCGCATAGACTCTGCTACTCCCTACCAGTGTCAGTCTCTCGGTTTCATAAAATGTTTCATTCTTTAAAGCCCAATGTCAATATGCTAGAGAAATTTGTCAGAACAATGTATAATGCATTCAAAGCCTGAACCTAGAAAGGTTTAAGCCTGGGAAATTTGTGGAGGAAAAGATACTACAACTGTATAGCCCAGAGACCAAAACTTCTGAGACCTTGATTTATTAAAGTGTCTTCTACTCCTTTACATTATTAATGACCAGTTTTTCACATCCAGAAGCTGTGAAGTGCAAATGCAACAGACATGTCTCTGCAACTTGTTCTCTCCTGTTCCTCTGTTTCTGTCTTGGTCCCTGTGGTTTGGAAACAGAAAGGGTTGCCTCCCTCACTCATGGCAGCCATTTCCTATATAACTGTTCCACGACACAATCACATTTAATTGAAGTTACATCATATCCCAGATGCAGTAGTCTAAACCACAGCAACATATCTTATTGACATAATGCTTCATTTGGATAACACAAATGCAGTTTCTGAGTAAAAACTAAAAATTACAGTGTCTTTAATGAAAGGTGTAGTTACATATTTCACCACGAGTGAACATCTGTGTTTAGAGCTCTATGTTCCATCCTGTTATAATTTGGCTTCACTTGCATAGTAATAAAAAATGGAATATATCAATATAACCATCCCCAAGCTGAGTCTAAAACTGATACAGTTTAGTTTTGCTAGTAAAGCTTGTGCTCACAGTCTACACTTGAAAGAGCTAACATGGGATGATTGGTAACTGACAAATAGCATCACCAAATATGATAGATAAAAAAAGTTGGTTTTGCAGAAAGTCAGCTGGGAAAAATAGAGGCAAAATATTATGATACTAAGTGTTATTTCTTTGACCCTTGAATTATTGTTTTTCAATAATCCTAAATTTGTCAAAGCACCAAAACCAGAAAATTTATAAATTCAGATACTTTATTAACACAAAAAATTTTCTGGGCTTTTTATACTGGAAAGTATACTTGGAGATTTGTTGATTTCTGAAAATAAACTTCATAGTTATACTGGAATATTCTTGTTCACTTTTTCATATTTCTGCTAGGGAAGAATTAAAAGCTCAGAAAACAATGGAATATGGCAAATTATCATTGTTCAAATGTGTAGCTCTCATTCAAGCAGAAATTGAATAGACTCCATTAGTTTAAGATTATTCATGTCATCCCTTTTCATAACATCACGAACCTGATGTATGTTTTTGAATAATTTCTGATATCAGGTGAAGGTCCAATAAGCTTTAAATCCGTAGTAACTTTTCCTAAATTCCTATTTCAGAAACACCTCCCAGGAAGCTCCTAAAACCATTCAAGTTAATTTTGGCTCAGGGTAAAGTGTTGTGCTAAAAATTTACATTTTGATCCCTAGATCATGTCATAGACACCATATTATGAAACCTGAAAATTTTGATAATAATAAGACAAGACACATTCTAAACACCAGTGTAATAACATATTTTATCACTTACATTTTCAATGTTTTCAGATGTTATCAAGGAGTTCACTTCAAAAGTTTTTTCCCACAAGGATCATGCTATTCTTTTTTCTATAACTTAGTATATAGTCCACATTTTTTAAGGTTGATCTGTGTCACAAAAAAAAAAATAATTTATGTGTAATAAAATGCCTACTCATTATCTTCTTGATAAACCACTTAGAAATGGGTAAAAAAAATTATTGTCACAAAGGCTAGAAGTATGATACCAGCTAACGTAAGCATTGTATTGATACCATTTATCAGAGTTCTCCTGAATGACAGAAAGAAAATGTGCAAGAAATGATCAATAATGATTGTTATGCATCTCAGAAGTTTTGACTAGTGACATTGCCACTAGAAAACAAGAAAAATATTAATGAACAATGACTTTTGTAAACTTGCCAGACTTGAGAAAAAAATGAGATTTTAACTCTGCTTGCTCATACAAAGAGTGATGGAAAAAGCGTTCAGTGTGACCCGCCCTAATGCTTCTGATTTATAACACTATTGTTGTAGTGTTGCCTAAAATTGAGGAAAAACTTTTGGGACAATATTAGTATAGGGAGAGCAGAGAGCAGTTCTTTAATGAAAACTTTCAGGTGCACGAAGTATATAGGTACACACATAGTGTGCAGTTCTTACAGATTTATAACACTACTTCATTATCATGCCTAATGGGTACATCCAACTTGAGAACCTTTTGCCTCAGTACCACCCTCAGAACTGCCCCACTGGAGTGTCTCCAAGGGTTCTGGTTCTTCTATCTTGTTTTGACTACAATATGTCTTATTATTCTGCTCTAGGTGTATGTGACCCAAACACGATGTCCTTGCTGCTATCCTGCCTGTTGAAAAGACAGTTAAACAGAAATTCAGGAATGCGGCACAAACCGTGAGAAACTGTTAGAAACTGTTTGCTGCTACCTCAGGTGTGAGAAATTGTACAGCTATATTAAAATCTCCAAATATAAGAAAATCCCAAAGCATCATTAGCATTAAACTCATCCTGTTATATATTAAACTAATTTGTGCCATTTGCAAAATCCTGCTATATTCACGAAAACTATCACAGCAAGTAAATATAGGTCAATTCCAATATGCGTTACCTAGAGTTATTAATTTGCTGAGGAGGTTTGGAAGCTTTCCTAATTACTACTTATTGTTTTGCAAAAGTCATCAAAACCTCCTATTACATCTGTAGATTCTATGATTGGACAAAGTGAATGTGTAAGTATATATTTTTTTTCAACCTACCTTTACGTAAGACAGATGAAGTTTGTCAACGTTTTTCTTTAGCTTTGCTACATTATCTCTCTTCCTTTGGTCTCTTTCTTTGTGCTAAGCATATACTAAAAATGACATCTATAATTGATTTTTGTAGGTTATTTTAGTGATATTTCAGAATATTATTCATTAGTATTACTTAGATACATTTGCCAGCTTCAAGAGATCCAGAGTTGTTTTCTTAAAGCACTTGTGTTAGCATACATACATACGAGCCAAAGACTCACTTGGCCAACTGGAAAATGCCAGAGAAGCAAGAAAAAAGCAGAACTAAAAGAAGAACTAAAACTAACAAAATTAATCTGCAAAAAAATGCATCCCAGAGCCAGATTAATTTTTGTCAACATTGTTATCTTATTTCAGGTGTGTTAGAGATCTGGACTGGAGTTCTTTGTTACTACAGTAATATTGTGGAAGACCTCATACCTGTTAAAAAAGGAATGTTCGATTTAGAGCTGATTATTAATTGAAAAGATAAAAAAGTGGAAAACTCGTGTTATATGGTGGCAGTTTTCACTAGACTTCAACCTACAAGTTTATCAAGAGCTAAGGTATTAATTCAGCTGGGAAGAAATGCAAGAAAGGAGAAGGGAAATATTACAGAGGGAGGTTACTTGGCTTGCTTTATTTAAATTCAAATCTAATGTCTTATATGGCTCTCCTTTCCCCATTTAGGAAATAGTACTGCAAGAAGGTTTGAGAGTTAAAATACAGTAGCAGTTATACAACCTGTGAATGTATACACATCAATCCCAGCAGAAACTGGAGCACTATAAGTCTGAAAATTCGACCAGGGATCAAAGACACATCCTGGATATCAAAGCAATTACATCCTCAAAGCATCTTCATAAGCCTTACACAGCTCCCTCTAGGTGGATTCCAATGCACAACTGCTTAACCCCTATGAAGCTCTCTTGCTTTCCTGTTTTTCTGGGTGTTACCTTTTCCATGGAGGTCAGGAAAGAGCTATTTATGGGCATCTGTATGAAAGTACTCCAACACATTAATGCAGTAGAGTTTCACTGCTTTATATTTTAGTATAATGAGTAAATAGAGTTATGCTAATGTACCCAAGTTGTGCTTCTAGACCTACCCTTTGAATAAACAGACAAGCAAGCACAAGAAAGAGGTGACTATTTTTTCCTAAGACATATGTATACACTTCCCTTTAAATTCAGCAAGAATACCACAAGTGCTATAGAATAAAGGATTTTACATATGTGTTTTACGTATGTAAAAAAGCATTTTACATATGTAAGCACATGTATGGACAGAAACAACCAACTTTATTTGTTCTTAGCTTCGAAACTTCCACAGCTTTGTAAGATTTGTAATAGTTACAGTTTAAGAGATGGAAAAGCAGGAAAAAAAAAAAAATCCTAGTACATGAACTTCCTTCTAAACTCTAATCCTGGGATTTACAAGTGAGTTTCCCAGTAGAAGGTAAAGTCTAGGGCTTGTACCATGGGGTTTTTTTTGAAAACAGGCGAAAGTACCTGTGAAAGTATCTTGTAAGAGTTGTGGCAGTGGATCTGAGATGAATAAAATTTGATTAAATTTTCCTTGCTTTTTAAAAAATGTTACCTTTGTACACTAAAATTCAAAGACCACTTAGGTATATTATACCTTTAAGAAATTCTTAATTCTTTTCACAAAACCAAACAAAAACAAAAACAAAACAAACCACAAAATAAACCAAAAACAAAGCAACAACAACAGTAACAACAACAACATGTTTGGGGGGAAAAATAATGGACCATTATAAGTGGATTATTTGTATCATTAAAGAGAACTTTTATGCATTCTTCAACAAGCAAACATACTGAAAGAATGAAATTTGATGGTGAAAGAGTATTTGCTTAGCAGCAATGAGAGTGTACGTTCACAGAGAAATAGTTTACATGATGATATAGACAGAACCATTTGAAGTTCATGTAAATGTCGCACAATGCATTTGAAGCACATTTTTTATGATAGTTTAAAAAAAAAAAAAATTGCACTGCTCTCAGCTTTGCAAGGTAGTTTGGTTTCTTTCCTCCTTCGTAACAAGTTAAATTATTCTCAGAAAAGGACTTGACAGTTGTCAGGTGCTTCTCTGTATTTTTCAGCCAACATCCAGTATTCAAGCCATGACATGAATGGTAATTTAATCTCCATCCTCAATCCTGCCCAAGACCAGAAGCAAAGGTTGACAAGTATCTGGAATTGTACCAAACTATGCATACGTCCCTTTCAGAAATTACTTTTTTCATTGATTTAATTTTTATTTATTTTGTCTTTGGGACAAACCACAGATTTTATTGAATCTGCTGCTTTGAATTCCTTGTTTTCAAACTGAAGAAGTACTGAAGAAGTGTGGAGCCAAATGCCAATATTTGATTGAAACAAATAACTCAGCTATACTGCACAATACCTATCTTTTGAAGAAAGCAGACAACTAGACCATGTTCCTGTAAATCCCAATGACAGACAAGCATGTGAAAAGGATAACACATTCTGATTTAAAATAGTCTTAATCAGTTTTGTATTTTGGTTTTGTACACTCGGATTAAGGCAATTTCATTTCTTGGGCGTATTCTACTTACTATCCAGCTAGTTCAGCAGTAAACGTGCAGTCCCTACTTTTCGAAATAATTTGACTGTGACTTACTTAGATATGTGATAAAATTTTTTCAAAAGGTTCAGCAGTAGATTCAAACCAAACGCTATGAATTTCCAGGTGTTGCTTTGGGTTGCATGAATTGTAAACTTGTTAGGATGAAAAAGATTGTTTTAAAAATGGCAGTCATTAAAGGAATTCACCCTTTCTTGTAAAGCTGCTTTTATTTGTTCCCCCAGAACATATTTATACACTTCATAAATGTATGGATTAATTTTGTAAACATTAGTTTTGAGGTAAAAAATAGGAAGAGTTTACCTTGAAAAATTGAGTATGTTTGTACTCAGCTATCCTCAGGCAAATATCTGACGCCATTGTTAAATGAATTTATACTGGCCACTACTAAATGGAGAAAAGTACTATCAAATAAAAATTTCAAATATTAAAATGGTGTATCTTGTTCTTTCAACTGTTGAACAGTACTTTTTTATGGGATACCAGATGGAAATGTTATAATTTAAAACACTTTTCACAATAATTTCTTTCAATGCTTTCATTTTCAGAAAGCAAAGAGATCCCATCTGTAATCTTAGGTATTCAGAAGTGCAACTTTAGTAAAATCCACAGAAACAAGAGTAATGGACCTTGTACCATAACAGCACAAAAAAGCCAGATCAAAGTAATGTCAAGTTAATTAAAAAAACAAGACTTAAGTGTCAAAGTCAGTTGTGAATCACCTTTTACTTTGTAGTTCTCACTTTTTTACAGAAATTTAAAAAATTAATATCTGAATCAGGCCACTCGAGGCCAAGTCATTGCAATAAACTTAGATATAATCCTCTTTTTATGGATGTACAAGGCATTGTCTTCTGACAGGCATGGCCATACTTAGCTCGCATGTAATTCAACATATACTGAACCCATGTAAGTAACATTATTATAGCTATGACAACCTTATCTATTTAAATGCATGCGAATGAATAAATATGAAGCTTCCTGCTTTACTAGAAAGCTTTTTTTTTTTTGGTTTTTTTTTTTTTTTTTATTGGGGGGTAGTACTGCTTAAGGAATCTTTATATCTTTATTTTTCTTTTTCTTTTAACAATTTGTCCTCTATTAAAGACTGTTAAGCCCCAGAAACTGGATCAGTAGCATAGCAGACTCAGTAACAGTAAATGAAGTGCTGTAAGCTTACATCAGACTAATTAGTCTGAGGGATAAAATGCAGGAAAAAACTTTTCAGGTTGCTTTGTGAAAGGCAGTTAGCTTAATTAAGCCAACCACTAATTGTTAAATATTTTTTAGGCATTAAGAGAGCTGTGCTGACGGTAATTAAATTTTGATTTTAGTGGTATTTGCAGGGATTAAGTCACAATCTGCTGAGGCACTGAGGTTAGTTAATATTCACTTCACCACCACAGCTGTCCTCCATTACATTACAAAGGACAGGAAAAGAGACAGCAGAATAGGGTGAAGTAATGAGAAAGCTATTCATTCATTTGAACCGGCTCCACACTGTACAGTCTTGTACAAATGGATCTGATCTGCATGACACATAACTAGGCATTAAATCCAATTTAATTTGATACAATGAAGGACAGCCTAAGCTCTAAATGTATTTTTATTTTTATACATAAGCACTATGCAATGTATCAAAAAATATAATCATGTGATTATCATATGTTTCTATTCAAGTGGTATTTCTTGACTTATTAGCTCTACAGGAGTTCACAAGGACTGTAAACCAGTTCCTGCTAAGCCCTTATTTCTCCTATGTGCATGTGAATGAATCCTTCAAATTTCTGGCTTGTGACCCAGTAGAATATCAGCTGGAAGGATCAATGTTTTTAAGGTTTAAATTTTGCTTTCTTTTACATATGAGTTACATGAGGGTGTCATGCATTTGTAGCAGATAAACAGGGCCTGAACCTTGCCATAGCTGCAACAACAGGGAGAGGTTGTTTTTTGTGTATTTTCACACCAACAGTGTTTCACTCACCATGACGTACTTTTATAAAGGCAATTTTGGCCTGGGTTTGGCTTCAAGTTAATTCATCTTTCCAAGAAAAGGCAGTCAGCAATTGTTCAAATCCGTACAAAATTGTTGCTCTCATGTCATGAAGTGTCTTGTATGGTCTTCATTGTATTAAAACCTAGCTCCTTGCACAGCCTCAGAAACTGCAGTCAGTCCTGGTGCCCTCTACCTGGCCTTAAAATTGCCAGTACTAGCTTATAGGAATCAGATCTAATCTCTCTCTACCCCTAAGAATGTGCCAGACAGTCCCTAATTCTCTGACTGGGTGTTGATTAATCTGTCTTCTTTCCTTGTAGATGCGGAGGTTTGTCCTAGAGAGAGGTTGCACCACTGGGCAGAAGTCAGCACTGATTTCCCTCTGGGAGGTCAAGATTATGCCAGTTACCATAAGGCCTTTATACCAGCTTTAAAGCCAGTGTTTGACCAAGCCTCAGCCACTCCGTGAGAGCAAAGGAACCCTAGGGATATCAAAATATTTGCCATCTTTATCTTTTTTCCCCCTCATTTCTCTTGGTTGTTGTTCCACTAATATTCTACTTCACATAATTTTATTTTTCAGCTTAGAAGTTGCACCTTGTCTACTTACTTCTTGGTATTTACCCATCAATCTGTTTCAGACTGACTAGCTGGGTAAACTCATAAATATGAAGGAGTATGTTCCTCTTCACTATGATGTCTACCATAAATTTCATTATTTCAATTCAAGGTTTCTTAGGAGGGGGTTTTTATACTAGAGAGAACATTGCCACATAAGAATATAAACTGAGAGTCAACCCCAAAAATGCAAGTTTCCTACAAGCTCTTACAGCAGTCTTCTTCCAGATTTAATTTCTGAATCACAGCACAATAAGAGATGAGTCTCCTTTGCTATTTCCTATAGTCCTAATGAGGCTTATTTTCTCCATTAACTAAGTTAGTTTACATCTGAATTTAGGAAAAAAATACTGTATTTATATCATTTAAACCCACTATATTAGGACTAGATGTTGTCAGCAAGCCTTTCTTTGTATATTATCACACATCTCATGTTGAATTTCATCTAAGTTGCTGAGAAATAACTCATGTGAACAAATTTTTGGATGGAAATAATTTTTGCGAATCAAGTTCTGAGACTGGATACTGGAAATCACAAATACAGTAATATTGCCATGCTTCCAAACAAAATGAAAAGTTAAAAAGAAATAGTGAAGATTAAATGCCATTTTCAAACAAATATTTCTGATAATTATAGTCAAAAGCATGGGAATGTTTCCAAAAAACATGAGACAGGAATGGATTTATGTTTAGTTGTATTTCAAAGTTTTCTCAAGTATAAAGGTCCCTCTTTAAAGAGGATCTTTTCACTAGCTATCTAACAAGTTATGCTGAAGAAAAACGAATATTAGAGAATATAATTCATACCAGAACTATATAACATAGGTAAATGAACAATAAAAATGATAAATTGGGCAATAGAAAAGATTACAGAAATAATGCTTTCACATATTGGGCATTCATTAAATTGACTTTCCAGGGTAATTACTTTAACATTTCTACCTCTGATTCAGCACTGGCTTTTGGATCATTAAAATAGATAGTAAATATTACAGTGCTTCAGACCCTGCTCTTGCAGACCTCTTTCCTGGAAATTCAAGAATGATGTTAAAGGCTTTGCTCAAGGTTGAGTCTCTTCTGTATGTCCAAATTTTCTGGACCAAAAACTGTATTCACCAACAACATTTTTCTTTTTCAAAACCTGTTGTTTTTTGTGAAGACTAATAAATTCACTCATACGTAGACTGAAATAACTAAATAGTATACTAAAAGTAGCAATGAATTAATATAGCATGATTCATATTTGTACTGGGTTTTGTGTGTATTATGTTGAGGCCAAAAGGAAAGATGTATTAGAACAGGTCATTCGTAAGTCACCAAGGATTGTTAGTAATTCTGGTTGTCAGTAGAGCTGGAATATGATTTTAAATATATCTTGTTAACAATTTTTGTTAACAATTTTCCTGGAATATGTTGATTTGCTAACAGTTCCCCTGTAGCCATGATACCATCTTTCTTAATGAATCTGCCATTTTTTCTTGATTAATACAACTAAAACTGAGAGTCATGTGTTTTAAAGACTTCAGAGATTTACAGTTACAAACTGAGTTTGTGGAAAGCCTTCTTTCAGTTTTTAGTATCTGACAAACTGAAACATGCAATCTTAAAATTGCATTTTTTACTTATTTCTCTCTTTGGCATATATATATATATACATGCATATATATACATATATATACTCACACACACACACACTCATATATATATAAAACTATATCCCTACTGGGGTAAGGCAGTTTTTCCTTTGGCCAAAACTAAGGACTAACACATACTACACCAAGACAAGTATTATGGCGAGTCTTCAGATGGGTTTACCTGTCTATCAAGCAGGATATTCAGGAAAAAAATGGCTAAGGACCTGAAGACTAGAATTATTCTCTAGAAAAAAAAAATAAAGCAGAGCATTTTCCTTATCAATGATGTTTTTAAAACTTTGTAAACTAAGGATACTGACACTACTCTGAAAGTCTGATGTTGCTTGCCAAAGAGATATATTTTAACACAGCAGTGCTCATTACTGGGTGCCGTTGCTTTGTAAGGTGACAAGGCCAAGACACCAGAGCCGAAGGTGCCAAGTCAGATTGGAACAACTCATTTCTGAAGAACAGAATGGGCATCTAGTTGTTCAAACTACTAATTTGATCTTTAAAATTTAACAAGGCTACACTGGCAGAAAAATTGCTGCTTCTGACTAAGGCTCTGATTCATGAATGTGTTAAACCCATGGATGTTTTGAAACAAGAGAGCCCTCATGAAGTCCAAAGTTGGAAGGCCCAAAGCTGAGCAGATACTTAGATTTTTGCTAGCTTGAGACTTCACAAACCAGTTATACCAGCAAAGAGCATATTTATATGGATATATAGGGGAAGTAGATAATAGAACTAAAGCTTTCAGTACCATGAAATATATAATTCTGTTAAATGTGTTACAATCCTACATAATTCATCTCCCAGTCCAAATCTGAGCATATTCCTACTCAGATCCCTGATCATAAATAAGAAGTTGAACATATTAATATATGTCTGTAGGGTAAAGTAACCCATTTTCCATCACTTTAATTACCAAATTATTCTCTTATTGATTTACTTTTAGAATTGTGTTCTCTTTTCTCATCCAAATTTCATTAAATCAAATATATAATGTATTGAGACTGAAAATTTCCAGTAGAGCTCAACATTTTTAATATCTTCTGTAGTCTAGTCTTTTCGTCTTTTCTTTTAGAAGCTATTTAAGTTGGAGTAACTAGGTAGATACTTTCTTCTGTATCTTCCTGCATCTGAAACTAAGTTTTTGGACTTATTTGCCTGAGTAATGTAGTGTGAAGCAGTGTTTTATTATAACTTTATATAAGGTGTTCAAGTTAGCATGTTTTAACATGTAATTCCTCAGTAAAACTATCTGAGTAAACTATCACAGATCACATAAGTATAATAAGTGAACAAATGCAGAATATTTTCCACAACAAAGGCAAGGAAAGACAGTGTGCTGATAACACTTTGTATGTGAGAAGGCCATTTATTGTTACCTGAAAATAGAACATAAACTGCCTGCCTGCAATTGTTTTTCTGGGGACATTTCTGTCACTAGCAGTGCCAGCTTCAGCACTTGCCTAGTCACTTTTTGCTACCTAAAAACATTCTTGCTTGTCACATATCCCTACAAAAAGGCAGAGTACAGAAATTACTGTGTTCAAAATGATCTCACAAGAGGATGTGGAGGACATGGAAAAGAGAGTACTGCTTTTATTGGTAACAGCTTAGGGGAAATACCAATAAGATTAGAGCCTCAGCATAGGTAAAAAATGAAAAAAAAAAAAAAAAAGCTTATGAGTAATTAATTTTCATTATGTCTCTTCTATTATTAACACTTCAGCTGACATGCTTTTGATGACATATATCTTTGTATATATTAAGGAGTAGTATTTATAGTATAGTCTGCAAAGCAGTATTCCATTTCATAGTGCAATAGTCACAGCTGAAAAGTAATTTAATTTCAAAGTCTGCATAGACAAAGTAATGACAGCTATATATATCCTGATCATGGATATTTGCCAGACTTCAGTACAGAGTAAGCAGGCCTTTGTCAGGAGTCCTGTATTTTTTCATGTATAATGATCTCTGTTCACTCAGCTCCAGTATTGCTACAACAGCAGTCACCGAACCTTCCACTCTGAACAAAAAAAATATGTGAAACCAGGTTTTACACTATACTTTCACTACCTTAGTCCCATCATTTCAGCTTGCTCTAAGTCAAAGAGAACTACTGAGAGAGTAACATATTGCTCTATCCCTTGTTCATGATGTGGGGGTCTATTTCACTTCCAGCTATTTCACCTTTCCTCATACCCTTTTGTTAGGTGTCTACTAGGAAAAATATATCAACCTGCTGTCAACTTCAGTGGCTGCTAAAATACAGTTGAGGCTTGTAAAACCAAGCTGAAAAAATAATTTGTTCTAAATCAAGATCTATTCCCCAAATCACCACAAGCAGATTGGCTATAATTATGTTCTATTTTATAACAGTTTTCCATGTAAAGAAAGGAAAAAAGGAAATTATCTGAGGTGTTGACTTGTATGTATAAAATCCATGCAGGTATATAGTGGGTAAAGTCTCATAACAAAGATAACACTCCTGGCTGTTCCTCCATTCAATGTAAATAGCTTATTCAGCCAAATTCAGCATGAGTTATGCAGAGCAGAATATATATCATTACATGATATCCCATCTCCTCTCATGCCTATACTGATAATTAATGAAATAGTCAAAAATTTAAAATATTCTCTCTATTTTGATCACAAGTCTAGAATTCAGTGTACTGATCTTGTGCTTCCAAGCACTATGTAGGCCTCTAATGAGGCTGCTTTCCTAACAAGAATTCCGTACAAATCAGAGGAGAAACATATTTCTAGAAAATGTCAGAAACAGGTCTGATGTCACCCCCTTAAGCTTAAGCTTCCAAGTTCCTGAGGAGAACAGATTACCTATCAAGGAGTTTCCAAGATGTCCAGCATTTTATCTCTGAGTTGGGAGGGAATTAGGGGCTTTTTTTGAGGGAGCTGAATGGCTTCCATAACTCTTACATGAATCAGGTTCTCTGCATGTTTTTCTAGCATAATTCAAGCAAACAGATAGGGACTAATGTTTAAGCTCTTCTCCCAGAAACAAGAAAATTTTAAAAAGTTGAAAGCTGAAATACTGCCATCAACAGAGAAACTGGTTTACACCCCACCCTTCCTTACTCCCTTGTATCTCTGCATCCACTCCACTTTTGGTCGCTATTTGTGACCACTTTGTTGCCCTAAGAAATTGAACTCACTCCCGATTTTAGGGCACACAAGTAGAGTTATCTGATAAAGCTTTAGATGAGCCAAGTTGCAAGAATGTGAATCACTGAAGAGTACAGGAACACACCCTCTGACTCTGGAATGATTAAAAGAGAAACAAGGGAATGTAATTAGATTTTTCCACAATTAAACCTTAAAAGCTGTTATTAATTTTGTTGCTCCAGCAACACCAATCTAATGAAAAAGCAGAAAACTGCCAAGCAGTATCAGGGTGTGCACAAAGAGAAAACAGTGGAAGAATAATCAAATTTACATCTGAAGAAACGATTCTCAACTAGTGTACTGTAGAACATTAATGCGTTTTTCTGAAGTCCATAGCCACAGAGATATGGCCATTTACATTATTTTGAAAGTTAATTAGGAATCTCAGAAAATTATTTACTTGAGTATAACACGTTTTCCTCTTTAAAATACTGTAAAGGGAAAAAAATTAGTTGGCTGGCTACTGAATGTGCTTGGTACAGCGTTCTCTGTCTCTCCAAAGTGTAGTATGAGTAATGCAAGGTTACTGCAGTAAGTACATATTTTTTATTGGATATCAGAGAAAATAGGTGAGTAAAATCCATGTAATTTGATAGCACATACATCACCATTGCCCTTGGCAGTACTGAATCATAAGGCTACACATTTAACACAGTAAAAGAATATTTCTCATATTTTCTCTGAGAAAATTCTATGGAAATTAGTGGGGGATGGGAGAGAAAACTTATAAATCAAGTATTAAAACAACAGGAAAACTGTAGAGTTGCTGCAGAGACACAAGGCATATCCTTTTCTTCTAATCCATGACATTTTCTTTTAAGTGCCCCTCTACCCCCAGTATTTTTACTACCAGTGTTAAATTACAGTAGCACTCTTAGGGAAATACATGTGAGATTCACATGAATACTAAGTACATTCATTATGATCGGTGCTGAATTCTAAATGAGAATAGCTTCACTTTTTTTTTTTTTTCTTCTCTGTGTTAACCTTCAAGGCAAGTCAACACATTTCAAACATCTCAGTCTGATTTTAATTTGGAAAACAGTCTTAAACATACCACTGCCAAGTCAGATCGAATCAAAGCCGTGAGGGATGAAGGCGAGGAGGAGGAGGGGAGGCAAGACTGCCACAGCAAGGAGACACTGTGTGAGAAAGAGAGGTGAAAATGAGAGCTAACATCAGCTCCCCCGGGGTCTGCTGTAATCAGCAGACAAATGGTCTATACTCATGGCATGTATTCATTCTGCAGCAACTGGCTGCCAACAAGAGCCTTCCTGTGTCTGTTTGGAAATAAAGTACTAGCCTTCCTCTATTCAGATGCTTTGAAACAAAAAAGAACTGCTGACAAACATTGCTTTGGGCATTTGACACTGCTTTTTGATCTAGTTACTCAGACAGTGTAAAATGAACAAATTAGGAATCTACTACAAAAGACTCTCAGTCCTAGCTTGCTAAAATGTCAGGGTTTACAAAATTAGAGCTGTTTTTTATCTTTTTTCCCTCTCTCTCAATTGGTTAAAAATCAAGAAAGTACCTTCTCATTTTTTTTTCATACAAGCAAATGGATGCTTTCTTCTGTTTCTGAATTATCGTTTTTCAAGTGCATGTCTGTGCATGAAAAGGACATCAATATCACACATACCAGATATATTCACATATCCATTATCCAGGTATAATTATAATTTTTGTGTTTTCTATCTCTAGATACGTGCTTTTTATTGTGAAATGTGCAAATTTCCTTTCAAAATCTATTACAGGAATTTTTGCTTTCCAAGGAGGATTCTACAGTTAATTAAGCTAGCTTCCTCTTTTAGTGGAACAAAAATACCTTTGTGTCAGTGAAATGTCCAGAAACATGGCTTACCAATGACTTGGAGCAGCATAACTGTTCTTTCTTTAAAGTACCTTAGTTTTCAAATGTACTTGTATACTGATATATTGTGTATTGAACACTACTGAGTTTCTCTGTGTAGTGAAGTTACCTCATGTGCTTTGAAGCATGTTATGTGTGCTTATGTAAATGTTGAAAAGCTGCTCCTTTGAAACCATATCTCATCTGAGAAAGTGAGGAAAATTAGGTAGGCTGTTAACACAGAGCTAAAAGCAGACATCATACAATGGCCCCCAAGACTCATAATGAAATTAGATATTTTTTTTATTCAATGATCCAGATGAATTCACTGATGGAAGAGCAAACCATTTCTGAGATCACTAATACTCTAATATATAATTGCAGGATATCAACTACTTATCCATTACATTCAGCTGTTCTGCTAGTGCTCCCAAGTTTAATTATGTCTGCCTTAGAAAATCCATTTTTCCCTCTCTTTCTCCAACAGCAAAATCAAATTTCAGTCACAGTTTGCATTATAATACCTTATCATAAATCCACAGTTTAGGATGAATGATTATAGTCATAGGTGCCTACTGATAGAAAACATTTACAATGTGCAACTGTTCCCTGATGATTCCAGCTCTGATGGAAGAGAATGTGCAAGCATGGAAGTTCATCACTATTTCCTGTTCTGGCTGTATTAAAGAGACAGACAGAAAACAGGCTGCTTTTCGCCTGTGAGTATCTGACTTCTAAGCAGCCTTAAAATCTCATAGCAATGTAGTCACAAAGGCACAAGGACTTTGCAAAAATGTTCCAAGCAAAGGGTCACTGGAGCCAGTGAATTAAAACTGTGTGAATTTAATGAATGACATCCCGGCTGTGTCCCACCTGCTCATTCTTTTGGATGATCAAGGCTGTACTCACACATATGAACAAGAGAACAGAATTTCTTCTAGATGTGTTCTTTATAATGTGGTGCATATGTATGAACAGTGCAGAGGAAGGGCAGAGCATGGATTGTAGATCAAAGGAAAACATTTTTGCTTTCCCATCTTTAGTGAATGCTGTTCTTTCAGTAGGTACTGGATTGGCAGTTTCAGAGGCTCTGTTCCTCTTTAGTGAGAGGAAAGGCACAAAGGATGCAGTGGAAACAGAAGCTTCCTGTGCCAAAGTTTTCTGCCCCAGATGGGAAGGATTGTGTTTACAGCTGCCATGGCAGACAGCCCCTTCGACTCAGTATTTATTTGCCTTGTCTCCAGCTGTGAAGTAGGGTACTAATTGCTGAGGTAGAGTAGAGCTTCTAGGGTCTTTCTTCTGTATATACAGCAAGTTGAGAGAAAGAGAGTTTGTGTTAATATAGCTATCTGCAGACACACCCTAGAAGCCCTTACACCAGCCATGGCAACAAACTGTTAATATCAGAAGTGATTTGTAGTTAAAATTTTTCACTTCTTGTTATCAGTTGCCTCTGTATTTCAGCCTCTCTGGGAGCCCCAAAACATGGTGCCGTAGGACATAGGCTATAGAGCAGAGATAGCATGTCCTGCATCCATGGGTTTCCTACAAATATTGACATTTTTTGGATTTCCTTCAAATATAGACACTGTCTTAGAAACTCAAATGCAATGGATCTTTGTGTGGATATGCTGTGAAAATCATTGTTAACAGGACTTTTGTATTCTTGTGATGCATTTTATTCTTCAGCAAATAAGAGGCCTAGCAACTTATTTTGCACCCTAAAAGACAGTATCTGTTCTCCTAGCTATGCCACAAAAGTAAGCAATCATTTCATCTATTTTCTAAGAATAACATAAATCAGGTATGAGAACTGGTATCAGAGAAGGATGATGATAATTTCCAAATCATCAGTACATAGTTAATCCACTGATACTAAGGTTGTGATGATTATCTGCTGCACACTTTTGTGAACAGGTCACAAACATTGTGTCAATAACTAGAAGCAGGCCAAGTCAGTTTGCAGTTTGTTCAGTATTATAGTTGACGTGCTAGATATTCACATACAGAAGTGTGCAATACAGTCTGAGGGCAAAACATCAAAAGGGCATTTTGGCTTTATCTGAGGGAAACTGTTCCAGGGGAGTTTGAGGCAGTAAGAAAATTGATTCTCTCAAGGTCACCTAGAATTTTTTTTGCGGATCATGGTGCACAACACTCCAGCCATTCCCTTGCACCTTTGCTTTCTGGAGATGGCAGTCAGGTGTCTTGAATGCCTTCATTGATGATTAGAACGATTTCTTGGTTTGCACCGTGTATTATGTATAGTGCAGTCTGAATACAACTGTTACTGTTCGAGAGAGTATGAACTGCAATGGCCATGCCATTCTTTCGGTCTCCTGTCTTTTTGTGGTCTCTTAAGTGGAGAAACTCTGACACCCTTAAATCTCAGCAGAGAAGGTCTGTTACCAAAACTGTATCAGTTCCCTCCACACAGGATCTAAATGGTACATCACTGTAAAGTGCTAATACTGCAGGAAGGATCCCTGAGAGAAATGGCTAGTGAAGTGAAACCTGCAGACCACTTTGGCTACAGATTATTCCTTGTAAATTGTCCTACTTGCTTCATTTATTTTGAGTGCATCTCCAGGGCAGTTGAGAACAAACTGATAAACAGGCCTGTGAATGCTAGGAGTGCAGGATCGACATTTCAAAGGTAAACATTCAGACTTTTCATCCAGGAGGTGCAACAGCTGCTACAAATACTGATATAATTTCTGACAGATAGTGATGGATGATATGTAATGTCAGTTCAAGGTGAGAGGCAACAACTTAGTTAAAAGCACTGTATGTGAACCATGAGGCTAGACCCAGCTGCCTTCAAATGCTTATTCTGGAAAAATTGCCTACTTAAATTCGATACCAGGGATGGTATCAAATACCCTTTGAAGTTCAGGACAACAAATTTGTGATCAGGTCCTTCCAAGGGATGTTTTGAGTTCACAATCACTGCTGAAGCAGTTGCTCAAGCAATTGTTTGTCAACCAGAGCTCATTGAAAAACATCATACTCTGGCCACGGCCTTGTATTCCTCCAATCTCCTGTGAAAGGGATCCTGCAAAGGCATTGTGCAGGTGGCACAGCTCCTCTGCCAGGTGAAGACAGGTCACATTTGTAAATGTGTCCAGAATCACCAGTAGATAGTGTTGAACTTGACAGTGGTTAAAGGCAGGGTCCATGTGGTAACTTTTATTGACAGGTTTGATATCTTTCTTTTGCAATTTGACATCCAGCTTGTGTAGCCTTGACTGAGATGCCTGAACAACTGCTGGATTACTTTTCTGTCACTACCAGAAGCAGTTAAGTTGCAAGGAAATTTGGTTTTAAACCAGACTCCAAATTTAAAAAAAAAAAAAAAATAAAGCTTACTTAAATTTCCATGGTAAAAGAATCACTCTGAAAGAAGGTGAGAATAGTTCAATTGCTTGGTACTTCCATTCCAGCCAAATTCCTTAGTGCAGAGGAAAAGAAATTTGAAGCAATACAAAAATACAAGGGTATTTGAATTATTTGGATTCTTTTATTCTCCATTAAACTTCATTTGACTCTGCCTAACTGTGTTAGGCTGTGGTATTTTTACCAAAGTGTGAAACAAAGAGCTAGAAAGATCTAGCTGTTATCAACATGAACACAAATTAATAATTAAAGGAAGAATGCTTGAATACATAATTTACTCATTTCATGAGGTGTTATCTTAACCTTTGACATCAATGTTTAACATGAAAAATTTAATGAGATCTTCCAAAAGGAGAACTATGCACCAGTAGATGTCTTTGGTTTCAAAATACATGGGTTCAAGGGACAGTAGTGCTTAAATAGTAACTAGTATTCTAAATCAGCAACCACAGCATGTTTTAGTTAAAAATTTCTTTTTTATGTTAATATTCGTTATTGCATAGTATTTCGCATGCTTCTGTGGCTTGTTCCCAAATGTTTGTGTTAAGAATAATAAATCTCCCTGATTCATGAGCAATATATGCTTATACTGTTCTTTTATAGAAAGACTTCAATTTATTCTTTCTGCTTCTGTGAAGTCTGTTATGAATGAACAATGAGAAAGAAA
>JAWWTY010000088.1:17441780-17454930 GCA_035222235.1 Margarornis squamiger
TTCAAAGCGTGTGGCACTGCATCCATTCATGGAAGCCCTCTTCTTTTACTCCTTCGTCGGTTGGGCCTCCTCCCACACACATCTTTATGACAATCCTTCATTCTCAGTCATATACCACAACCAGCTTCATCTGTGTCACACAAATTCTCTGAACTTCTTTTGCTTTGCAATTGACTTCACAACACCCACTCCTTAAATGACATCTGCAAGCAATTATCAGGTCAACTGTGGGGCATCATCCTCTAATGATGAATAATTAAATTTTTTTTTAAGTATCATGTAGTTCTGTACAGAAATATAAACCCTGCAATTTTCTTGTGTGATATTTAATAATATCATAACTTCCGTTCTTCACATCCATGCTAGTTTTTTGTTTTGTTTTGTTTTGTTTTGTTTTTTTATAATAATGTCCTCATTTTATTTTATATCTTTGGAACCTGGTTATATTGGCAGCTCCTGAGCTTGGGAACTTAATAAATACTAAAACAATGGTCAAACCATTAACGGCTATTAGCAATTTTATACACATCATGTCAAAATAAAGATGTAAAGACAGGTACAATGACAAAAGACAGCTTGGGGCTATGGCATCCTCTCCAATGCACTGTCCTGAAGACTTCCAAGAAACAGTGAAAGGCACGATTAATGGAAGATAGAATCTTGATAGAATCTTGACAGCGTTTGTTGGGGCTGGTTTCATTTTGCAAACAAGGAGCACCCCTGCCTCCTCCCATGGAGATGGGCAGTACGTCTCAGCCATCCTCCCTTTATCAACCTGTGTCAGGGAACCTCATACTTATTTGAAAACATCCATATGAAATAGGGAAACACAAGGTTTTACTTATTTTTCTGGAAAGTTGTGTTGCATGTACGGACCTTGGCTGGGAAGGTCCTCAGGCACTGTTACAAGATCACCCAGGAAACAGAAGAAATATGGAAAAGAGAGAACAGCACTCTGTGAGAGTTCCAGTCAGTCATGGTTTTTCTTTTTCCCTTTTTTCTTTTTTTTTTTTTTTTCCTTTTTTTCCCTGATATGAGGCACAATGGGCTCCCTCGAGGCTCGTTGAAGAGACAAGGTTTAAATGGTGGGACCCATGGCAACCATCTGGAGCTACCACTGACACTGAAAGAAACAGCACAGTAAAGAACACCGTGCTGACCCATGACTGTCAGTCGGAGAAACCCAGTCAGAACCTGGTCAGACATGTTTAGAAAGGCTGAAGATGTCCTCTGGAGAGGGCATAATGTGCCAAAGAGCTACAAGAGCCCCTGAGGGACTGCAGCCATGGAACACACATGCCAGGACAGGGAGACACCCCCAAAATGACTGTGGCCACCTATACTTGACTAGGAACAATCGTGAGGAATGATGGCCAGAGAGGATCCTGTAACCTGTGAGAACAAGGGAACGTGAGAGTGGAGATATAGAAGGATAGGTTGTAACAGTCTAGCCCTGGGCCCACAGGCTCTGGTAAGAGCATTATTTTAATATTTATATATATATATATATATATATATATATAGATATAGATATATACACATATGGTTCTTTTGTATCTTATGAAAATGTCCAGAGAATAAACCACAGACTTTTTCCCAAGGAGTCTATTAATTTATGGGAGAAAATAAGGGAACTTGGCAAAGGTTAAAAAAAGGGGCACTACACAAGCTAGGCAAAATGTTCAACCATAATACCAACTCAGCACATATTAATGTACAACACACAAGTTAGTATTCAATCAACACACTTAAATCACTCCAGCTCCAAGCCACCCAACACATCAAGGAAGGAGTAAAGAAAATGAAACGGAGGGAGCAAGAAGAGAGAGAAGGAGATAGAGGGAGAGAGAACTACTACTGAGACTTTGTGGCAGACCAGCTCTCACATGTGCAGGTGGCAGGGCCACAACATGTGGCACCCCAAAATCTCTGGTTTTATCTGCCCTGGTCTCTATGGCCAAACCCCCCAGGTGGGACCTCTGACCCCCCGGCCTCTTTGGGGTCCCAGGCCAGGGTGAAGGGCTGTGTTCTCACTGTCCCCGCCAATCCAAGCTGGGTCAGAGGCTCCAGGAGCTATGGGTGTTGTAGTTTTCCTGGATTGTTTGTGACTGGAAGCTGCTCTGGGGCTTCCTGGTGTGGGCTCCAGGGACTTGCTATGAGGTTCAACCCATCCCTTTCCCTCCCACACACATGCACCCCCCACAAGGTGGTTCTGACCCAATAATGATAGATCTGCTGTGTAATACAGGTGTACAACTCAGTGTGTGTGTCTCTGTGTGTAAATGCTTGCACATGTTTTTCCCTCAGCACCTGAATCAGTGGCTAAAAGTTTGACAATAGGTGAAATTGTCTGATTAAAGACAGCAGCTTGCACGGGGCTGAGTGCAGTGGAGGCATCTGCAAGATGCAAGCTCCTCCCACCAGCAACCAGGCAGCAGCACACATCACGAACCAGGCTCTTACAGAAGCTCTGCTTCCACCTCTTCTTCCAAAAATCCTCTGCCCTCTGCACTGCGTTGGTGCCACAGATCACACGTCACAGGGGTAAGTGCCTGAGACAGCATCATGCAAGATTCAAGCTTACTTTAATGTTTTCTTCTGCTATAACCTTCAAGCCATTCACCTTCTTCAAGTTTCAAATGCCTTTTTCTCCAGTGAAAGTTTCAAAGTGGGGACTGTATGAAGGAGCAGAGAAAAAAACAGCCTAAAAACAGACATTGTCCTGTAACATAACAACATACATGAGATGGTCCATACATTGTATCCAGCCTCTTGTAAAAACTGGATGTATTCATTTTTTAGTCAGTTTAAAAATACAAAGTTAACATATTTGTCAACAGCAGAGTTCCAGGCTTGTTCTCTAATAGACTGTCATATATGTGAGCAGATAAATAAGGGCTGCAGAAGCACTGGGTAGAAACTTAGCTGAAGTATGATTACCAAGAGTGCAGCAGGAATACAGCAATCATTATAGGCAGGCACTGGCATCTCTCAAACTGCAAAGCCTTGCTGAACCCTGTGAAAGCAATGAAATCAAATTACTGAGTAGTTAATGTCCTGTCACATAGCTCTGTCCTTACCCCTGTCAGATATCTCAAGATGTTTATATTGCCCATGCATGATGGTCATCCTGGGATTCCAGTGGTGTAGACAATCACACCGTGAGAAGACAGATCAAGTAGTTCCTTACTGAAGACAGATCAAGTAACATCTTTTAAACAATAGCAGCACAGGAAGTGCAGGGCTGTGGTATAACTATAAAGACATTTTAATTTGTTATTCTTAAACAGTTCTCTTTAGTCCTTCCTCCTCTCTCTTCATAAATATAATGCATTTTTCAAACACCGAGCTTAGTACTGTTGTAAGGGGAAGACTGATTACACTGTCTGTATCTAAGCAGAAAGTCTGGAACTGCTGAAGGCTGCAAGAGCTAAACTCCCATTTAATAAATTGAATCCAACATACCCTTGCCACAAACGCACTATCAGCCATGCTAAATGGGAACACATCTTTATAAGGTGGGGAAATTAACTAAAATTGCATGCTGTGTTTATAAGTGTCCTGATCTCCTTCCAGCTTTGTGCTGAAGTACTACTAAACAACAGAGCTGTTTTCTTCCCTACTCTGTGAAGCTAAAAAGCCTCTGGCCTTCAAGGAGCTTTTTTTTTTAACATAATGGAAAAACTATAGGGGTAAATATTCCATACAGCACAGTTAAAACCCGTATTCAGTTATTTTAAAGTTGCAAATATTAGTGGTGGAATGTCTCCATTTTTAATCAGTCAAGGGAAAATTCCTCTAAGAGGATTTCAGAGAAAACAATTTTATTCAAAATAAGAAAATAAGAAACTTTCTATTATTAGCACTGCACATAAACATTGAAGTGTATTCATAAGATTTGATAATAAGGGTTAATCAGGTGCATTCCTGTGTTTTGGGATATTCCACTGCAGTTTCTCATCTTTGCCTCCCTTAAAATAGTTAAAGACCTCTCATAGCTCTGGAAAATACCCATTTACTCATATGTTATTCAAACTGACCGTAGATGTGTCAAATTGACAGATTTTTGTCCCCCAAAGGATAACTACAGTTGCAGTTTGTTTCACAGTACATAACTGGAGTGTAATAAATGCAGTGGAAAGTGGTTCATTCTGGATGCCAGACACACACAAGTAGTAGCTTTTCTGTCCTTGTCTCCCTTCAAACAGAAGGAGACTTCAGCACAGAGAACACAATGTCACCCAGAACCTGTCCAGATTAACCAATTATACATGAGTTGATAGCATCCCTGAAATCTTTTCTAGGTGACTTTACACCTATTTTGGAAATGCTATAGTTCCCAGAAGACTTAAAACAAAGAGATACAAGCACACTGCCGCAGTCAGAAAACAAGTGACCTTGAGTACAAACGAGATGAATGAGGTCTGTGTTAATATGGAATATCAATTTATCACACCACCTGAACACATAAAGATAATTTGTAAAATCATAGTGTTTATTAAACCAACTACAAATAGTTGAACTTGAAAACAATATGGCTTCCATGATCACTAGGCTTTATGAAAGAGATTAATCTTCTTAACTTCTTTTATACCATTCCTTTCTTCTTTTTCCACTTTTTTTTTGTTTGTTTTGTTTTTGTTGTTGTTTATATATTTTCTTTTCTTTTTTTTCCTCTTTCCCTATGAGGTAGGGGAAAGCAACTGATGTTGCACTGTCTCCTGGGTCAAATCACTGTATTAGAAGTACTGAGGAAACAGCTTTGCCATCAAAGTAGCAAAGATTTTTGTTAGTATTTCATTTCTATGTACAATGCACTAAATACAACATAAACACTGGTTTTGACATCCTCTACCCATTGTCTCCTTAAATGAGTGACTAAGAAGCTCAATTATACATCTGTTATAATGCTTATTTTTGCTTATGCTTATGTTAAAATGTTATATTATATATGTTATATTATAATTTATATATATAATGTTATATATATGTTATAAATGTTATGTTATAATGCTTATTTTATGCTTATGTTAAAATGCTTATTTTTAATCTGATCAAGAATTATCACAGAAATAGTTGAAATTAACTGAATGGATGGAATGTTGATTTTAAACTATTCAAGTGCATGAAAACTACTCCAGTATGCAAAAGTTTGAAGGTTTGTGCTCTCTGTCTTCATATTTTGCTCCTCAGGACAAAGCAGTATGCTCACTTTGGTCTTTGTGAGTCATGTGTTTTAGGCTTCCTTTACAGACTAGTTGTAGGTAGATTAGTAGATTGTCTCTCCTGGAGTAAGGTAGAGGCAAGACAGTGGCATCACTAAGCAGAGGTCTTAGATCACTTCTCTATAGTCTGCTATAGTTTGTTCTCCTGATGATTTAAGTGTCCTCCTTGCTATAACAGAAAACTGTAGATTCATGTTCTGCTTCTGATTAAGCAGAATGTGCATATTCTTTTATGCACTACTTCCAGTGAGCAATTGTTCCCTGTGCCACATCTGAGTGACTAATTGCACCTAGCAAAGAATAATGTTCTCCAATATCTTTTTTTTTTTTTTTTTTTTTTTTTAATTCCCCTGGCTATTTATCTGGTTTGTCAGAATCATTTTGTATTCTAAAGTTGCCCTCCAGCACTTGCAACTGTTTTTAGCCTGGTGTCATCTTCAGATGTACTAATTATGCCTTACTCCATTATCTCAGTCATTAGTGACTGAAATAGTACAAGATTGGGAGCAGAGCTTTGGGGAATCCCCACTTGATTTTTCTTTTCTGTTTTTACGGTGATCTATTAGTAACTGCTTGGTGAGTCTGTGCAAGTGTGGGATACTTTCATTAAGCCCCTTTATTCCCTACCTTATTTGTTGAAATTAAGTGGTAGGGTGGCCTCTCTCTAAACTTTTCAGACCTAAAGCATTTCTTGATTCTTCAGATGCCCATGATTTGAAAGTTTTATATATTGCGGCTCAGAAAAAAATCCTCATACTTCAGAATCCTTATTGGCAAATAGTTCTGTTCTCCTGGTTTCTGTAACATTAAATAATGCTGGTGTGATTGCCCATTAGGCTGCTGCAGAATAACTAAAGTACATGAAAGTTTGTGTTTAAAAGATTCCACTTAAAAGCTACTCATGAACTTTTATTACTATCAAAAATACTTCCTAAAACTTGGTAGTTTTAGGAAACTGCCTATTTGTGGTAAAGGTCTGCATATCTACTTCAAAAATTTTGGTTTAAAATGATGTTTGTGAACACTGTTCTTTTATAAAGAAATCTTTTCCCGAGAGATGTAGCAATGATGCAGTTTGTTCACTGACTTTTTTAACATTTAGCAAGAAGAATAGCAGAATCTCATTTCAGATAATAGCTCCATAATTCCATGCATCTACCATAAAAAAACAAGCAAATTGACACCCTGCCAGGAGTAGCCAGAGGAGATCTTAGGAAAGAGTTCATAATGATACTGTTGCCATATTGCATGCCTGTAAATAATTCATTAAGTCAACCACCCTTTTGTTTTAAGCAAACATGAGCAGATGCCTTCCTAAATTGGATGCAGACAACAGTTTTCAGCAAAACATTGTTGTAATATGACACTTAAAAAGAGTAACATTTTCCTTTTACTGATTTTTGAAGCGTTATCCACAGTGTTATCCACAGAATATTGACAGTGATTATTTCTGCTACACATCAAGTCCCTCATTGTTTTTCATCTACATTTTCCAGATTTTTTTCTGTGTGATAGATTTCACAGTTAACAGTAGCATGGTGGAAAATAAATTTGCAGGCAGTTAAGAGTAGTTTTGCAGAAGCCCAAAATATTAATACTATTTTTTAATACAAGACCTGCAATTTAGACATTATATCTGCTTTGTATTTAGAAAACCAGAAACCACTTGCTCACGTCTAAGTCTTGTCCACACCACATAACCAGGTTAAAAGACAAGAAACAAGAGTTTTGGGGACCCAAGCAAGAGGTTAAAGCTAGCGTTTACACAGCTGATAACTGCTCAGTACTCAGCTTGTAAAGGCAGATCATACCTTTAAAAATGCCATAATTATAGTGTGTGGAAGTGTGTAAAATTCACTCTTATCTGTAATTGTTGTATTCTGTTTACTTTCCTGGTGGTGTGGAGAAAACCTACATGCAACTAAGAGGTGGTGTTTTATTTTTCCTGTTTATACTTTGGATTTTACCACCCTCTCGTCAACATTTTTCTGCATACAACTTCATTGAGCATTCTTTGCATGCATTTCCCTACACTGATTTCATTAATAATTTGTCGTCTTCTTCAAAAAGTCTTTAAAATAGGAAATAAGGATACTGGATGTATCCAAAATTAGATACTTCTATAAGTTCTACATTTTACAATAAAATGTAAAACTTCTTTATAAGTTTAACTGATATTTTTAAAGTATGTTTTTACTGATTTTGAAACATTTGTGGCAATTTGTGCACCATTTCCGTCAACCATTATATTATGTTTCAAGTTTCTTCTAAATCAGCTTTACAGTAGAAGTTTAGAGATTGCTATCAGGCCATCCCTTGATAGATGTTCCATTTATTATTTACTAGTGAATAAAATAGAATGTGTAAGTATATTGATTTTATTAGTCCAATTGAGGTTTCAATACCGCTACAATTCTGTATGTTTCATGAGACTTTGAGTTATAAACATCAAATCCTTCATATGAATTAAGTAACTTCTGTGGTACAAAAAAGTGCCTGAAAATTACTTTTCTGGTTTTTGGGGGGGTTTTGTGTGTGTGTGTGTTTTGTTTGGTTGGTTTTGTTTTGTTTGTGGGTTTTTTTTTTGTTTGTTTTAATTATAATTAGACACTATACATTTAAGTTAGTCTAGTTGAGTCTGAAACAGTGGGGGAGGGGGAACCTGCAGTGAATTAGATCTTTATCTTTCTAGCAATATCTTTTATGCTCATCATAATATCTTCAGATGCCTCTGTATTTCCCACACACACACACACACACTTTATTTTCCAGAAGCAACTTGCAAAAATGACATGGGTGAATATCTCAAACATCATACAGAGGAAATGTAAAATATAATTTGGAGAGTCTTGGGATCTCATGCCTGAAGGTAAATACCTTCTAATATATTATACCTTTCTACTCCTACAGGCTCGGGCACACTATTTAGTTATTTTTGCATTAAGGTAACAGTGCTTATTGGAACCTCAACACAAGAGAAATTATTTATATACAAAGCTTCTAGCCTTCCTTCAGTTGTACATTATTGACATAGTCAACATTGTGGCATTTGTTAAAACAATGGGGTTTAATTCACACCTCTAACCATGAGTCCTCTGAGGAGCTTATTTCTCATATGTGAGTAACACTGTAGGCAATTGAGGTGCAGATGCAATGTTAATTTCATATTTAAGTATGCCCAGGGTAAGGCCTTGGCAAAAATAAGAAGTGTTTTTATAGTGAAAAGTCACAAGGTTTTTCCAATTATTACAAATAGTGCAGATGAATTTTTATTCATCCATGAAATTCTCCACACAGAATTGTTTCACATTACACACCCTCTTACACATTGCTTAAAAATGTTCATTAACTTAAAAATATTCTGAGAGAAAAATCAGTTTGTCACACTGAAGGACTAAAAGAACTTGATCAAATGGTTCGATATTTTCTTGTGAGGAGTGGGAGTAATGGATTGTAAGGTCAGTTTTATAATTTTGATTATAATAAATGATTTAATTATTCTAGCATAGCCTGAAAGTCTGTAATTTATGTCAGATCCAAGATATGCTGATTTTTCTGAATGCAACTGAAATTTCTTTCAGAAAGATTTGCTGGGTTAATAACCTCCAGCTATTTTAAGTCACAGTCAATCTTCATGAAAACAGCACAGAGATTATACAGGGTTTTTTTCTTTTCCTGTGGTTACTGCCTTATATTTCAAATATAAGGTGTTTGATGAAAATAGTATTACACAGTCACACTTTGAGAATAATCAGAAGGTTATGACTTTCTACTTTTTTTGCCCTCACCTGCTTTGCTTCACCATTACATGAGGAAGAAAGACTTTCCCTATGTCAGCAAGAACTGAACAAATGGCTTTGGGTTAAACACATTCAACTGCAAATCATTTGGTTTCAACTAGATTTCACTTTCTGTGAGCTCAGTAGATAATTCTAAGCAGTCATCCAAGAATGCCTGCATTTAAACAAGCAAGAAGACAAGAAGCATATATAGATGTTCTTAAGGAAACAAATTGTTTCTTTGGAAATGAGTAATCACATATCCCAAGTGATGAACAGTGCAGAACAAGTTCTTAACCTTGTGAAGTGTTAGAAATCTAGATGAAATACTAACTTTGGAATGTTCTCTAGGGAGCATGATTTGAGGTCAGTGACATCAGCGTGTTGTCAATGCTGTTTAAAATAGCTCTAAAAAAGTCAGATTGTTTGAATGCATTATCTTTTCCATATAGTCATTAACTAAATCAGCTATTGTCATCAATTTCTTTCTAACTTACTTTTTCAAATTGAAATGGAAATTTCCTAAGCAAAAAATAGTGTCATGTCAAAAAATATGTTGCAAACTTGTTTTCTGTGCTTTATGTAACATTGTAAAATTAAGGAAATCTTAGTACTGAGGGGATGAACAACCCAGTTCCTTGAAATGAAGCACTCATTTTGCTTTGCAGTTTCTCATCAAATATTTCACTTTTTTTTCATTTGAAACTTTAGGGGTTTTGATCTTCAGAAATCTGATTCACCCAGAACACTGACCACTGTGAGAAAGCTTAAATTTAGGAAATTCAGGCTGCTTCACTGAACAGACCATGCAAACAGTGTGGCAGCAGGATTGAGTTGCAGATGTAGCAGCAACGTCGTCATGTAATCTTTGAGAACTCTTGGTCAATAACTTCTCCAGCACAGGTTCTCTTTTTCCTAGTAAACTGTTCCATAAAGAAGAGTAATTTTTGATTCAACATAATGGTGGATATGCCACTCGAATCCAACAAATTTCCACACAAATTAAAAAGATAACAAAAGAGAATGTCCTTGGTGGTCACTTTTCTTTATATAACTGCACAACAGGCCCGTCTCAATAAGAAAGAGCTCTGTATTTTTGTCAAATAATTTTTGTTGTTGTCATGACTTTTATGCTAACTTGCTTAGTGGCTCCAGGAGGAACTACAAGGGAAGTAGGGAAAATCCTTACCTCCTAGTCCAGCCCATGAGTGAGGAGAAAAACTTCTCTAGTTCATGAGAGAGAGAATTTGCTGACATAGTAAAAACTTCAAGACCCTGCCTTGTTTAGCTTAGGTAAAATGTTTTTAAGTTTTCTTGGATGTATACATGAGATGAAGTAGACATATGCTATGCTGAAACCCAAGTTACATTATAAATACATTTTCCTCTATCTTGTTGATATCAAAGGCTAAAATTAGTTTCTCTCTACTTTGGGAAAAATTGTTTTTCTGATTCTTGTTAGGAGAACACACACAGAATGCTGCATTCAAACAGTAGGGTCTTGTTCTGCAGCTAAAGTTAGTTCAGTTCCTACTGCCTGTCTTCTCCAGAAGATCCTTTTTTTGGAAAGAAAAAAAAACCAGACCACTCTTCACACTATGTCCTTTCATTCTGGCAATCAACCACAGCCATCCTACATTGCCCTTGTATTGCCGTACATTGCCCCGTTATATCTTATATAGGCTTAAAGTGGCCAAGAATTTTCCTTTCCCTTTACTTTACATTTCAGAGAAAGCCTATGATGTGAAATGATATTTTATGGGGGGTTTTTTGAAAGACAAAAATATTTTTTATTCTGTAAAGACCACTTGCTCACTTCTTGTAGTAATCCCATTCTTTCTTCCCGAGCCAGCAACCCTCTGCGGCTCTCTAACTTCAGACATCTGGCCTCCAGGTTCTCACAGTGACCAGGAGAACGGGTGACAGCTTATCTAAAATGTCTTTTCTCAACATGACCTGCTCTAACACTTCATTATTGCAAAACTGTTATTTAGTTTCCTGAACACTATTGCCATCTGTGAGTTTTATACCTTGTAGAAACAGAAATATGGTCTTGAGGGCCTTAGTACAATAGTTAGGCCGCAATTTTTTTAGGAATTAATATCTGTAATTGGGGCATTTTAGATGTAATGTGTGAGTACACAATGAAATTAGTCACCATGCTATCTGCTTGTATTTTATAGTAAGATTGTAATAGTTTCATAGTTGTCTTCAGTGAGTATATGCAGTTTCCCTGCAAATATCTGAAACCTGCAGTGGGCTACAGTCTGTCCAGTTCTGAAGACTATTTTACAACAACAAACAAATCACTAGAAAACGTGTGCTAAAAGGATGTTTTTTAACACTAAGAAGAAAATTCTTCCTCTTGTTGCTCCTATAAATATCACACGAACCCAGTCATTTTGCTAGTTGAGTTACTATTTGCTTTGCACCTCCCAATTAGCAGTACTGAGTTTTCTCCTGCCTTAACTAATGAAAAAGACTGATGTTTATATTTTCAGCTTCTTCACAACAATAGAGTAAGTATTATGGCTTGCTTTCCAGAAGGGGAGAATTTCTGCCAAGTGTAAGAAGGGAAAAGTGAATGTGATATAAAAGAGTTTGCCAATTTTTTTTGAATTAACTAGCCATGTGGTATGTATTAAGACAGTGAAGTAGTTGCACTATGAATGGGGGATGTCTTAACCTGTATTTGATTTTAAATTTCCATATCTGCAAATAAAATGTATAGAAAAGGATTGGGGTTTCCTTTCGGCAGTTAGAGTATGTAAGATGTCCTAAAGCAGTATTGGTCTTCGGTGAAAACCTTGGAGCTCAAATCTAGGCTGAAAGCCACTAAAAGCTTCTTTTTTTTTTTTCTTTTTTTTTTTCTTTTCTGTTTTAATCTTCCACAAAATTAAATGTTTGAATATTGTTCCTAAATGGCTTCTCTGTCTGGGTGGTGAAGGAGATTATTTTAACATGCTGCTTTTATTTAGCATGAAAAAGGCTGAGCAACAGCTAACTCATTTATACACTTAACAGATCTGACCCTTAGCACAGTACAGTTATTTTGTATAGCACTGACAGTATTTAGTATAGTCTTGCCCAAACTGACAAAACTTCTTCAGCATTAGCATCATCCATTGGAGCCACAGAAACTTTGCTGTGCTTACTGTAAAGGCAAGGAAAAACAAGGTAGAACACAGGTGTCATAGTCACCTGTGGATAGACAAAATCTTTGACCTTGGGCAGCTACCTATTGCATGTATGAGTTCAATTTTATCTGGAATTAGCATATAGTTTGAAGTAATGATATCTCTAGCCTTTAGAGTTCCTGTAAGGATGGGCTTCTGAAGGGCCGTACATGCAAATTTTCCTCATGAAACGATATGGTTCTTTACCATTTTTACAGCACAGTATACAGCTTTAAAGCATGTATCTTGGTTAGTAATTTTTACTGAACTTCCCATTATTTACCTTGTAAAACATTCCATGTATCCAGAGTGTCGTATTGCTGGGATTTGTTGTTACTGTTGTTGTCCTCGTGTTCTTTTTCTTTATGAACCCCTTTCATCTCTATCATTTGATATAAATTTTCATTTCTTGTAGCAGTTTCTTTTTAAGCTCTGGAGACCAAGATCTTTGCAGCTGCTTCAGATAAGCTATACAGCATAGTCTTGGTTGTCGCTTTTTGTGTGTTTGCTATCTTCAAAGCAAAAAGGAGAACACAGCTAACTCAGGCAGCTGGGCTAGAGACTCATTTATATGCAAAGAACAGGTCATGCTGGCCTAATAGTAGCAGACCATTGAATGCTGTAACCCTTTAGGTGAAAGCTTTGTCAGTAAAATTTAAGAATTTGTATAACCAGCATGAATTGCTGCATAATAACATGTAGGGCATTGAAACACTTTCATTTGTGGCTTGATTGTTGTTGAGGAAGGGGTGGGGTGCTGCATTTTTTCTTGCCCTTATACTCCCCTTTGCACCTGCCTGTTCTAGATAAGGAAATACAGACTTCACAGTTCTTGCAGAAAACTTGGCATGCATTGCCAGTCCCAGCAATAGTGGGGGAAGAAAAGAAAAGAAAAGAAGAGAAGAAAAGAAAAGAAAAGAAGAGAAGAAAAGAAAAGAAAAGAAGAGGAGACGAGAAGAGGGGAGAGGAA
>JAWWTY010000088.1:17455266-17481126 GCA_035222235.1 Margarornis squamiger
GAGGAGACGAGAAGAGGGGAGAGGAAGGGAGGGGAGGGGAGGGGAGGGAAGGGGAAGGGAGAAAGGGAGTACTGGAGAGGAGGCTTCTGCACTTAAAAAAAAAAAAATCACCAGGCTCTGCTCTGTGAGAAGGGCAGACTGGGCACTGAATTGTAGGGGATGCTGAATAAGGAGGAAAAAATAACTCACCCTTGATGTAATGGCAGAGTGAACAGCAGAGCTGCTTTCATCCACTGCAGTCTTCTAGGGTATTTACAATATTTTCTGCTCTTCCTGACGATAAATCTTTCTGGCCACTCATGTTGTCGCCTTATGGCCTCTGCTAACTTTTCTCTCTTTATGGCCTTTTGGGCATGTATTCTCACCTTCTCAAATAACTTGAAGCTGAAGAAGAAACAATAATAAAATATATAACAGATGCAAAAGCGTACCTTGGGGATGTATGTCTTATGGACACAGAACTGTCATCACACTTCCATAAGCACATTTTTACTGTCTCATTCATCATGCATGTGTGGCTTGCTGGCAGTATACTTGCTCCCAATGGGGTGAACTTCTATTCTGAGTCCAGACTAGCTGGATACAGATTTTTACCCTCTATGTTAGATTTTTAATTCCAGTCTGAGCCTTCAGTTCTCTATCTCTTTCAAGTTAAGCATTTTTATACTCTGCTTAGCATGCTGCTGAAACTTCAGTTTTGTAATCAAAGTTTTCATGGCCTATAAGCCTTAGAAAACAATCAAGGGCATTTTGACGATGTCTAGAAACAATTGAAAATTGACAAGTTTGTAAGGTCTGAAATTTAAGAGTTAGGGGTTTGGGGAGGTTTTTTTTTTTGTTTGGTTCGCTGGTTGGTTGGGTTTTAATTACCAATACCTGTGCACAATTAAGTTGGGTATAATTAAGTGGCCCTGGTTTTATGTGAAGCTACTACTTATGGAAATCTGAACGAGTTAAAGGTAATTGAGGAGATAGCCTGAGTAAGTTATAGGGGATGGCAGCATTACAATCTGAACTGGCATACACTAGCATAACTGCACGAGAAAATCTTCATGTCTCTTCCCCAATAGTGGTTAAGCTTCACTTCTGTTAACCCCTTTTCAGAGATGTTCAGAAAGCTAAACTCTGTATGGAATAGGGAACACCTTTAAACAATTCATCAGTGTCATAACTTTACTCATATGGGGGACTTGATATGTATTCAGTATCTCCACTTTTTATTTCTCTGTGATAATTTTCCCAGTATTCTGTTTTTTAACTACTTCTAGTGTTTATTTGTCAAAAGTTGGGGATGGGGGATGGAGGGAGAATATAAGAATTTGATCTTCTTGCTTGTCTTCATGGTCAACCTCCTACAAAAGCATGATTGAAGCACAGAAATCTTTATTGTCTCGTATACGGAAGAGCTTTCACCACCAGAGAGGTGCATGGAGTTCTTTCAAGTAACTCAAGAATGGTATGCAATCCTTCCTCTGTAAGGCATTCTGGAAAAGTATTTTCTGTGAGTTGCTTTCATTACAAGAATTTTCAGGACGATTATTTGGTTTCTTATCATAATAAAAGAATCTTATCTTTCAGTAAAACTAGATTTCCACTAGGGAAAATATGACCAAAAGAATTCCAGTGGGTTTTTTTGCTTCTTCTGTAGCTTTGGTGTATGTTTGGAACTAACTGGGAAGCAGAAAAAGGTGGCAATTTAGGGTGCCCTGAACCAACCATTGAGTGCACTTATTTCCAGGTGCATGTGAAGAAGTGCATGGAACTAAAGTTTACACATACCCAGCAGGTAAGATGCTGGATGAGATTCTGCTGTTATTTTCACTGTTGTGACACCTATAGTAGGACATTTCTCCACAGACTGGTAACTGTACCAATAGGAAAGTTTTTGTCAGTGTCACTGTATGAGTCTGTGATATGCTACTGAAGAATGGTTTTGAGGTATTTCATGTGATGCAGGGAAATGCACACACTGTGATGCCTGAGTTACTCCTGTATTACAATAATTTCTGGAGATGAATCAGTAGGGAAAGCTTTCTGTTTAGAGACCTACAGACTTGTAAGAGTAGTCTTGTACAAAGCTCTTCTGCGCTTTCCAGCTTGCAAAACTAACTTTTCCTAGCTTAAAGAAGCTCTGCTAAAGCAACAAAACTCTCCAGTATGGATGATGTAAATTCTGCAGTGCCTCAGAAATGTCCACATATCATGAAACACGGAACAGAGTCTGAAACAGGATCAAACCAAGATTTTACCTAAAAATGGAGTCTTATCAAAAAACTTACCCAGAAAACAAGGGGACTTTCTGAGAAGCAAAATGATTGCCAGCATAGAAAGTACTCCTCAAACATGCAAATGCAGAGAAAGGTGGGAAAAACTTAATGTTTTACATCTTTATTTGGAAACAAGAGAAATAACCTTGATCAAATTACTTTTTTGTGCTGGAAATTTCAGTATTTTTAATCAACATTTTAGCAAAAACCCCAGACTTGTTAAAAAGTTAAGAATGCTCCTATTTAAATAATTAAACAACTAAAGCATGTATTAAAAGCTTTTGAATCTCATCTTTCTTGCAATCACAGTTACATGAGTCTTACATAAACAAAATGACCAGAAGTTAGTATGGACAGAAATGCAATTAAAATTACTGATTTTTATGACTGTATATTATGGTCAAAACAATCAATTACACACTCTTTTTGTATTGTTTTATACCTCTGGAACATGAATTCTGGTGCTTAGTGAAGCAGTTTACCAATCATAGCAGAAATACAAGACTTTTAAATAGAAATTAATTTAAGTACAGACTAGGTTGTTATCTCCAACATTGTAGTCCCTACAAAGGGGAGATCGAACTATAACAGAAACTGTCAACCCCATACGAACCACTTAATCATGTTTATATATAACTTGCATATTAAAAAGCAATATCTAATGTCAATGACTCAGATATAAAAATATCTTAATAGTAAGTAACTGACTAATGAATACTACAGTAATAACAGTTTAATTTGAAGAATTCTGACAGCTGGTTGCCTTGATGAGAGCTGTTACCAGGGAGCCCTAGTCCCATGCTGAGAACATCCACAGCATGCTGATTTATAGCAGCAGTGCAGAACTGTTTAATGTCAGCACCTCTCAGCTAAAGTAATAATAAACAGCAACGTTATGGTTTATTTTTCTGTATGAATTGTTCAGACTCTGTATGGTAAGCACCAGCTCAATAGGGGATAATAGCTGCCATTCCCCAGGGAGATGTAACTGAGGTTTAAACATTTTTATTGGCAAGGTTAGTATATCAAAATGAATCCAAGAGAAGTTGTTTTTTCTATTATCTTTTTTCTTTTTTTTTTTCCCTTGATTTCTCATCCCATTCTGAAAAGCAATTATCATTCTTGTAGTTATGAAAACTGCTTTTAGGTTCCAACTGCACTTCTTTTTTGTAGTAGTTTAACTGCCTTCTTTTTTATGTTTATAACTGGGTATGAATTTACTACAGACATCACTGTATATTTCGTTGGTTTTTTTTTCTTTCCTCTGCTCCCTTCCTAAATCCTAAAATTTGTCATTTTGCAAACTTCAAAGAAAGAAAACTGCTGTTTAGTTAAACATTTCTTGTGAAAAAAATTTATGTATTGAAAGGTTTAAAGCAAAACAAAAACTTTTTACTTTTTTTTTTCCAAGGTTCTCACTTTTTGTATACCTGCTATTTTAAACAAAAGCTACTCCTTAGAGGTAAAAACTTAGAAAATATTTTAGTTTAGTGTGCCATCTTGAATGCACAAGCTTCCAAAGACTATGCAAGATTCACTAGAAGCTAGGTAAGGGGAGAAGTCTTTTCTGAAATCTTTTCTCAGAGCGCTTCTCTCTTATTGAATTTTACCTCTTAAGCATATTACATTTGGTAAATGTAGCTATATATTGGTAGGACTCTTCTATTGTTTTGGATTTTTTTTTTCTTTTACACTGTCACTTTTGTGTTTTGTTTGGAAATGTAAATAGCAGATTAGTAACTGGCTAACAAGCAGATGGATATGAAATGTTTCCATCCTTGGTTGAAGCTGGTATAGCTCTTGAGTACTGGAGTTCTGCCAGAACCCATTAAGGGTCAATCCATAAGCTTGAGTTAGAGGCTTAAGGAACTGATTCTTATTTTCAAACAAATTGAAAAGAAAAACCTGTGGTTCCACAGCTCTTTTGGTTTACTACTAGTTTATGCTCTCTACCAAGACACTTAATTTGCCTATGTGGCAATTGTTACAGTAGTAGCTGATGGATATTTGAGCTTTTCTCTTTTATAACCTTGGGGCACAGAAAGCATCTATCCCCGCATCTATCCTCACACTAATGCACCTCAGCAAAGGTAAGTGAGAAGTAGGCAAAAATATATGTACACCAGACATAGATCTCCTTACACCTCCCTGCAGGAGGCTATGCCTCGGGTATCCCAGCAGGAAAAAAGCTGCTTTAGAAGAGGATAAGGGGAAAGGTGGTAGAAACAGATTCAAAAATGAATGTGAAACTCTGCATAGGAAAAAAAAAAAATTGCTTTTTTTGGGTTATTTAAGATTTGATATATCATTATATCATAACATTTTTACTCTATCTTAAAGGCAGATGCAACACCAATACAGGTGTGAGCCATGTGAAAACTATAGTTGGAAAAATCAATAAGGATGTGTCTCAAACTAGAAATATGTTTAAATAATTTCTCAGAACACTTCTGTAGAGAGGGTATGCTCTTTCAAATACTTTTGGAAAGGCAGAACAATATTTCATATACATCCATCAGTTGCTCTTTGTGTTATTTTGGAGATTATACTTGCCAGTTATCCTCTGAGGAGGCAGGACTGAAACTAAGGAAGAGCATTTTTATTTGGAGATTTGATCTTTCTCTTGAAATAGATAGTAATTTCCTCAATTCTGTTTCTATACTTTGAGTGCTGAAAGCTTGGAAGACTTTTTTGTTGTTGCTTTGGGTAGCTGAAGGGCCACTGCTCTACATTTATCTGTTAATTGTCATATCACTGGCTCTAGGGGAATATCTTCAAGGGTTGTCCTAGTTACAGCAGCCGGGACCACTGTGTGGGTATAACCTAAACTGTGTATTCTACCCCCTCTATGTAATTTCTGATGGACTGTTAATAATGGATCATTTGCAGCAGCTGCCCAGGGCACACCTGACACCTCACACTACAAGCTGGGTGTTAAAGAACCCTGTGAGGCACGGGAGTGTTTCTCTTTCACACTATGATAACTCCCCTCTGGGGAGGCATTAGAATCTTCACACCCAGCCTGAGGAGTCATGTCTGCTAATGGTCCACCAAAGATTCCAAAAATATCCCATGACTCACAGAGTTAAATCACCCATTGTGAAACTCCTCAACCTGGGGGAGTTACTGGGCATTCCCACTTGAACCTGAGCATGTATAATCTTGGGGGTTTGGGACTTCTGGTACCACTTGTGGGATCCAGAGGAGGATTAAAACCTCAACAGGACTGCAACTGCCACTCTCAACCAGACTGAGACCATCACCCTCACCAACAGGTTTTCCTTTCCTTTTGCTTTGCACTCAGAGCGACCACATGGTGCTCAGCACAGGGGCTAATGAACACCATTCTCTTTGTGCCCAGGGTCCTGGGTTATACATTTGTTCTTTGTGGGTTAAAACAATTTTTTTCTGTATTGTTGTATTTATTGTAATCTTTTTAGTAAATTTAATTCTGACTTGTAATCTCTCTTGAGTTGGGTTCATTTCTCCCACCATTTTACCTTTAAATCAGCACAAACGGTCCACCCTATGGCAACAAAACTGAGATATATTGTGTTCCCTGTCTGAGGCAATATGCTGGAGAAGCTGTCCATGGGAACCTCCTGCAGCTGTTCAGTAAATGCAAACTTTTCATACATTTGCTGTGTGTAGAAGCAGTGGATCTGATGAAACTATCAATTTTACTTAACAGCTGCAGAGTTCAGAGAGTTTCCGGATCACGAGAAAATGATAAAAAATGGCTGATTTGGATCTATATCAGACCAAAATTACAAAATAAGTTAAAAAAATATTCTAACAATCAAAATATTCTTTTTGTAGGGGATTGTCTTTGCAGAATTTCCAGCAGAAAATGCCCATATTCTTCGTAATATCTAGTGTATGAAAAAGTTGTTTGATGAAAATTGGTACCATGGCTCAATTTTTTTGTCTTTTACATTTTTAGTAAGAACTGTTGTTCATAATTTGCACTTAATCTGTGATGTGTTATTTCATTTGGGAATTTTAGTGGGGGGGGTTCTGTTTTCTTTAGTTCATTTTCATTCTTTGGATTCCTTAAGTTCAAACAATCAGAAGTAAAGACTTCAAATCTTTCTGAAAACATAACTTCAATATTGCCATTCCATGTATGAATATTGCTCATCTCATGCAGACTATCTGCAAATTTATGCAACAGATCATTTTTTTCTGGGTATTCTATTTGTCTCCCCTATATCTACTTGCTTATATGACTTGATTAGGCATTATTAACTCTTTGTCTGAATCATATACATAACCTTTAGAAAAAGAGTAACAGTTTGAAGACTTCTATAAAACTCTCATTTTGACAGGATTACAATATCAGAGAACTAAGCAAATAACTGAAAAATAAAATTTCCTTTAGCTCACATTACATTGCAGTCCTATTGGCTGGACTGGTGTAAAATTTGTCCATAATTCTCTGAAGGCAGCAAGTGCTTGAAGCAATATGGCCTTTTATCTCTAGCTGGTACAGCAGAAAAAAAAGAAGAGGAAAAATAACATAGCTATAATTAATGTGATGGATGTGCTGAAAATATGAGGAGCAATCCAAGTCCATTTGAAGCACTTTTGTTCAATAGTGACACAATATGAAGCTAATGAATGATTTGAACTATTTCTGAAATCACTGTATCTGCAGCCAACTAAAGCACTTTGAAATAGTCTTGAAATCAAGCTAATGGTGAAAAAAAAATAAAAAAGGGACCCTAACCTTTGCTTTTTGATTACATTTTAGGCATCATCTTTATGCTAATTCCTTGTTTTGGAGCTTCTAATGCTGAACTAGAGAATTAGAGTAGAATTTCTCCTCCTTTAAATACATGTATTGGCTCCTGCAGATATTTACACTTTTCCCTGAAGTACAAACAAAAAACAATCCAACCAACAAACCAAAGAAATCTCTCTTCCTTCTATATTCAGATTTAGAAAAATTGATAGATTCAAAGCTGCCTGAAATTTCTAGGGACTAGTGGATATTCATGAATTACCTCTGGCTCATGTGTGAGTCGTGTGCCCTCTTTCCTAGGAGAACTGCCTATCTAGTTCAGGCCTTAGGACAGTGGTGATAGCTTTTAAGCTCTCTTTCTCCTTTCCTGTACAGCTTTAGTTTGTTGGTGTGAATATTATGTCAGTTGTTGAAGAGAATTATTGGACTGCTGGGAACTGCCTTGTGCTGTGTGTATACTAAATTTTTATTTTACCTAGCTTGCATATGGGTGGCTTTGAGTTAGCAGGGAGGAAAGAGGTGAGGTAATGGCTATCAGTCATCTATCAATATGTTCCTAAATACATACAAGGCCATGCATTTCTCTCCATTTTATGCACTTCTAGATTTTGCACTAGGGTCTTCAAAGGGAGTATTTATTTTTCAAAGTTTCTCTAGTCAGTATCCCTTTTAAATATTTCTCCCTTAGGTTTTGGGAGGGTTTTTTAGTTTTTTTTTTTTTGGTTGGTTGGTTGGTTTTTATTTCCTTCGAAAATAAAGGAAAATACTTGGAGCTATCTGCTTTTAGTAAGAGTTTTAGGGTCATTTTATAATAAGACATAGTCTTAATTAGAAATTTTCATTCTTATGAAAGGAGGTGGGATTTTGTATACAAGGATATTGTCTTCAAAGCAGTAACAAATATATTATAGCTGGGCAAAGATATTTATATCTGCTAAAAAAGTGATAGGATGCAGACCACTTGTATGCATACTTGCATAAATGGGTATATCAATTAATAGAATAACATTTTTAAACATATGAATTACATTAATTTTTTTGCACTTTATTCCTGGCAAAAGACACTTGTGGTGGAGGGAGGGAAGAGAGGTAGGAAGACAAAATCAGTTTGCTGTGTTACATTAAATGCAATGGCAGTACAAAAATGGAGACTTTTTTTTCTCTCTGCTCTTCAAAGGATTGTTTTGGTTAAAATGTCAAAAATGCCCAAGGGCTTACCCTGTGCTGAATGGACTATGCCATCTGTTTGTGTAATGAGTGACTTGGTATGCATAAACTGTTACCTAGGTGGTAAGATTCTCAGCCTGTCAGCTCTCCTGTCAACTGCTGTCCTTGTTGCAACTGTGACCCCTGAAGGAATTAGTTGCATGATTGACTGACTGATGATGATTGACATCCACACACAATTAACTATTTAGCTGCAGCCACCGTTGAAGGTGATCTCTGTGTTAATCTACAGTTCAGGTATGCTGTTATTTCCGTACCAGTGATCTTGCACAAAGTAAATAAGATTAAGCTGATAAGTGGAAGCTGGACAGAGCTGTGAGTTCCAGGGTTTGCTCTAAAGTTTAGCTACTTCCTATGACTCACAACAAGACTGCTTCCTGGTGCAATCTTCGAATAAAGTACTGAACATCTAGGGTTCAGCTTCTAGCTCTCAAAAATTGGATGCTTGTTAGAAGGAAAGAATTTGATAATCTGCCATGAAAGTGCATAGGTGCAGTGCCATGGAAAGCATTGATGCCAGAGATGGTTTTCACCTCTCCTCCTGAGTTGCTCAGAGCAGTGGGTGGAGGCATCTCCATTCCCTCAACCATTTTCTTGAGGTTAATTCTTATGAGGGAAACAGTAGTAGTCTGACATCAGTGCTTATCAAAAATTACTATATTCAGTTTTTTACAAAATACAAGATGGGAAAAAAATTAATTTGGGACAGATTTTGAAAATTTATAGCACTGAAATGTATTAAAATTATTCCTTTCTTGTGTAGGTAGAGAGAAAAATCTAATTTATCTAAGTTTTTTGTTTTTGTTTTTGTTTTTTTTTAATAAAACTGCAAGTACACCACTATTAAGTACTAAATAACAACCAAACCCGCCATTGTAATAAGTAGTTATCAATAGTTTCTCATCTAAATAGTTAATTTCTTATTCAGAATTCATCTTTAAGAGATTAGACATTAAGAGTTCTAATCTGGGGACCCATTATTCACAGTGAATTTTCTCATCTAATTCATGCGTGACCTAACTTGTTTGACTTGTACTTTCATTTATGTCTTATTTGAAAGGCAGAGTGTCACATGACTGAGTGACTTTTATGTCTGGGGGCCTGTGTTTGAACTGGTGAAGTCAATGACTGTATTCCAGTTGTCTTGAGAGGAAAAAAGAATATGTAGAATTGTACTCCATTTTTGGCACACTATTGTAAGCATATAGTCAAACATTTTTTTGTTAAGAGACGCCTTATAGTAAGTTTAGGTTCTGATCTATAAAGGGGTTTCGATGTATAAAGATTTCACTGGATGATGTAATCTGAGAGCACTAGCCTAAATCCAAACAGAGAACTGAAAACTTTCATGAATGCTCTATTCTCAATATATTTGACCAAAAATAGATTATCAGCTTTTTGAAAAAAATGTAGCAAAGAGAAATAGATGTTGGCATGCTGGGTACAATAGGAATTTATTCTGGATTTAAGTGTCATTTTAAACTACCTTCTATTGGGATCCTAGGTGGTGAACTGCTTTTCAGAGATGGGGAATGTTTAGCAGGTCCAAACTGATTGTGGAAGCTTTGGCAAGAAAACATGCAATATTTTCATAAACAAACAATGTAATAAATACTGTCTCATTATTTAACCATAAAGTATCTACTAAAGGATTTGTGTTGCACTGCCATTAACATATTTTAAGTATATAGTTTGGAAGGAATATAAAATTGACCATGTGTGTTTACAGTAATATTTGCAAATGAAATACTTTTTACAAGTACTGCTTAACCATGTGGAATGGGAGAAAAAATGCAGTTGTGTTCTGACTGCTAAATGGCACATGTAATGTTTGAGATTTTTTACAATATAATCATAGAATATTAGAATTATTTGGGTTGGAAGGAGACCTTGAAGATCATCTAATTCCACCTCTCCTGCCATGAGCAGGGACACCTTCCACTAGTCCAAGTTGCTTAGACCTCCATCCAATCTGGGCTTAAATACTTCCAGGGGTATTCCATCCACAGCTTCCCTGGGCAACCTGTGCCGCTGTCTCACCACCTTCACAGTAAAGAATTTTTTCCTAATATCTAATTTAAATCTATTCTCTTTCAGTTTGAAACCATTCCCCTTTGTCCTATCACTACATGCTCTTATACATAATCTTGCCCCGTCTTTTCTGTAAATTCCCTTCAGGTACTGGAAGGCCACAATTAGGTCACCCTGAAGCTTTCTCTTTTCTATGTTGAACAAAACCAGTTCTCTCAGCCTTTCCTTGTAAGAGAGGTGCTCCATCCTTCTGATCAGCTTCATGTCCCTCCTTTGAACTTGCTCTAACAGGTCAATGTCCTTCTTGTGCTGAGGACTCCAATGCTGGATGCAGCACTCCAGGTGCATTCTCACTGGAGCAGAGTAGCAGGGCAGAATCTCCACCTTCACCTTTGGGGCCACACTGCTTTTGATGCAGCCCAGAATACAACTGGCTTTCTGGGCTGCAAGTGCACTTTGCTGGCCCATGTCTGCCCTCTCACCCACCACCACCCCCAAGTTCTTCTCAGCAGGGCTGCTCTTGATCTGTTCATTCCCCAGCCTGTACTGATACTGGGGATTGCCCCAACCCAGCTGCAGCACATTGCTCTTGGTCTTGTTAAACCACATGAGATTCCCATGTGCCCACTTCTCAAGCTTCTCCAGATCCCTCTGAATAACATCCAGAGGCTTCTGTCAGCAGAAGCTGACAGCAGCATCACTCAGCTTGGTGTTATTAGCAAATTTGCTGGGAATTCACTCAATCCCTCTGTGCCATTAGTGAAGATATTAAATAACACTGATCCCAGTACGGCCCTGTGAGGGCACCACTTGTCAATGATGCCCACTGGGACTTTGAGCTATTGACCACTTCCCTCTGGATGCGACCATCCAACCAATTCCTAATCTGCTTAACAGTCTGCCAGTTGAATCCATCACTCTCTAATGTGGAATGAAGGATGTTGTGAGGCACCATGCCAAAGGCTTTACAAAAGTCCAGGTAAGTGACATCTGCACTTCAAATCAGAGTGTATTAGTGCAATTTTCCTTCTGGTTACAAATTCCTAAAATATCGTGTAGTTTCATATCACAAGTTCTAAGTATTTAGATTTAGGCAGAGGTTGTTGAATGCAGTATGAAATGTGCATATTTGTTCTGGCTCATTGGAAGTTTTCTGTTTGGCAGTCAAGAATGTATTGACAACTGTATCTTCTAAATTCCAACAGAACTTGCATGTTTCAATAAAAAGTACTTTTTAGTTGGTTTTTTTTGTTTGTTTGTTGTTGTTTTTTTAAATTTGGTAATTTCTTTTCTCTCATTGTTTGTAGAATGTAGATTTCTTTGTATGTTAAATCATGGGTATGTTATATTTGCATAAATAGGCATACTAGTATATTAAACACACATTATCAAATGTATATTAATAATATTAATATCTAATGCATTTAAAATAATCTGTGTAGGAAACATCTCAAAATAGTGAGGTTTCCCAGGAGTATGAGTCAAATTCTTGTCCCATTGCAGCTACCAAAAATAGTTTGGATTTTAATGTAAGGTTAAGTGTATTGTTTAGCCTTACTTTCTGATTTTGTTATGAGAATATACCTCAGTCTAGAGTAAAACTGAGGACATGCTGTCATGTACCATACTTCTCAAAATTTTGCAAGGTCATAGGAAGAAAGCTGGGACTGAAAATGGCAAGCCTATTGTTTGTATTCTGCAAGGTCTTGACGGAAATTATTTTAACAATGTAAATGAAAAAATAAAGCAAACAGCCATGTAAAAATATTTGCATAGAATTTTGTCTGGAGTGTACTTTTGGAAATAGATGAAAATGCCTTAAAGTACAATATCTTCCTCACCCTCTTTAATTCATGCAGTACTCAGTTTTTCACCTAATATGTGCTCATGTTTGAGAAGTCTTACCCACGTTCCTCTGTAAGCATGTTTATTGGAATCATTAGCACAAAGCTGTGAGTTACTATTTCACTTGGTATAGGGTCTTCAATATTTTTCTGACTTTGAGGTTGGTGATTTTTTTTGGTGTTTTTAGTCATAACATTTGAATGACTGGAATTTATTAGTGAAGAAAAGATTTTTTCTGGTACAATGACATCTATTGCTATTGGCTGTTACTTGGTTTGGCTTCTTGCTTTATGTTTGAAAATCAAATAGTGTAGCATTTTTTTTTTTTACATTATCATATGTTTAACCTTAAGATTAAACATCAGCTCTTTGAAGCAAGAATAGTCTTTTTTGTCTGTTTGCATATCACTCGCCCAAGTAAGTGTCAGTGAAAATATCTACATGTAACCGTATTGTAATAAATGTCACTTTCAAACTTGTATAGTTAAAGCAGATTGTGCAAACAAGTAGTTCTTAAAATAGTACACAGAACTTTTCTAGTTCATAACCTCTGCTTTTTCTAGGATTTTTTTCAGGTAGTCAGAGAATTATTTTTTTTACTTAATAACTTGAGTTTGGACACTTTTTAAGTACCAATTGCTCTTAATAGGTTGAGTATGTTTTTCAAAAAATAGCTTAATTTTGGCCCTGTAGCAACTCTATCTATACTTAAACTTAAGTAGCTTTTGTATAAATGACAAAATTATTATCTTGATTTGCCTTGCAGCTTTTCCATTTAGTAAGCACTTGTATGTCAGGAGTTCATATAAAGGCTATGGAAGGAATAAGGGGTGGTACCTTCTGATTAAATATTTCAAACAGGATGAAAAGAGATGTCTGTCTCTGGAAATATTTTGTTCTTTTCTACTTCTGTGAGCTGTCCAACTTTATCCCATTGAGTGATATATGTCTGGGATAACCCATAGTGCTCCAGAGCCACACAGATTTGTGAGAGTAGGATACTGCTGTTTTAAAAATTACTTCTACCTAACTAGGTTTCATTTGAACTTTACAGTTGTGGGGATCCAAATGTTGACTTATGGTCAGAAGACATGGCTCTGTTTAACTTGTCTGGATGTTATAATTATTCTTATTGAAAAGTGTTGGCTTTATAAATTATTATTTGCAGAACTCAATTAGGATCAGAGTTAAAGGACAAAACAGAACAGAATCTGAGACAGAAACAGAGCTGAACAGAAAGAGAAATGAGTATTCTAATAGAAAATGTTAGACCTTGCATGAAGTAATGTATAAAAGTGCTGAAGCATTTTCTCTTGAAAGGGAGACGAGTAAGAGAAGTTAGTTCATGTAGAAACTTATTTTCTGTTGGGTTGCTCATTGTGGATATATAACACTGGAAATATTTGTTTGATTGCACATTAGTTTGCCATATAGTAACTTGAGTTTAAATTTTCATCTTTCTAGAGGCAATGACAAAATATGTTGTTCTTAGTACCAAAGGGGCTAATAACCTTCCAATAGTTTACATCCCCCTCAGTAGCATAGGTATTCTTTCAAACATACTAATTGTTCTTCATTTAAGTTAATAATATTAATCACTGTTTCCAGTCTCTTCCCACACTGAAGGATAGATTGCCTCCCTCTCAGGTCTAAAAACCTTGCTGGTCTAAAAACCTTTCCCCTTCCTCATCAGTTAATTTATTAAAGCATTATTTTGCCTGCTAAATATTTGGCCTGGATGCATTTACTTGACCCAGCTTGGGATCAGAAGCAGAACTCTTGTTAGTGCAATGGTTCCTTTAGACTGATTTCATCTCCCAAAGAAGTGGACCAGGTCAAGGGACTTGCTTTGCCAACTACACCGCTTTGTGTATTCTTTGGAAACACTTTTCCCTTTTTGGTTTTGACTTGTTGAAACACACTGAATGTGCTTAAATTCAACTGGCCTACGTCTACTTCAAAATTTGAATTGGAATCCCTACATAGATTTCATGGTTTACTTGACATTGGTCTAAAATACTATTAATGTTATTAAGTTAAAATGTTATTAAGCTAAAATGTTAAATTGACTTAAAATATTTTTAAATTAATCAGTGCATACTTTATAGACAATTCCTACAAAGAAGTAATAAGGAGAAAGTAGATCACAAAATTTAGTAAGTGTTCAAGAATAACAGAGGCTAAAAATTCTGGCACAAAATAAGATGATGTGATCTCAGAGAGAGCACAACCCACGTGAAGATAAATGAATGCAAACCACCTGTCTGGGCTTGTTTTAGCAGTGTCTCTGCGTAGATATAAGTCCATAATACTTAACACTGTGAATCTTCATCTGTCTTATCCCCTAGAAAATTACTTTGATAATATGTTGATAGTGTATTTATTTATAATAATACTTTATGGACCTAAACACAGAGACAGTAATGAACAATTGGTATCACTAAATCAGTTTTTATGTAAATTACCATATTCAGAAAACTGTAAGAGTAGTTAATGAACCTTGCTGATATTCTGGCTAGAGATGCCTTAGACCCTGATCTCCTCTTTAAACCTTGATAATGATCGTGCTTTCATAGTTTAACATATTTATTGTTTTCCTTCATGATACAGTAATTATAATATGCCTTCAATTTTTTTTGTTTGCTTTGAGTTTTTTTGGGGGGAGAGGGAGGGTGTTTCTTTGTTTTGTTTTGTTTTAAAGCATTTAGTAAAACTGGCTTGCTGAAATAAATACTAAGTTTATGTTTGATTTCCTGTCTTCAGATCTAACTCTCGTGGATCTAATAAGAGCAAAATGATTACACATTTATAAGGGTCTAATAAGCCGTGGGTTGACCAGGACAATGCAACTGCCTGCGTGTGTTCCCCCTTAACACCCAAGATCCCAAATTCTTTTGCAAGTAATTCCAAACTAGTGATGCAAACTATATGAACAGACCTTTAAATTAGTTTTTTTTGACTACAGCCTGAGCATTTGTTTGTTTCTGACTAAATGCATTTATAATACATAAGGATATATTGATAAATACTCCCACAACTGTTTTAAAAATACACAAATATAATGATCGGATTAGGACTGGGAAGAAGGGGAGGATAGGCAAAAATAGCTCATTAAGAACTCTTTAATTGATTTTGTGGATAGAATGCCTACCAGTTCTTGAACATAGATGACTCGTGTCTCTGGATATTTGTGCTTTCTTAAGTCTATTCTCAGTTACAGACTTTTCTCAGCTCAGGTACCATGGATCAATTAGAACCGGCATGGCAATCCACAGTCTTTTTCTCCACTGGAGTTCTCATTTCCTTTCATTTTAAGGAAGAAAAGAAGGGAGTGCAATGCTGTGAGAGATTCCAAATGAATCCTACTGAAGGCAGTTTCCTCTGCCATCAGCCAGGTGGGCAGCAGGGGGGAGATGTGAAGACATTCACAAATTTTACATTATCCCCTGTTTACAGCCCAGTGGAAGTCTCTGATATTGCAAAGCAGCAAACAATAACATTTTATTTGAAAAACTTCAAAAAAAAGTCACTATACGCTGAATAATTATTTAACATTAACACATTATTTTCTATTCTCTGTCCTCCTGTCTGTAAATCTGTCCTCTTGGGCAGGGCTTTAAGGGACAACAAACAGGACCAGTAGTTTTGTAGTTCAAAAATCTAAAGTTCTTTGCAAGAGGATCACTGAGAGAAAATCTTTGCCTTGAGACATTTATGGGTAAAGTAACTAAACTACTTGCTGTAAGGTTGAGGGGGAGAGGATATAGAGGCATCGGTAGATCTGTAGTAATTCAAATTCATGTGTTCTGGTGGTCTGTTGTGTTTTTTTTCAAGGATACCTTTAATTCCTGCAGGTAGCTGTGGCTAACATTGCTTATTTTAGGTATTCAAAGCAAACCTAAAACAGCTAAACTGCATCTGCCAGAAAATCCGTTTTCTCTCCTTTCTCTCTCCATCCAAACACTGGAGCTCATGCTTGAATTCAGCAGCTTCTTTGATGTCTGATCATTTACCTGGGTATTTCAGAACACAGGTCAATTGAGGACATGGTCTACAGTTGACTCAAGAGTGGATTTAATAAGATTATGTTCATTAAATTGATTAAAGGACTGTTTGTCCCCATAATCAACTATGAGAATATTATTTGTAGTATTAGAAATAGATTAAGATACACTCAGCCAAATCAAATGTTTTGTATAGCAGGTGTTATTTGTGGAGAGTAGTACTGCTGGATTTTGCGTGTGCCTTTTTTCACTTGCACTAGTGCATATCAGGGGCCAGCTTTTTCTGGATGTCATTTGCTTACAGGGATTCATTGACCTGTGCTAATCTTTCCACCTGGCAACTGCGTGGTATGTAGCAGCATAGCAGTACACCAGTGGTGGAAATTGGGCAGGAATTCCTGGCTCTCCATTGTGCAGGGTGAGTAAGTCACCCTTTTTTAAGGCTTTTTTCCTAGTTTTATGCTTTCACAGTTTTAGAGAAAGACACAGCTTCCTTACATCCCATCAAAGAGGCAAAGGATTATTTCATATGGAAACAGCAGCTATTTTTCCTCTGTTGAAAACAGAGGAGTACCAATAAAATTAAAGGCAACCCACAAAAGAAATTTTATGACAGACTTTACTTTTAGCTCTGAACTTATTGTTGGGGTTAAGAAAAATCATACCACAAAAGGAGGAAGACAGAATATTTTTGGGAGTTTGAGAAAATATTGAAGATGAAATTTCACTTAGAAACACACTTCTGCCACAATGGAGGAAAACTCAAAACATAGATAACTTTCCCAACGTAACAGTGAAGTGCTGTCTCTTCCTTTTTTTTCCCTCTGGTAATTCACAATGTTAATGATGGCTCTCACAGAAAAGTCTACTATCTTTCTTCTCCCATAAAATTTCTTTGTCCAAAATTATTTTCCAAGCACCCAGATGATCGATACTTGCCTGTGTTATCTGCAGACATATGACTGCACTCAAACTTTAGATCAGAGAAGGAAATTTTTCCATGCTGTTAATTAGTTTTGTATTGGTCCCAGATTATGGGACCATTTATAGGAGCCAAATTATTAGGCTCAGTTATTAAAAACAAAGTTTACAGTTTTGTTTAAAGCTTCCCATTTGACTCACCATGACCATGATTTACTTTTGACACCAGAAACTGGACATTAGGAACCAATTGAAGTTTTTAGTTGGTAAGATAGAAAGAGTTTTGTGAAACTCTGTAGAATGATTATGTTTCATTAATATACTTCAAAAGAATGATGAAATACAAGTGGCCAAGATTAAAAGATCTCTAACTAGGATATTTATTTTAAAAAATTGAAAAGCTAACTAGAATTAAAGTAAAAAAAAAAAAAAAAGCAGACAGCAAACTATGAAATTATAATCAGGGCCTTTTATGTAAGTAAGAGCTATTGTGACTTTCTCAGTCAAGCAGTGAATTAAAAGAATTTTACTTTCTACATTTTGAATATTTGGTTGATTAAAAGAGAGTTTTCATGTTTATTGTCTGTGTACAAAAACAGGGAGAATGATCATGAAATTTTACCAGTAAGAAATACTGAAAACTAAGTGACTGATGTCTAACAAGATCACAAGGATCTTAAAAAAAAAAGAAAGGATTTGAAGCCCCTAATGGTACATTCTCAATTCTTCTGCATGTAGAATTAGATATACAGAATATGCATGAGAACCTCTTATGCCAGAGTTTTGATGGTAGTCACTAATCAGAAATTGTAGCCATTAGCATTTATAATACTTATGAAGCTGGCAAATGCTAGTATTTCAATTTAAAAAACAAAAATTTATGAATAGCATGGTTCTGCCAAACTGTAGTTTGTTCCTTATCTTTAGACAAGGTGAGGGCATGGGCAGGTACAGAGCCTTAGGGCTTCTTCCCAGTCTGTTCCAAACTGTATCCGTATAGAGACTGCCATGTGTACGCTCACACTTTCTAAACGACATATTTCTTAAGACAAACTAGTATCTAAAATATCAGTTCATTGCAATTTGGAAAATGCTGATCATGTGTTTAGATGTTAACTGTTTAAATAAGCAAACGTATAAAAACCAAAACTTTGGAGAAAATGCAGGTCTTTCAGAATTACTCCAATGTTACAACTGTAGAGAACTGACTAGGCAGGCAGAGAGGGTCAAATAGCATATTTAAGTCTCTACCATTTTCCCCCCTACTTAGAATTCTTTTCTTTGTAGTATGACACCCTCTTTGCCTCTTGGTATAATGTTTTAATATTCTTTTTTTATTGCTTCACTACTTTTTACATCCTTTACATTAAGGTCCAAATTACTTAGGGAAACTAAAATTTTAGACTGGACTGGCATATCTTTTTAAAAGCTGAAACTCCTTCCCTGAACCTTCAGAGGTAGAACAGCTGAAGTTTTAGAGAGTCACTACCAACTGCCCAACCTTTGAAATGTAATGCTATGGTGTTTTTGTCATCCTTTTTCCTTGTTTCATTGCACAACTTTTTTTTATTTGGTGTTTCAGTACTTTGATGTTTATTGTCCAGACATGATGTGTGCTATGCCATTCAGAATTAGCTGCCACTCAGAGTTTCTTCTGCCTCGCTACCTATTAAGCAATTATTTTTTCTTAGAATTCTAATATATATTAGGTTTAGCTCTGCTGGAATAGTCACAAACTTATGGTGTCTGAACAGGTTTTAAAATTCCCATAAAGTAATATGTTTGTACCTTTGAATTCTTGCTATATTATTTTATGTAACAATAAGTCTTTGTAGTCTTATTTTCCAAGACACTTAAACTTGATCTAAAGAGAGGATGTTAACTCAAAATTTTTATTTCCTTGATCCTATGGAACACACATGAAACATATGCTCATTAGTTACAGGAAGTAATTTAAATCATAATATTTTCAAATGGCCAACATCAAATAAACTTAAGGGGTAAACATCAGTGCAAAATGGTAAACAAGCTATGAAGTGCAGCTGAGCGTAAAGGTGATTATGAGGCAATAAGGTTTGTGAGTGCTAAGCAAGTAAAGCAATCTACTTGTGGATAATAATGTGATTTCTCATGCAATATGCAAGATTACTTCTCCCTCATCTCTGCTTTTGCTATTGTCTTTAACTAATATTGTTCATATGGTGTGCTCAGTTCCTGAGCCATTGCTGGCTAATGCAAAGACAATCAAGTGGCATGTGTACACATGTGCATGCACACACTGCTGTTGTTATGTATTTTCTTAGTTGCTTTTAGATGTTGACAAAATCCAGAGTAGTCACTATTTTGTTTCATCAAGCAGAGGCAACTAAACTGCTTATAAATCTGGGAACATGAAGGAAAATTAATGTTTTCTCTCTTGGTAGCAAAAAAACTATTGTTACACTGCTTAATCAGAGGAAATTTTATTGTATTTATCATCTTTAGTTTAAATTCTTTAGCATTTACTTAATGATTAGACACTTAAAAGGATCTGTTTATTTACAGTGCTATGCAAGACCTCCACAGCATCACATTTTGCAACCAACTGTAAAGGCATTCGAAAAAATTATAGAAGGCTTTTATTACATATTTCTTGATATGTTTTTCTGCAGGGTCTAAAATTGAAATGTTAACCTAATCCAGATTTTAATGTTTTTTACTTACAGTAATACTTTTTCTTTTCTATCAGTGAGACAAGTGTTTGTAAGTATGTGCATTTATTTATCTTTTTTTGTCTGATGAGTTCAGTAAGCTTTCAGTGCCCAGTTATTTGGCATTCGATGTCATTATTACAAAATCAGTTTTACAAATTTGTGAGATGAGGCTCATGCACTCCAAATAGGTTGTGACACATTTGGGGAACAGTGGGAATTTTCAGTGAACTGATATCGTTTTGTAGTAATTTGGCCTGAGTAATGCAGAAACAGAAGTAGTGGGCCCATGATGCAGGAAATGTAAAGAAGAGTGTGACTAAAATGAGTACTATACCCAAAGCCAGTTGCAAATGTGTTACTCACTAATATTTGTTGGCTACCCATCTGAGAGAAAACAGTTTACAACCTGATTTAAATTGAGGATGCAGTGCCAGACACACAAAAAGCAGGCTAGGTACCCTAGACAAGCCATGTTTCAGCAAGCCACTGTAACTATGCAGTAGCAATAAATGCTGAATCGTCAGACCAGGGAAAGAAAGCAAGACTTGCTCAATTGTGGAGGATTCACCAACATTCTTCATGTGTCATCTGGGAAGGAGCCCCCTCACATATGTGCACCAGCTTAGCTCTGATTCCCCTGTTGTACCATCTAACACACACAATTAATTCCCTTTCATAGAAAAGCAAATCTATCCTTTGCTGGATGCAAATATAGAATTTTCCAAAGAAAATACACAGATGGTGTAAGATTCAGACCACAACCAGAGAATAGTTAGTTTGACATCATGTGATTGGTACAAAGATAAAAGCATGTGTTCCTGCGATTAACAAGCCAGGTTGTTGGCTTTCTAGCTACTGTATAGTTAGGAACCATTTTTTAATACACTGTATAAAAGTGTTAAAAATTCTTGCAATTTGATGTTGGTGAATTTGGAAAGGCATTTATTACAGTTATTTTCATTCTGTATTTGTTTCACAGGGAGACATGGTGATGCTGACAGAGCCTCACTCGGAAGCTGAGAATCAAAAGCTGATACCAGAGATACTTTTACTAATGTTGTGATCCTAAACTCTGTTTCTGCAATTTCATTGTGTACGTGCAATGGCATGGAGTGATAAAAGATATAATAGCTACTTTATCTGTGATAATTTGCATCCTGACTTTTCTCACAATGTAACTCCTCTAGTTCTATAAAATTTTACACCATGCTACCATCTCTATCCTTTCTAAATAGAACAAGCTAAGTATGTATTATACTTGCATGCACCTAATTTCTTATTTCATAATCATTTTCCATGTTCATTAAAAAAAAAAAAAGGAAAGGAAAAACTGTTCAATTTCTTTTCTGCAGAGATAAAATGACTTAATTCTGTTCAAGGACAAGTCTAAAGAGACATTGATCATTCAAAGAACAGATAAGTCAAAATATAATCTGATTAACAGATCATAGAATTCCAAGAACACAGATAGCTCTTAGTAGCCTTGATTTGATTTTAAACATACTAGCAATTTTTATGAATTGAATGAATCACCAGCACACTAATCATATGTCAGTATATCTGACCAGCACAGCATGGATCAGACAAGAAAACCCTGGCAAGGACAATCTTGTACATTTAAACAGTTACTATTATTAATGCAAGCCATCACATGTAATATAAAAATTTGGAAAGATTAAAATGAAAGATCAGAGAAGGGACTGCTTCTTTAATATCCATGTATCCTTTTTTGTGTACAGCCTTACTTCTCCACAGACTATCTCAAAACATTTTTGTAAACACTGAGTTTTACCTGATCTAAAATACCATGATTGTTCAATTCAATAAACAGTCACAAATATATAAACTGTCGTCCACAGTGCTGAAAATTCCTTTGAGGATAGACAGTTACTTTTCTGGATCTCCATCAAGGGGGTGTTGTTGATATTTTGTTTGTTTATTTATGGAAAAACTCACAATTCTTGTTTTGCACCTACAGATCAGCATCCAGCATAAAGTAAAACTGCTAATATTTTAAAGTGGATTTGTTTTTTTTTCCCCTGAAGACTGAGCTTTTTGTCATTGTTTTGATGGAGTTCAAAAACACCTGGTGGACACTGCAGATTCTGTATTCTGGTTAATCCTTTTGGGGGATGATAGGGCAGTAGTGCTTGCCCTGCATTGCTCAGTAATAAGTGGTTTCAGTTCATTAGGCATGATTCCTTTGTTCCAAGTGCTGTAAACCAAAGAAAGTCAGTCCTCAATCACTACAGAGATGTTTGTTCACCTTGTTTCTCATTCACTTTGACTATGAAAAATAAGTCTGTTTGAGAGCACACAACAGTGTAATTGACTTTATGGAGCAGCTGTCATAGCAGTTTTGCTAAAAGAAATTGTATTACACTTCATTTTAAACATGCTCAAGGTAATAAGTCTTTGTTGACATTCACAATTCATGCAATTAAATATTCTTAAAAAAAAAAAAAAGAAAAAAACCCACACACAATCTAGAGCTTGGCAAATAACTATTATTAAACATATGTCATGGAAGTTATGTCCATTTTTAAAAGTGAGTTACAAAGGAAGGCTGAATATTAGCTTCTTAATCTTATATTCCTCTTTAATTTTTATAGCCTATCTAAAAATCAAGGAGAAGGGGATTTGTTTTTTGTTTTTTTTTCTTTTCTAAGTACTATCAATCACCATTTACTGGAAAGGTTGCTATTAATTGTTGTTGTTATTATTTTAATGTGGAAATTGATGTGTTTTTTTTCTTGCAGCCATTATCAATGCTGCCTAAAGTAAGCAACTTCCTGGACACACCAGTTCTTTCAGAAACTAAATAGGAGGGATTTTTAATCATGTAATTCTCAATTAGTCTGAGTGGATTTCAATACATCTGTAGATGTGTTTATTCTAAAATGTGGAGGTAGATCCTAGAGTGAAATATGCTTTTCAGAAACTTTTAAGACACCTCATGACAATGTTGGATCTTGGTTTGAACCATCTTTTCTTTAATTCTTTCAGCTGGGGAAGTTCTTTCCCTCTAGAAAACAAGTCTGATGAGGAACAGCTGAGGCAACTGGGGTTGTTTAGTCTGGTGAAGAAGGGGCTTAAGGGAGACCTCATTGCTCTCTACAACTACCTGAAAGGAGGTTGTAGAGAGTTAGGGGTTGGCCTCTTCTGTCATGTCTCAAGCCAAAGCATGAGAGAAAATGGCCTTAACTTGCACCAAGGGAGGTTCACATTAGATACTAGAAAAAAAATAATTACTGAAAGATGGATTAACCATTGGAGTAAGTTGCCTGTGGAAGTGGAGTCACCATCTCTGGAAGTGTTCAAGAAATGTCTCGAACGTAGCCCTTTGGGATATGTTTTAAGAGTGATTAAGGTGGTGCTGGGTTGATGGTTGGACTGGATAATCTTGAAGGTCTCTTCCAACTTTGAAAATTCTATGATTCTCTGTCCAAACCCAGTTTAAATGTAGAAGCATATAGATGGAATTAGTCTCTCTTGAAAATTCAGGTCACTTTAGTATAGATTTCAGAATATTTTTTTCAGTAATAGACACTGACATTCTAAATATTCTTCACAGTAGTCCAAGGTGACCAAAGTCTCTTGTCTGCATACATCACAGACCACTTGTGTAACTGGCAATAAGGAAATGGCAGAGGCAGTGGAAAGATGCAACATCTCTCTGGTGGAAACGCATGGGGGAAAGCAAAGAATAACTACACTGATCTTCAGGATATGTAGCAAGGGCTGAAAAAGGCAATGTGGAGTATCTTTAAGGTTTGACTGCAAAAAAAATATTGATTAAAATTAATCAGAGAAGGGAGAATAGCCCACATCAAAAACAGATATCTTTTGTTGTTCAAGTATGTATTTCTCATGACTACTCTGTTTTCGGTTTTATTTCCAGCTTGGCATGTATCACATAACTAAGCCACAGGGACCCGGTGCAATGTTTGTACTAATCCAGCTTCAGCACAGGAAAAAGTCCAGGGAATCTAATTATGCCTTTATACTTGCTTCTTGTGGTCAAATATGAGGCTGTATAGGACTAAATTGTAATGTGGGTGTCCAAAACTGAACAATATTTGCTTGCTTTAGAATTGGGTAAAGCCATTTAACTTGCTGCTTCAGTGTAGTCCAACATGGTAACATTTTACAAAAAATGCCTGCCCAGAGAAAATAGAAACTAATGATCCATTAGTACTGTGAGGTCTAAATCCCAAGAGGAGAGTAATTTATTTTGTTTTCCTTCATTTGGTTAAGTTCAATTTACATCAAAATTTAACTGCAAATAATTCACATTTTCCATAAACAGTTTTGATAGTGTTCATATTTTGTTTAAATTATATAAATAACAAAATACATTAATTTTGTGGACACCAAAACTCATAAATAGTCCTGCTTCTTAAAGTTCCCATTGATTCAAGCCTCTATTATAATGTCCCTCTGACAGTACAGTGCTGTAAATTGGTTGTAGCTGATTTAAAAACTATACCTTTCTTTCGGCTGCACTTTCTATAAATACTTTTGACACCAGGTTGCTATGTTTAGGATTGTAAAGAGGATGGAGTGACTCATTGAAAGTCTAATTCTGCCCATTAAAATCTTGCCTCCTGGTTTACACTATTTTAGAAGTGTTATTTGATCTGGAAGATCATTCTGTAACCTTCAGATTACTACTGGGTGACTTCTGCAGAAAAGGAATTACCAATGCATTAAATTTGAATTAGCTTTGAGAAATCATGCAGATGTATGCACAGAACATTACAGCTATGCTGTCTCCAAGGCACAGCAGAATTGCCTTTATGCAGTTTTAAAGAATCATTTGAGCAACCCTTAAATTGCACACTTGATCAAGCTGAGGCAGCATCTTTCCTTAAAAAAGAAAAAAACAACAACAACAACAACAAAAAACCAAACAAACATGCACATATACATACATAGAGCAAATAAAGCTTTGAGAGTTGTCTTTCAGGGAAATCTGATCGCAAACAGACTACTGCTGAATGGGCCATTTGGGCTCAGACCTGTCGCAGTGGAGAGCACTATCGCACATACTGTGGAAGTGTCACTTAGACTAATGATTATGAATTATGCAGAGGGTCACATCCTCTTAGTTACAAGTCATTTCCACAGTTTCCCTCTAGACTGCCTAGCCTAGTTCCATTTTTTTTCCTTTTAGTGCTGCTAGCAAATAACATACAGAATGAATGCCAAGACCTTCATTTATTGACATTTCATTTTCCTCCCATAACTTCAAGTCAGTAAAATGACTGAACACTTGGAGGAGGGGAGAGGGAGCCAGCTGTGCTATTGGTTGTTTTGGAAAAAGCTCCCTTCAGTTTGCTAGGTCATTTAGCAAAGTAGGACAGTAAAAAGCTATTGCAATTGTGTGTGTTGCTGCAGGCTGTGGATTCCAAGCATTTTTCCCAAAAACACCATTTCTGCACTTTCCTGATTTGGGGGGAAAAGAAAAAAAAAAGGCTATAGTTTGACATATTTTTTAAAAGTATTGCCATTTTGGTGCCACTAACATGACAGCACTAGGGTGCATGACCTTCCACTGTCTTAGTGCTAACCAGACAATCTGGTGCACAGACGCATAGGAGTGGCAGCATGGTTCATGGAGCTGCTGTGGAGCAGGATATGTGATATATATGGAAAATACATTCTCTGGCCTGGCTGGTGTAACTCTTCAGCCCTGGAGCTGCAGGCTCATGGGCTTAGCTAGGAGTTTTGATTTAAAATATATGTAGGGTTCTTTACTAGCTCAAGATAGCGTCAAGAGAATAAGCCACAGACTTGTTCCCAAGAAGTACTTTTATCGATAATTTAGGGGAAAAGATAGAGAAACCTGAAAAAAGTTTAAAAGGGCACCACACATCCTAGAGAAAACATTCCACCACAGTACTGACACAGCACATATTAATTCACAGCACTTAAGTCAGAATTCAATCCCTCCAGTGTTATGCTACCCAAAGCATCAAGAAAGAAGAAAAGAGAAGAGGAAGCAAGAAGAGAGAAGAAGGAGGGAGAGACAGATTATATACCTACTACTGGAATCTTGTGGAGGACCAGCTCTCACACATCCAGATGGCAGGGCTGGAACCATGTGGTGAGGGCACACGTTTGGT
>JAWWTY010000088.1:17494641-17509273 GCA_035222235.1 Margarornis squamiger
CTTCTCTTCTCTTCTCTTCTCTTCTCTTCTCTTCTCTTCTCTTCTCTTCTCTTCTCTTCTCTTCTCTTCTCTTCTTTCTTCTTTTTTCTTTTCTTCTTTTTTTTCTTTTTTTTCTGCATCCAAATTCTGATCTGAATTTTATTTAAACCTGGATAGCTTGCCAGACACATAACAAAGTTGCAATGGTGGTACACTGGTGTAGCTAAGAACAGATTTTGATTTACTGGTCAGGTAAAAATTATGTAAACTTCTAGAAGACAATCCTAGTTACATAATGAAGACCTCCACTGCTATTAAATACATACATAGCTGAAGGCAAAAAAATGTGATTACTGGGTCTAGTGCTTGAGATCCTGCTTCTTGTGCTGTTAATCTGACAAGAAGGAATTTGAGTCTGAATTTCTATCAGCAAATCCCGAATCTTAAATTGGTGATAATTCTAACTGTAAATCCTACCTGTAGCGACAAGGGCCATCTGAAAAAGTACTTAGGACATTCAGGACACATTTAAGCAGTTAACAGAAACTGGACAGCTTTTCCCAGTTATACTTTACAATTTGGTCAGCTCTTAGTTTTGAAAGTTGTTTGGGATCAATTTCCCTTGCAACTATTAGTTCACTTCTTCCTTGAGTTTTGCCAGTGACAGTAGCCTCTGAGCTGCTCTGGTTTTAAGATCTTCCAGTTACTCCCACTTTTGTACACCACCGTTACTTTGTCATTACATTGGGAAGGAAGAAAAGGCAGTTGTTGGGAAGCCAATTCTCTCTGTAATTCCTAGCTGTCTTCATGAAATGGCTTTGAATTTATATTGAACTGTTGCATAGCTGACTTCCTGGAACAGTAGAACAAAAAAGACAGGAATATTTTATTGACATTCTTGACCAGCAGTGAGTAAAATCATGCCAATAGCTGTATTTTATAAAGTGAATAAAAGCATTGTCTTGTTGTTGATGTAGACTATAATAAAACTATCCTAAACAATTTTAATTGCTCAGGTATTACAATAAGTGTTATATGTTTCACAGTGTTAGTCTCTAAAGTGAAAACAACATTTCCTGAGCAGCAAATATGTGGAAAAGCTGTTGAGAAATCAGAGGAGAACAAAAAGAGTACACTTATTATCTTAATCTTGCATTTATCTGTTTATATACTTTATGTCAAGCAGCTCCTCAGCCAAAATAGCTGGAGGCTAAAAGTTAAAACCTGGCAGTGAAAGAGATCATAATGTGCCCACATGTGCTTTTTGTGCTTCAGAAAAAAACCCCAGGGATTTGATTTGGTTAGGGTATGAGCCTTGGAAAACCACTCTTCGTACGAGCTTAGTATACTTAACAATTATAGTAAAATTAGTTTCAATTGTGTTAAATTCTGAAAGTAACATAGATGAACTTCATGAACTTTGTTCAGAGAGAACATGGAAAAGACAAAATATTGCAATGTGTGGTACCTTCATATTTTGAGTTCAAAAAAATCACTAACAAATCAGATTGCATTGTGCTGAATGAGAAACAGTAGTGTAGAACATATTATAAGAAGTTAATTTTATTCATTATGTTACAATTACAAGAAAAACTAGGCTGGTGATCGTCTTTGGTCTCAAAAGACTAAGTGATATAACCTTTTTCTGCATTATTGCATCCCTGAAACAGTAGGTATATACATTCTGATGTCACTCACTAAAAATATTACACATTTTTATGCCCCATTCTGCTTATTGTCTGTCAGGATTGCTGCAGCAGAGAGTTGTGCATTACAAGAAGCAGCCGCTTCATCCATTTTCTCACAGTGCAAACAGGGCCTTGTAAATTGACCTTGAATTCTAATGCAACTGAAGTGTGCCAGTTAAAAAGATCCCAAAATATATGTCTATATCAACAGCTTTAAGCAGAACTGCCTTGACTATTTCACACAAGTATTTAACTCTGAACTATCTCCCCCCTCCCCCAACTGCATTCCATCATAAAAGACATGTAAAGAAAGCTCAGCTACAATTGCTTTTCTTCACTGTTTCAGTTCAGCTACTGGAAGAAAACTCCTAGTATGAACATAGCCATTGAGTTGTGCTGAGACCTATATTCCTTCTTGTTCAAAACATTTCTAAAAGCTATTTTAAAAGCTTTGGAAAATGTTACCCCAAGGAGATGACAGATTTATCAGCTTTTCTGTGCATACTCATAAAGATGACCATAGAGGAAGAAAGAAAAAGTGTGGTTTGAGGTTTATATACAACACTTTAACTTTGTGGCATTTCTAGGGAGTACTTACAAAACATCAAAACATCTCTATAGAGACAATGGTTGTCTGTGGGAGTGTACACTCAAAACAGGCCAATCTGAGCAGTTCATACTCTGGTCCTTCACAGCTCAGTGCAGAGATAGCAGGAAAAATATACAAACATTATTACTATAAGAACTGTTAAGCCAAACTGGCAATAAAATCACCAGCAGCACCAAACAGGGGATCAAGACATAAGCTATTTTTTGTGTCTAGGAAACTGCAGTAGGTAGTTATGCATGCCTCTGTGTGTGTGCTCTTGTGTACACATACCTATACATGACACATTTGGAAACTGGCATTCTTACTGCTCCTAGCACAGCACATGTGCATGCTGGAACTACTCCAGATTTCCCCCTCCCTGGGGCTTCCTTTGTAGTTAACTTAAATAACAACAAACATGCCTGCCAAATTTTGCTTTGGAGCTTGGCTGCTTCTTGGTCTGCTCTCTGCAGGACCTCTTTTATCCCTGTCACTATTTTCCTGTGCTCCACAGAGGCATTCACAACTCATCCCACATCCAAGGCTGGAGCCAGAAGGATCCACCTGCTCTGCTTGTTGACAGACCAAATGTCCCTGTGTTGTTCTAGAATTTCCTAAAGCTTGACCATAACAGTGAACAAACAAAACATCTTGGCACTGGCATGCAAGGTATAGGTGCTGCTGCCTTGTTTACAAGACATTAACAAGTGTTTGTACACTAATGCACCCTGGCTGACAGAATCGGTCCGTGAGGGATTGAAGCAGAGTTTTCATGAGTAGTTGAGTATTTGTGTTTGCAGTTGCCAGGCCTTTTCATCTCCACACTAGTTTTTACTGGGTTGGATTTGTGTAGGGATCAGCTCTGCTGTTTTCAGTCATGTGGCGCCTTTCCCCTCAGTGCTTGTCCACTTCCAAACACTCCTGTATCTGTCTGTGCTTTAGACTAACCAGAAATTGATCATTTAAAGCATCAACTAAGTCCCTCAAATGCTTTACGTGACAGGCGGTGCAAAGAAGACGGTGACTTAGAAATAGAGAAATAATTAATATATGTTATTGTTCCTAAGAAATACTTGAAAGTACTCTGTTGGTAACTACAAAGCAAACAGTAATAAGAAACAAATGTCACGTGGAGTGTCAGTTTCTGGTTTTCATAACTTCTGTGGAGGAGTCCAGTGAATACAAATTGTATTCACTGGTACCTGGTTTACTTTTCATAAAGTGTATATGTGTATTACAAATGCCAGGGTGAACTTAAAAGTCATAGTATGACCATGAAAAGAAGTTATTCCAGCCTAGAATATAGTTTTTTTGCACAGTTTGTGCAAAAAAGGGGGCCAAGTACATGTCTGAAATCCAAATACTGCCACTCTTTCTCATTTTTATCACTGGGCTCTAGAGGCAAGGATGCCAGTATGATTCTTAAAGCCTTTTAACTGATAACAATGGCTCCAAGGATGCAGGACAAGCCTTCAGAGAAGTCCAGATAATTATTAAATTTCTTCAAATAACAGTCCAACTAACTTCCTTCAGGTTGTGTATGCTTTGTCAGCGCTTTTCTACAAATACACTGGTACCTAGAGAATATGTAATATCCCGAAACCTTTTCTAATTAAGGTTAAGTGCATTCTCTGATCCTTTAAGCACACATAACTCTTTTTAAAGGAATAATGTGTTAAATTTCCCTCTATGTTGCTTTGAAGACAAAATTATAAGCTTGTTTTTGCTTAGAGGGGAGAAAAAATAACAGCATCTCATTGTGGTGATTTGGTCAGAGAGATGTAAGTTAGTTTCAGCTATAGAAGAATCTGATGTTAGCCTGGTAATTACTAGGCAGAGTCAATAATACCTCTCCTCAGTATAATTGCAAATCCAGTACAGCCATGAGCAGAACTAAATTGCTTGAGAGCAATCAATGGAAATCTCCTGATTGCATTCCCTGGTGTACACATCAGATATAAAAAGGAAAACTGTCCATCCAAGCAAAAGGTCAACTTTTCAAATGAAAGCTGCAACATAAGGCTAAGGAAGAAGTGTGTCCACACAAAAGCCTCCTGGTTAACCCTGGCCAGAGGTGACAGGCCTAAATGGGAAGATGCATATTTTGAAGGTTATAGGCAATACTTACACAGACAGTAACTTAATGCAACTGGAGTGGAGCAATAGATTCGTGTAGTTGATACTGAGTTCCTAATATTTGTTCCCTATGTGGTTTGTGGTTTTCGGTCGGACTAAATTCAGTCTATTTTCTCGAAACCAATATTCTCACAACACATGAGTTGAAGCTGTCTGAAACATCTATCTTTGCCTCACATTTCTGTGTACCTGTAACAGGATGGACATCATTGGGTTTGCACTTGTACTGGAATTCTGGCTCCACTCGCTCTGAGAGAAATGTGGTTAAAGTACATCAAAACCACTGTGAGGACCAAGACAAAGGATAGTAAGTGGCTCAGGGGATTAATTTCAGAACATCACTGTGGCTTGAACAAAAATAGAATTGCAGATGCAGCCAGAGATTTGCTCCAGAAACCTTAATTGTCATTTTCCTAGATGCTTAAGGCCTTATCCTTCAGCTTTTTCTTTTCTCAATCACATTTGCTTGTGCATAAATCCCTGAATAAACATATTGCCTTTTGTGCCATGTAATTCTTACCACTTGACTTTTTCCTACAAATATTAAACAAAGAGACATCTAATGATTTAGTAAATACAAGGTTAAACTTTACTTATTGTTGTGAAAACAGTCTCAGAGAAAAAGAGGGAGTTTGGTACTGATGTTGTGGGCATGTTGTGTTTAAAAAGAAAAAGCTTTTTCTGTATATGCTTTAGGATCTGAATATAGGCTTTGAAAAATACTAAGTCCCTTGAAACTTCCTCAAGAATTTCTAGGCACCAGGGCTGTGATAGCAAAGCTACCTAGCTAGGACTCTCAAAAACACTGTGTAAAACAGGCACCTAATAGTCCCTGAATTCTCTTTGAATATATGCCCCTGGTGGCTGATGAGGCCTGATGAGTGAATTCTCAAATTTTCTACTTTTTTATATTTTCATTATCTGTTTGTATTTTGGACTGGGTGAGGTGGCAACTGCTATGCATTCTGTCTGCTTCTACATTTACTTTTGAAAGCTTCTGCTGCAATGGATTAGTTTTCTAAACTGACTGAAGCTTTCTGAGAAATCTGGTTTAGTACAAAATTTTTAGTTTTCTCATTATGTCAAATTATGCTGCCCACACAATACACAACACAAAATAAATAAACTTGCACAAAGCTCTGGTATGGGAAACATCAAGAGTCCTTTTGCTTAGCTGACAGAAAATATTTTCTTTCCAGTGCAACTCTATGTTTCATTTGACATGTCTTTTGTTACAAGTTTATGATCCAAATATTTTCAACCTTGGGGGGTTTTTTAGATACTTTCATAACTCTATAATAGGAGAAAAATGTATTTGCCCCATAAGAAAGTGTTTTGTAGAAGTCAGTATGAAATTCTATTCATTGCTCAACAGAAAAAAAAAAAAAATGTGACAGGCATTGCGTTTGCATTATGGTATGGAATAAAGTACTGCAGTCAGAATAGCATAAAAAGGATGTTAAATAGCTGATAATTTCATCTTGTTGGAATCAAGAGTAGAACTACAATGCAGTTACATTAGTACTATAATGTTATGAACATTTTCAATTATCATGCATAACCTTGCTAAGAAGCTAAAATGAATGCTATCGATATAGTGCAGCAGAGCAGCAGTAGCACAATCGCAGCACGCTATTCTCCTGCTTTCTCTCCTTCCCTTTCTTTCCCCTTGCTACTGTAAGGGAAATGTGTGGACTCTTGCCCACACCATTTCTAAATTGCTCAAGCAATTGTTTCCTGTAGATTAATTTGTAATTCTGAATCTCAAGAATAAGGAAATGGAAGCATGTTCCTCCCCCAGGCCATTTACAGATCTGGAGTTTTAGCATAATCTAAAGCAGAGACTGAGGAACTGGCACACACACAAGGAAAGGGAGGGAGGCAGTGGGAAGGTGACCCCAGAGTGTTTCCTTAGCAAAAGAAACACTCTTTGTGTGCCAAAAATTCACTTGCTTTAACCAATGCTTATAGCTTCCTTGGTCTTTTCTGTCATGCAAACAACCTTATATAAAAGAGCTGGGGGGTGAATGTATGCACACAATATAGGTGCACACACGGGGCAGTATTTCAAGGAAGCCTATGTGTGACTGCCTTCTTTGTTTGCTCATGATTTCTCTGGTGATGATAGTTCCCTTATAGGGATAGGTTAAAACAAACAAATAACTTCCATCAACACTGTTACTGTTCTTCATACTGTCTAAACAGATCAGCTGGAGCTGTGAGCTTTTAAGTTTAGCCATGTAAAGCAGCAGATAGGCAGATTTCAAGGGAGAGTTAGAAAAGGTAACTACTCATCTGAACGCTGATGTTACTATTAAAAGCCCCTCCAGTGCTTATATAAGACTCTTGTCTAAGTAGCGTTGAAAATCTGGCATTCCATAAGGGCATTCCCCATCTTAACTTTCTTCTATCTTTTGGGGCTATGCAGATTAATTTGATCACCTTTATAAATTTCTGTGCGTCTTTTGTTGTACCTTAGCAGTGAAGATTTCTGTTCACCTTGGACTGAGCAGTTCACACTAAAAAAGGTATAAAAAATGGAACAAAGAACACTAAAGGGGTCCAGGGAAAAAAGATATTACAAAATACCTTGCTTTTTGCAAGGTTTCCAGAAAGCCTTCGGGGGGGCGGGGTGGGAGTGGGGTGGTGGGAGTGGGGCAGGGGGGGAGTGCAGCGGGAATGGTTTCCCAAAAGGTGACATTGTTCTCTTCCACTTCACAAGATGATGGGAGAGCAGTCTCCAGCGAAAATGAAAGCAAAGTCCTTGTATATGATTACCATGAGTCTCTAACACAACAGAGAAGTCATAAATGTCATAAAGCAGAAAAGCTTTTGAGAAGACTTTCTGTCTTTAACAGTTTTCTCAGTGACCTCCTACCATTTTTTACCACAATATTTCAGGGCTCTTTTTTTCGTATTAAGGATCTCCTCATCTCTGCTTGCAAAGCACAAGGTACAATCCCTGATGGCAAGTGTATCTCCAGGTTTCCTGCCCTGAGGTTACCCATTTTGTTCTGCCAAAGAACAGACTTCTAGGGTTTTAGGGCTGTGCCCTCAGCACACTGGAAAATTCATTACTTTAGAGAAGGCAAAAGGCAGAAAATCAAGTTGTGCTTCGTCATTTCACCTCTGGGTTCTTGTGCTTCGATCTAGAGTCTCTATAACTAAATGAAAAGTGCATAATCTCCTGTAAATTACCAAAAAGTCAATTGAGGAGGAGAGACGTGTGTTTAGAAAAGAAACATCTGTAATATTATCCCAGGGACTCCAGACAAATTTTTCTTTCCTTATATTTTGGCAAGGATTGGTGTTGATTTTTGATTGCTTAGTAAATTTATTTTCATTAGAAGCTTTAGGGAGTATTGTTAAATAAATGTTTAATATTACTCTGGACTCTGGAGTGTGCTTTTTTCACAGAGGTGTTAAATTGCCAGCCAATCTATTTCAGTACAGGGAGGAGACAAGCTTATCTGTTCTCTGCCCAAGGCATATTAGCTCCTGCCAAAATCGCTTTACTCAGACAACGTCAAAGCTCACCCTGTAACCCTTCATAAGTCAAGGGAGGAAACAAGTGGGCATCAGAATAGAAGGGATTTACAGGTGCTGTAGAGCAAAGAAGAAAACCTTCCCGGGCACAACAACCAAGAATTGCCTTGTGCTCCTCTCGGTCAGTTTGCTATGGCACCAAAATGGTAGGAAATCCTGTCTAATGGGGATCTTGCTGGAAAATTTAGATGTGTCAAAAAGACATTAAGATTGCCCCTGAGCACTTCCTGATGCCTGAAACCAGCTGAATACTTGAAAAAGGGAGTCTGGTAACTGTAATAAAGGGACATGTGCTAGAATCAGAAGATGACACTTGGCTGAAGTTTCACCATCTGCTTAAGGTGGAGAAGGAGATCTCATTCGGGAATGAGAGAATCTGGCATCTTTTTATTTTATCTTTTGTTTGTCGTGGATCTGTTTTCCAGTTACAAACACTTAAGACTTCCGAGATACAGCTGATGTTCACTCTAGTGGCTGGACTAGAAGCCCTCTGCAGGTCTTTAATGTTAATTGTTTAACTTGATTGGCCAAGGAAATAGAAGGACTTACGGAACTCTGTGTCTTTATGACTTTATGTCTCACTCCTATCTGTTCTCTTAACTTCTAAATGTCTCAACTACTCCAGTCAAATTTGATGAGTTAGAAGGCTCTTACATATTCAGTTAAATTGTGTGTGTTGTCTAAGTGTTGACAAAAGCATACTAATAATCTAAGAAAGTCAAAGCAGGTGTAGTTCAGACATGAGATTTATGTGTTGAGGTTAAACCTAATATGGCAATCTCCTGAAAACATTCTTGCTTTCCTTTTCAGTTTTTATACTTAGCATGTCATGTGTGCAGACAATGCTTTCATGCTTCGCAGAGGAGTTGCTGGTGTGCACTGCTGACTGGAGCAGCACTGTTCACTGGTGCAGCAGACCCAGACCTTCAGGCTGCATTTGAGACCTCTCTCATATTTGGTACAAGAGTACTCTGCCCAGGATTGAAGTTTTAACTGCTTTGTATTGCAATTCAGTTGAAAAGGGCGGTAAAAAGCAGCAGCTACAGCTGTTCAGTGACAAGCCAAGTTTCCATCCGTATGCACAGTCTCCTTTTAATACCCTTGTAGCTTTCCAGGGTAGCTTTTCAGGTTATCTGATGAGCTTGTAGAGATGAGCTCTGATACAGAAATCATGCTTTTTGAGCATAATGGGAGCTGTCTGAGGGCCTTGGAAAATTTGGACCTAATTTTTATGACATCTGTACTTCATGGGCCGGAAGAGTTTAGCAGTAGGAAGCCAAGATTTATGCTTAAGGGACCTGAAAAATGTGGTGTAGAGCCAATTATTGCACTGTCAAAAGCTTTTCTTTGTGTTTTGTTGTCTGTAGATCTATATTAGAGAACTTATTTCAATACAAAATTTAGAGTTCATCTAAAGTTATCTAGTGCCTTGAAATTTAAATTTACCCTATTTTTCTGATCTTTCTCAAGCTTTTAGAAATGCTTGCTGAGATGGCTCAGTATCTCAACACAAGACTGGTTTTGCTTCATACACTTTACCACACAGTTTACCTTTTGTCTTTAGGCTTTTCCTTAATTTTTTCCTGCTTGGAGTCTCCTTGCAATCTGACTTTAAGAACTCTTTATGGGCTTGTTGTTGAAAGAGTTCAACTCGCTCCGCTCAGCATGTTCACTTTAGCTGCCCTATATTCTTGTTTATTGTTGTTTAACATTGATGTTATATGGGACTCAGAATTTTCAGTTGTACTGGATCTTTGAAAGCTGACAGGATTAATTGCTTGGTTTCCAATCTTTAATATTTATCTCCCCTTGGATCTCATCATTTGTTCCTTTTTGGCAGTGCAGATAAATGAATTTTTTTCAACTTCCTTTCTTTTATCGTGTTTTCTGCAGATACTTAGCTTAGCTATTTCCTCATTCTGTCTCCAGACAGAAGGATTTGATGGCATTTATTGAAGCTGATGAATCTGACTGAAATTTCCATGCTGAATTGTGTGTTGCAGGGTTTGCTTAGAGAGGACAAGGTAGAGATTTTTCTTTTATTGAGGTTTATGTTCTCTTTATTGCATCCTCATGGAGTATAATACAATAACATCCACAAAGTTAGGTTTTTAAGTGTATTCCTCCTAACTTCTTCCATTTGCCTTTATTTCTCAATATCACTCCTTTGAGCACATCAGCAAGCCACATAACCATTATTTTGGCAAATAATGTCTGTTTTGTAAGAGTTTCAGCATAGTCCAATCTCATCAGAGTCACAGCCACCATACTCAACCCCACACATAAGATCAGTAGTCATGCAATGGAATCTTGAACTTCAAAGACGGTGCACGAAGCTTTTTCAACTTTTCTCATGTATAGTCGAACTTAAAGTCTTCTGGATTGCAAAGACTTAAAGGGAGAGTCTCAAAATCTGGTGATCTCTTACACTCTTCTGCATACTCTTGAAAGGAAAGAAAACAAGAACAAAATACAGAATGTGGAAAGGATTTTTTTTCTTAGTTTTATTACCCATCACAGGAAGCCCAACTTTGAGAAGCTATCCTCAATTTTCTCTTTGTAAACTTTTGGAGGTATAAAATGTTGTCTTTGAGTCAGTGATATTATCCTTGGTCACAGCATTTACATGGTCTTTTACAATGTTCCTTCAAAGCATCCCTACTTTCATTATTTTTTAAACTTGACATTGAAATCAAATGGGATCAGCTTGTCGTGTATGTCTTAAAGAGTCACTGAAGGGCAGTTAAGGCTCTGTCTCATGAAAGGATTAATCTGAATGAAAACCCACCTGCTGTTCTCTTTTGTCATTCATCAACTGTCCTCAGATTCTCTTCTCAGTCAGACCTATGAAATAATGTGCCAGTTGTTGCAGTCTGTCAACTATGCTCATTAACTAAAAGTCATTTCCATACAACAGCTGTCCCTCTGTAGCTTGTTTCTAACAAGTTGGTTTTCAGTCCTCTTCCAAAATCAGAACCCAGAGCCATTTGGCATTCTTCTTGTGAGTGCTCATAAAGAGCCCAAGACCCAAGCTGACACCAAGACTGAGTGCCGGTCTGGGATTCAAAGCTCTTCCTGCACTGCTTTCTAGGATTTTTAATTGTTCTGCCTAGTTCATTAGGTCAGGGACATACTGAATGGGCAAAGTGGATTTTGTATAATGCTTGGTAAAGTTTATTTACTAAACAAAGGGGTTTGATTTTCAGTTCTGTCAGCCAAGCATTTTTCCCCAACTATTGAAAACTAATTTTTCAACTATGCTATAAGGGTTTTTACAAAGATATTTTCCTTCTTTTTCAGCAATTTTTGGCAGCTCCTGTAATTTCATGTAAGACCATGAGATCCTTTTGAAAGCTTAGCAAGAGTTATTCATTCATTCTAATTAAAGCCAAAGAAACTATACTAGATATTACAGCAATGTCCAGACTACTGACACAGATGGTATTTAAATGATGAGTAGTTCCTTAGACATTTGGGTTCATAGTGATTTTGGTTTCCCAGGTATTGATAATTTCCTGATAATTACTGTCTTCAACAACTTTGTAAATAGACACAGACTATCCTAATTCAAGATGACTAGTAGATCATATCTGGTCTTTAAATTGATTAACGCTTTCAATGTTTTTTCCATTTGGCTGACCTTAAAATTCCAGACTATGCTCAGAAATATTCATGAAATCACTAAAGTTTGCATTATTTGTGAAAGCATTTCCTTACTGCTTGATTCAAAAAAGCTTTTCTGCTTTTCTTTCCTCCAAATCCAGCTTAGACTAATGTCTCTGCTTGTTGGTTTATTGTACTACATTTCAAATTCTGTGTGAAATTCTGCTGTAAAAGTGCAATAAAGCAGAGAAAAACACTGACTGAATTCTTTTTTAGATCCTTCTAAGACTTGTTATTCATGAAACAAATGATAGATTTCAAGGCTTTACTGATGTTGCATAATGTGTTCTATCATCAAGTCCTGTAATACATTTTAGACTTGGATCTTTGTATTTCATGAGATGTGTTTCCCTTATTAATGTACTGGGCAACTAAAATAAAAATGACCACCTGAATCACTGGAAGCTTTCATGCTTAATTTTCTACAGGGTGTCCCTTGGCCTCCTGTGTGAGTTATGCCCTCACACATCACAGCATTGGCAAAATGGACAGATAGTGCCTTACATGAGCCACTCTGTTTCACCACTCAAAATCATACAAGTATTATCTGAATCTGCTTTAAATCTCAGTCCTCAAATGAGTTTCACTAAAAAAACCCAAACAGAATCACTATATAGTATATGTGAATTTATTATATCACTTGAAAACACCATTCCTAGTCAAATCAGGTTAAACCCTTGGCTGAAAGGCCATAGCAAGACATAGTGGTTTGTGTTGCAGCTAGTTGGGTTAGAAGAGGAGTGACTCCATTTCCACAGTCTCAGCTGGTTCAGATTTTCTGGTTTTACTGTGTTTGTATCTGCTGAGAATAATCTCTGCAATCTTACATACATTTCAGTCTTTTATCGCAACACTTTTTTTCACAGAAGTGGTGAAGGTGTCACTACTTATACAATTTGCTTACATAGCTGATGGAGCAGAAACAAAACATAAGAGGAGGTGAGCAGATGAAGACAGTGACTTCTTAATCAACTTAAACTGTAGCCACAGCACATCTGACTGTGTAGTGAACAATTTTAATAAAAACAAACAAACAAACAAACAAAAAGGACAAAACATGACATGGGGATGGCCAGGAGCCAGAGACGAAATTCTGGCCATGCTGAGCATGAAACTGAAAGGAATTTCCTGGTTCAATAAATCCCATCCCGTGTTTTTCCAGGAAAATATTCTTGAACTTATGGTCCACATTAGTTTGTTTGGTCGGTCGACCTGCCACCCTTGAAGGCCAAACATCCCATTAGATTTCATTTGGGTTGTGATTTCATTTCAATTGATAGTTCTAAAAGAGCCATAAATACATGCAGAAAATTTCTGATTAACTCTTTCAACTGATGCCTTCCTCAACCACACACCCTGATGATATCCCAGGTGCTGTTCTGCTTCTTAAAGACACACTTGCTCAAAGTGCTGCTCCATTTTATAGGGAATCAGCAGCATACCTCTACAAGTTTCCATAAGACTGTTTTCTACACATTAAAGGTTTTCTCCCACAACTGGTAATATTTTGTTGTTGAAGTCTCTGTTTCCCAGCAAGGCGGTGATGGCAGGGAAAGATTTCTTGTTCCTTCTTTTACACAGGCCTCACCTTCACTCAGGCTGTGTTCTGGTGATCACGTTTTTCAACAAGCTAAAATGCATAGCTGAGAGTCTTAGAGGTTGAGGCGCTAACCTAGCTTACATTATTGCAACTTTTTCAGTTGGCCTTGTGCTGGTGATTGTAGTTTCTTGTCCTTTCTCAGTAGTCTTCTGATTTCTTTATCAGACAGCTCACACCTCCCAGTTGTGTTCATTTCCCTTCCAGTCTTGGAGAAAACTTGTCAGCTGGGCTCTGACCTTCACTTTCCTAAAATCAGACATCTGTGTGTTCTAGCTTTCCTTTCAGCAGATGATTTTTTTTTTCTTTGTTTCCTGATTTTGTCTTTTTTGTATACTTGTGAAAAGCAGTGGAAAGTAAGACAAGCAAACTATAAAATTTGCCTCTCTTGCACAGGAAATGGAAAGATTTAAAAGTGTTTGAGCTAAAGAAATACTAAAACCTTCAAAAAAATAATCTAACATTGGATCGGATGCTTTTGTTTATTTTTGGATCTGTGTAATATCCATGATTTTCAGTGTTTTGACCTTTACTTTGAAGAATGTCATAATTGTGCCAGCAAACTCAGCTGTCAATATTTTCATTTCACACCTCTTTATAGAAGTTCATAACTGACCTATAAAATTACACATACTGAACATGTGGTCTCAAGCAGGAAAAGATTTAATAAATAAATACATAAATATAAATATGTCTGTTTAAAAGTTATTAAGCCACAAAAAAAATTAAATTGGTGATTTCAAATGCATTTTACAGTCTTGTAAATAAAAAGCAAGCCAGTCAGACTTTTCTTGTCTTAAATTCCAAATGATTAACCTCTTAGTCTTTAAGGTGAACTGATGCAGTACCTGTGGTCATTATGGCAAATAACCACATTATTGCATTTAGGAAATTAGCTACTGTGTGCTTGTGGTAATTTTGTCTCCATTAAAATAGCTCCCAAATTTTAAGCAGGCAGACTTATTACAGGAGTCAGTTCTGCTTTTAGATATACTCCACCATTGTGCATTCATGTAGCTTCATCAGAGTGTATTTGAAAGATTCTTTGTCAGCCAGTTTTAATATTATGAGTTTTCCTGCTGAGGAACTGGAGAAAGGAGAAGGGAAGGGGTCTAACCTTCAGAATGCAGTATGTTGTAGAGGAAAAAACATTTCACTTTTTAAAAATTACCCTAGTTATTCTCTTTTCATGATTCACAGTCATGTTTAACTGTTTGATGGTAATAGGTCTGAAAAAGTTGTGAAGGCTCTATATTTTCCAAACTGGTACTCGCACAGTAAAAATGTTGCTGTGTAAAAGTGATTGTAACATTCATAGGAACTTTAATTTTCAACTGCCCAGCTAGCCTTTTTTCATAAAATATTAGGACCACCCAGCTATCTTGTGCTTTTGAAAATTTGGCATGATTTTTTTTTTTTTTTTTTTTTTTTTTT
>JAWWTY010000088.1:17514519-17573787 GCA_035222235.1 Margarornis squamiger
ATAGAGGGTGGTAGAATACATAGCTTTGATCACCCCCACACAGTGATAACTGGTCCCACCTGCTGAACTAGGACATGACCCTAACATTTCTTTAAAGACCTTGACTCCGAGGTAACATTTGAGTTATGAATGTTTGCATGCACATCTCCTTCTTTCAGAATTACTGTCTACTTTTTAAAACTTCTTGATAGCGAAATGTGTGTTATTACCAAATGTGTATGTATAATTATATATATTTATATAATTTTATATATAAATAAATACATATATAGTGATATATGTAGATAAAATGTAGATGTATAGTTGAGGAAAATTAAAACATTCAAATTTTAACATGTTTTTTTTTCAGTGAGAATGAGGGAATGGGATCAATCCAAATAACAGCAAACTTTAAAATGCTTGATTAATTGTCAGAAGATGAAAATGCAACAAGCTGTTGTAAGTAGCTGTACAGGGGAAAAGGAAACAAGATGGGTTATATGTTCTGCATCTGACTGAATTATGGGTGATGCACAGGTGTTAGATGTAAGGCTCCAGCATAGCAGCTCTCCTGTTAAATGAGCTATTAGGCTTTTACAGGCTGCCTCTAGAGAGCATTGTGATCAGAAATCCTGGGTTCCCAGTCGTCGTCACACCATCTTTTTGGTGCAGGCCCAGATTGCTCCGGGTTTTCCTTTGCTTGCATTTCCAGGTCCTACCTCATGACAGAACATGGATTACATGGACTCAGACACAACAATTTTTCTTTGTTGCTTGCAGTGATTCAGCTGAGTTTGGGACAGCAGCAACATAGCTTCCATGGCTAAAAGGAACCATACTTTTTTGGTAGTGAATGGGCTTGGAGATGCTAAAGAAGTTTTGTCCACTTCTTTCTCTCCCTTAGAGTTTTCCAAACATTTATCTTTTCTCCCTTGCTAAGACAGAGGCATAGATCACTAAATCTCAATGGAGTTATATTTCTGCACTTTGCACTATTTCTGCATTTTACTATGTAGAATGTGGGCTATCCTGTGTGGAAATGTGGACTATCTCTCTCCTTAAACTACAGCTATAGGTACTCCAGGTAACATTGGCTTTTCCTGCAGTCTGTATTTGATATCTCCACTGACATACTTGCCAAAGCTGGTAGCTGCCTCTTTTTATTACTACCAAAAATATCTTTTAAGGTACTTTTTAATAAATGTGTCTATAAATAGGGCAAATATGGCTTATCAACCATCTAAATTTTTTGCAGATAAATGAAGTATTTACTTAATGTTAAGATGGCTAGAAACACAGCTCCCAATCCAGCACTGCCTATATTTAACTTTTCTGTTCCAAATGTAGCTAGATGATCTTTAAGGTCCCTTCTAACCCAAAACATCTTATGATTCTATGATCAGTTACTCTGAATCTCCCTCTCCTACTGTTGGCTATGTAAGAAGTTTACAGAGTTTATGGCGCATTCTAAATTTAGTGTGTAAAATCAGGCAGTGTAAATGTGACTTAACACTATTTCTCCTATGAAGTATGTAGAGTAACAGCAAACACAGGGTATTTTTCACATGCTCCCAAAGTATTTTATATCAGCAGAGAGAATAACAGATTCCAGTTAGAAGAGGAGTCACGCTGAATGCATCTGCTGTAAAACCTAAGAAAACATCTTAAACTGTTTTAAAACTTTGTTTTCTTAAACAAAGAGATGAACACTGATAGAAAAGAAAATGCAGACAGCAGACAGAAAACCACTGACTGTTTCCATGAGCAGGAAAATGATGTTAGCTTCAAAGTGAGGCCATATTTAATGCCTGCACATATTTCCATAGCTGTTGCCAGATATCGGTTCTAGGAATCTGTAAACAGAAAAGACCACATCTTAGTTTTGGCTTTGCTAAACAACTATTTCCATGAGGACTTTAAAGGACCAGGAAGGAACTTGAAAAGTTTAAAGGGATTATGGTATGTGAGCATATTCTCAAAGTGTTTATCTAACAATAAAACCCACAAGTTTAAGCACGTGAGTTAAAGAAGAATTGATGATTTCAAAGTGAAAGAGGATATGCAGTCAGTTGTAGCCAATTTAAAGCTATTTTTGGTGAGAGCTCTACTTTGATTGCACTCTGGATTTACTGTTGTTGCAAAACATGTGTTCCAGATTTTGCACGTCTGTTTTCCCAGATGCTTAAAATCTATTCACCAACCAGACACATTGGAGAGAAAAATTCATCCTCTGTAGGTAGAAAATGTATTTCTATTCTTTGCTGTATGACCTTACCCATAAGGTCTATTCATTTATATTTTCCACCACTGAGTATTTTCTTGCTACTGAGTGCAAATTTCCATTGTGAATTATTATAAGTAGAATAAATTATAATTATAATAACACAATTTGAGTTGAAATCAGTGACATCTATCAGAAGGGAATTACAGATATACTTACTCTCCATAGTGAGTACTGTGCAGTTGACAGGTTTGTTGTTTGACTCTTGAAAAAAGCACAAGGAATTAAAGAGGTCAGAAGTTGCAAATAGGTGAGCTACAGAGTAGAGTTGGACCATGAGAAGACTTTAACAGATGTGAAACAGCTGTGTTCCTGAAGACTTGAAGAGGCACAGGATCCATCCAAATGGTCTTTATGTAGAACTTTACCTAACAGACAATAAGGAGACTCATTCAGTTCAGGAATATTTTATGTGAAGTAGCCCTGTGAATTGGATTGTCCATAACTGTAGCACAGCTGTGTAGTGGTGTGATCTTTCCAGGCTTCAAAAAATTTTTGCCAATTTATATGATACTCAAACACAAATTCTGTAAATCACTAGCAACTGACTGAAGGCTAAGGGAATTAATTTCTCACTATCACACACTTGAAAACTAGACCTAGCCTTAGGAATATTCCAGTAATAAAAAATAGTAACTATCACAACAGCAGGCTGAACAATTATTTGTGGATGATTTTGACTATTTTCTGAAATTAAAAGAATTTGGGGGCAAACTCAGAAGTACACTATGTAATTCAAACAAATCTACAACAAAATGTATGTAACTAATTTATGAACTACAGAACAAAGTGACACATTCTATTCTTTCTATTCTTATTTCTTTTTGTCATTTTTACAGGTAAATATTCATAAAATATTCAACAACAGCATCATTATTTTTAACTAGAATGCACTATGGAGACAGATGAGAAGCAGAGAGTTTTCCATCAGACTATAGTGTGTCTTCAAATGGAGTGTTTACTGTCTTTATTAGTGAGAGTTGATTTTGCTTTTCAGGATTAGTGTGAATAATACCTAATAATAATGAACCATAATATCCAGACCCAGACCACTAAGGATGATATGCACGGCCTTTTATATATTTGTTTCTTTACCACTTCTGACTGTCTAATTTGTCTCATAGTTAATTATTTTATGATTGATTTAACACTCCTTTAACAGTAATGCAGAAAAGGGTCACAGTGTTCAGTGATTTTTTTCGCAGGATTGCTCAGTTTAGCCTGTTAAGGACAGGTGCTAAGTTTTATTAGACCCTGGAGAAGAAACAAATTTCAACTTGTTTCATTTCTCAGACTTCAAAATTGGGAAGGCGAGCCGTAGACATGTCATTTCTCGGACTCTTTTGTATACAAAGAATCCAATCATGCAATCACTTAAACACACGCTTAGCTTTACACATAAGAATAGTTCTATTAAAGTAATCTATTACTATTTTAAAGGTGAAAAAAAAAAGGCTCTTAGAACTCTCAAAAAATAATGCTCCTATTGCATTTTATAATTTAATGAATGAAGAATTTCAGTAAATTTAAGCTTTAATTAGAGGCTTGCCATTGAAACAGCCTGAGGAGGGTGTGTAAAGACATTCCAGTAATCTAGAACCCATGTTAAACTCATTATGTTCCTTGACATGGTGAAAATTTACACCACATTATCTGTAATTTTAATGAAACCTATTGTGCATTACAGCATCTAAGAAAAATGAAAGAGGCCAAAGACTATGCAAACAAAATCACACATTTACAATGGTTTTAAAAAACTAGTAATTTTGCACTTGTTTGCTAAGGTAGATAAAAATAAAATACAATCACCTTGAAAAATGTCTGAGATAAACAGCCAAATCCTCTTTCAGTGATCATGAGTATGAAAATAAACCTGAAATATAACTCCAGCCCAAGAAGAAATTTAAAACCTAATAAAAAACCTGAAAATATTACTGTCAAAGTAAGTGGACTCTATGACAGGAAAATCTGTGAGACTGTATTCTTAGTCAAGGAGGTTCAATGCAACAGCACCTATAAATCCAAATCCAAGTGCATAAAGAGCTGATACACTGCCTGACAAAGAAAGGATCATGACAACAAGGATGGGTGTTGGTAACACATGCTGTGAACTCCAAATCAGGTGCACATGCCAATACTGAACTTGCAAAAACTGCCACCAAAGCGAGCTAGGCAGTATAGCAATCAATAACATCCTCAAAGTCCACTTGCATTCTGGATGCTGATATAAAAAGAGAAGGGCTGTTTCAATAGGTACATTTCTGTTGCTAAAGCAAGAAAGCTAATAATCAAATAAAGAAGATTTCCATTATTGTTTTTTTGGGAGGATTTAAAAAGGTCTGATTTTAACTGAAACTTTGAATTACCTACGTATTTATTTTATAGCTGTTGTTAAGACTGTTTCTCAAATGTTGGTATAATGTGGCATTAGACAAATTGATGTATTATATGGTGATTCAGAGTATTTCAGAAAAGTGTTTTTGTAGTGATCATATACATCTCTTGAAAAGTCTCAAAATTATGCTGCCTTGTGTTACAAAAAGCTTATTCTTTCCTTAACAGTGTCTTGATAAAATGTGGGTGGAATGAGTTGTTCCCAAGGCATTAGCAAAGAACTGACATAAAATATTTTTCTTTTCTGTGGCTGTTCATTCTATCCTGAGATAAAAGAGCTATTGAACTGTACATACTGTGTATCTCTAGGAAAAATATACATCAAAAATTTTATATTTTTGTCATTATTCATTAATACCACACCCAGTTGCTGAACTGCAAGTAACAACAGGCGTTTCTTTTGGATTTAAGATAGCACAGAGTATGACATGTCTGGGACTAGATAGGATTTCTGTTTTCCCGAGGTGCCCATGTAAGCATCCCAGTAAACAGACTGACAATGCCTCTTCTCAGAGAATCACAAAGTGTATAAGTGTATCTCAGGACTGTATTTCTTGATATGACAACTACTCCAAACCTTTAATCATCTTTGTAGCCCTTTGCTGGATGTCCTTCAATATGTCCATATGTCTCTGCACTAGGGAACGCAGAGCTGGGCCAAGAACCTACACATGTCTTTAATCTAGTGCTAAGTAGAGAGAAAGTCACTTCCCTCAACCTGCTGACAACACTCCAGTGCATGCAGTCCAGAAGGTTGTTTGCCCTTCTTTGTGACAAATGCGCATTGGTGGGTCAAGTTCACTTTGCTGTCCATCAGGAAACTCAGGTCTTCTGCCAAGCTGCTTTTCAGCCAGTTTGCCAGCAGTGGGTATTGATGCCTGTGGTAATTTCCCATAAGGTTCATAACTTTGCAATTCTTTTTGTTAAAAGTCATGCAATTTCTGAGGGCCCCTTTCTTCAGTATTTTGAGCTCCATGTGGCTGGCAGCACAACCAGCTGAATCAGTCAATTCCCAATCTTCTACATACTTTCTGAGGGTGCACTTCATCCTATAAACTGGGTCATGAATGATGTGGTTGAACCGTACTGGTCTAGTCTAGTATCAGGCCTTAGGGTACCTCACTAGGGACTAGTGTGCAGCTGGACTTCATGCCACTGGTCACAAACTCCTGAGCCTAGCAGTTCAGCCAGGTTGCTACCTCCCTCCCTCCCTGATTATCTAGCCCATACTTCATCATTTTGTCAATGAGAATGTGATGGAAGACATTGTCAAAAGACTTGCTGAAGGTGAGATAAACAATATCCACTGCTACTCTCATCCATTAAACTAGACATTTCATTGTAGAAAGCTATTGGGTTGGTCAGGCATGATTTTCCCATTGTAAAGCCAAGATGATTACTCTCGATCACCTTCCTTAAGTTTCTGAACTTTTTAATCTGAAAAGCACATAAAGATTTATTAGCTTCACCTCCATAATTGTGATTAGTTTATAGCTGTTATAACATGGTAATTGTAAAATTCTTATACCTGCCAATCTCAACACTAAAAGCATGATCCTGATATAAGCACAGAGTCTGTGGTTAACCAAAATGAGAGCAAGATGAAGTTCAGAGCTGATTTATACTAGGAGTTGGGCTTGGCAATGTTGTTTGGAGGCTAGTTTTCTATCTTTTCAGGCTGACCGTATATGAGAAATGTTTTGCTCCTCCCTTTTGCTGTAGAAGTTAAATCATTAGCCTGATGTGTTTGGTCACAGCTCAGCAACGGAATCAGTGAAAGATTGTGATCTCTTCATAACATCGTTTCCCTAGTCTGTGTAATCAGTGTGGTAGTATTTCTAACAATTGCTCTCTGGGATAGCAGCTGAAAGCTTGAGTGACATGTGATTGCATGGTTGCAGCAGCTCAGAAAGTTACATTGCAAAGAAGAAAATAAATATTTTAAAATTAAAATAAATCTTGTTTATATAGCTAGGGAGAAGCTTTGGTTAGTTCAGATTGTTCAGCTATTATACTTAACTAGAATAGGCTGTAAATCCATTCTATGAAAACACTGTCATATTTTTCCTCTTCCCTTACCATTTAAAGCAGAACAGCAAACCCTGTTTCTTTTCATTTAACTATCTCTAACTGTGTGCAGTTACTGTAAATCAACAGTTTGGTGTAAAGCTCTGCTCCGCTTTGTATTTGCTGACTTCTGAGGAACCTGTTTTCCAAAACAAATTTCCTTTTTCCCTGTATTTGCTGCATTACTGGAAATCTCTCTGCAGATAAAGCTCAGTGTCTGTATTTCCATTATGAACCCTCTATATGGGGTTCATAATTCAAATGTTCCCATTAGTCTTCCGCTGAATTGACAGCAATTTCTTAGCCAAAGAAGAGTTTCCGAAATCACCTTTAAATGTGGTTTGTTTTGTTTTAAGCACAGGCAACATATGAACAAGACTAAGTTTTATGTAATAAGAAAAACATTGAATTTTGCTGGATTTAGGTTCCACATCTCTATTCTTGGAACTCCAACCAAGCTGACTTTTTAATCTCAAAACTTTATTTTGAGAACTAATTCATGATGTTAGTCTTAAATGTGGTCTAGATAGCATAGTTTGAAAATGCTTGAAAAAAATCCTGTTCAAATAAATCTATAATTGTTTAAGTCCATATTTTTATTCTGAGAGTTCCAAGGTTTGAAATTTTATCCTATAAATGAGGTAATATTTCTTTAATGACACAGAATATGCAACTTGCTTTGCCTAAGGGTTTTTGTTCAGGTGAGTTAGAGTGTCCCTCTGAGATTTTGCATCACAGATTTGTTGTTAAAGTTTGAAATACCTTTGCACAAGAATGTCACTGTTTTGGTGATCTTCGTGCACTGATGTATTCCTAATATAACTTCCATCTTGAGTAGGAACCCATGGTTCAATATTTAAATATCACCTTTTCCTTAGTGCACCTATAGTTTTAGGTATTGCTTTTGATAACATTGGCAACAATATATAAGATGTCACAATAACATTGTATTAAAACTTTTCTTGGAAAAAATGTGTTGTAAAGAGTTTGAAAAATGTAAAATGAAAAGGGAGTTCACCCTCAGTCTTTGACATGTGTACATTTTCGAGGTGTTCAAGCTGTTGGACACACAAAGCAACAGGTAGATGATCTCTTATACAATGGTTGTGAAAATTTTCTGACTTTCAGCCCATGTCTGAAGGATTTCTTCTGATTTGATGAAATGTGACATGCAGCAAACTATGCACATTAAATTCAGCTAGGGGAAAAAAAAAAAAAAAGCTGAAACACACTGCTGTACTCCAATTCTTTACTAAGAAAGAGGATGTTAATAAGAAACAACTCTTTTGACACTGTAGTCCTCCTTATTACTGAGTAGAATATGTATAGTCATAATCTACCACTTGATATTCTTTCACTGTGTCACAGAGTCTGTCTATACATTGCCATTCCCTATGAAAGGAGAAGGTGCTATCAATGGAAACTGAGGACTTTGTTAATTTTTTCTTCCATTGCCCCTCTGGTTGGCATAGGCTTTGCTGGAAGAAGGGTTGATTTATTTTCTTGAAGGGTTGATTTATTTTCTTGAATCAACAGTAAATGCAAGTGAGATAAGTTCATTAAGATGCACTGACATGTGAGCTCTAAAACTCTTCAGATCCAGCAGAGCCATTAAATTAGGGATCACCAGCGGTTGGGACCAGGCAGGGCAAGGACACGAACCAAGGCAGGCAGCATGGCAGAGGGAACTATGGCTGCACCAAAAGGATGAAGGCATCTGTAGCCCAGGTAGAGGTCAGGTGTGCCTGGGGCACTGGGCATTTATTTACCCACAGGCATAACTCCTTCACGGGTTATGGGTAAGGAGAATATGCATCTCCCTGGAGAGAGAGAGCAAAGATGACAATGCAGAGGAGCCTTTGAAAATTTCTTTTTTTTTTTTTTTCACTCATCCCATGCTGACTGTAAGAAAATTAAAACACATCAGCATCAAATCCTCTTTTTTATAAAGCTTAGGTCTCCTGCTGGAGAAAGGTCATCATCTGTCTGTTACTCTGCTAGATAAGTGCACTGGCCCCAGAGGGCATTTACACAGGTCTCCTAAATTCCAGCCTCTCATCACAATCACTAGTGAATGCAAGGCATATAAAACTCTTTTATTTCTTTTCTGAAGAAAAATGCATAAAGTAATGTATCTCTATAACACTTTTAATGCTGAGCAAAATGCATATTTATATTTGCCAAACAAGATCTAATTTGGTTTAAAAAATGTACATGTGCACACGTGGTTAGTTTTTATACATGCTTGTATATAAATAGGAACAATAAATAAATAAACACGGCAAGGCCAGATTTTCTAAATTAAAGGTGATTTCCTGAAGTTCCTTTATTGGGCACATTGTTTGCACATGACATGAGGATGAATTCAGACATTACATTTAAGGACAGAGCAGAATCTCACAGTCATTTTTACTGATCAACAAACAGATATAGTGTCTTGTCATATGAACATCAACTGGTTTATTTCAACATTTTCATTTTTCATCAAGCAACAAACCAAAAAACAAAACCCAAGTAACAATCATCAACATAATAATAATAATTAAAAAAAAAATCAACACCACCCCCCCCAGATTATGTTGTGTTGCATTTTTATTTTCACTTGTAACTACAGTTACTTTATTGTTCTTCAGTAATATTGTCATTATGTCATATTATCTCTCTAAGCAGTAAAGGAAGCCTTGGAGATATTCATGTATGAAAGAAAAGATGAAACAACTGTTATAACTGAAACTTTCTAAAATGTAGTATGTAATTAAAACATTAAAATAACTTACTAAAATTTGTGTGGTAGGATAGGGATACTAGACATCAGAAACACTGGTTAATCATCAGCAATTCAGAACCATAGTGTAGGCTGGAGTAGAAAACTGATAGCCATTTACCACTATATCTCTACTTTCAAACAGGGAAGGAAAAAAAAAAAGGGTTCAGGGCAGAGAGAAGAGGTTCTAAAGAATGAGGACACAATTCCTCTGAAGAAAAAATATAGTGGCAGGTGATTTTTGCATGTATGACATTTTCTTAAATTCTTCAACCATCCAGTAAAAAAATTTCATTTTATTTTCTCAAAGAAATATAAATTAACTTATTTATCCAGAAAGTCTTGCAATCAACAGAAGGTAACTCAGTTTGCCTCTCAATTTGCATATGAATTTTTGAACTTAAAACTAACGACTGCTTAGATATCTTTATCATGAACTTACAGTGTTTACTTATGACAAGAAAACACATCACTAATCACTACTATGTATTTCTGTGTCTTTGGCATGGCCAGTTCTCTAAAGCTTAAAGCAACTGACAAGGGAAGTAAATTTTAAATGGAATTTTATTCCTGTGTTGCCAGCTCTGAAAATATAGTTGTTAACAGAGAGATCTCAATCAGCAACTGTTTCTGCTAGGAGACTAATTCTTGGTCCAACAGTATTCTTATGAACAAATCTGAATGTTGATATCATGTCTTTCCTGCAACAAATTTCAGATAGGACAAGGATCAGTCTAGCATTAAATAACAAAAAAAAGACGGATTTTTTTTTTTTTTCTTTTTCTGAAAACTGACCTGGGGCAGCTGTTTAAGCAGTTACAGTGTGACTCAGATATTGTAGTACAGCTGGTACATGTGAGGACGACTCCAGTGTATGACTGTGGAGTAGGAAATCTGCTGCAAAGTGGTGACTCTGGAATTGCTTCAGGGTAGCTGGTGAAAATGTGCAGTGTTGTGATTTCGAAGGCTAAGGTGAAGTTTCAGAATATAAAGGAAGTAAAAGGATGTGAGTCACCTGATTGTCATCATCTGACTGTCTAGCTACACAAAAGGATGTTCAGCTGAGGAGAACGGTGACTTAGTTACTCTCTGCAGAAACTGCATTGGGCCAGAGACCTCATGCAGAAGGGGTAAATTGCTCAATCCAGCTGACAAAAATGTAAAAAGCTACAGTGTCTGGAAGTAGGCAATTATAAAATGCTGGGGGTTATAACCATGAAAAGTTACTATCAGGAAGCTGGGAGTCAGTTTACTCTGAAATGATCTAGATGTGAATTTTAATCTTTTTCCAAAAGATAGTCTATAAATTTTCTGTAAATAGCTAGAGGTAGTGTTAGCTGTTCCTTCCTATTTTGGTATCTTTGAACATCTTAATCTTTGCCTTGAAAATATTCTTTCATGTCCCGCCTCTCATGCACTCCTCTCAGAAACATCATGAAGCTTCCTGACATGCAGTAAGCAAAATGTCAGTTGTTTTAAGACAATTAACTGAATGGTCAGGAAAAGGTTTTCTCATTTTTCCTTTTTGCCCCCACTATGTATTTGGACAGAAGGTATTTGGCAGTATTCACTGTCTTTGCATGTCCTCCCAGAGGAAAGATGCTGACAAAATAGAACATAGTTGTTCTTGTATTTTGAATTAAACTGATCACATTTCTTGACTGTGAAAGAATGCTTCTAGCACATTAATTGATACAATTTGGTAGGTCTTACCTGTGTTGGAATATTATGCTTCATGATACTTATACCTATGTCCATTTCTGATCATTAAGGGCACTGGTTTTGCCCTTTATCTCTCTTTCTGTAGACCCCAACAAAAGTAAATAATTTATTCTGTCATTATCTGAGTCATTATGGAATCACATATAAGTTAAAGCAAAGGGAAGTCTATGGTATTCAGAAAATTAGACTGGATAACCTCATCTAGAACTGCATGTACTTATTGTGAAAGTTATTTTATATTTTCCATCAAGAATCTTAAAAATAACCTGGAAAGATAAGAATCTCGTAAAATTATAGTAATTTTCAAAGATAAAAAGTGATAGAAAGATAGAAAGACTCTTATAATGAATGGGGTTTTTTCTGTTGAGAGAGGACTCACTCCAGGAGAAATCTTGTTCATTTTAAAAGTTGTTCTCAAGTCTAGGCATTATTTTTAATGAGAAGTTTGGTATGCTAATATGATACATTATTTAAGGTCTTTACATATTATAAAATTATCTTCGTTCATACTATTCCTTTTATTAAATGACAATATTCACATATGTTCAATTAAGCATATGAGAAAGGCTGCCATCTTCAAAACATTCTGAACAATGACAAATAACCTGAATAGTTGCTTCACCTCCCCTGCTTCTCCTGTTTATGTTAAATTTAAAGAGAGAATTTCAGAGACATGTGGCAAGGCTTAGCAGCACAAGTAATAGCTGACTAAGACAATGTTAAATTGTTGTGGAAACCAAATATCCCTAATTTTCTTCATGCAAGAGAAAAATACATTACACAAGAAGATTTCATTTCACACAGTATTTGCAACTAGGCTGGAAAATACAGGTTTTCAAATGTACGAAATACCAGCATTAATAGAGGCTATGAAATTCATAATGGATTATTTGTTGGTTTCTCCCCAACCTGTGATATTCTTTCTGCTTTTATTCTGCCACCTACCTTATGTTCAAATCAATACCATCTGGTCTTTAGAAACACAGGCTTGTAGAAAGCCTGACTAATTTTCCTTCACAAGTGGGTGAAAATCAAAATAAAACTGTCTTTCAACCCATAGGAGAACCACAGAGCAAATTAGGTTTATAAAGGAAAAAAATCCATTTTGTGTCTCTTTAAAGGAGTCTTCATCCTTATAGTCCCTACTCAGAAGTAGCTATGGGAGTTATTTCTCACATAACTTTCTCCTCCTTAGGTTAACCAGTTGACTTGTATGCCTGTGACTTCCTGTTTTAAAACTCCAAATCTGATACTTCATCACTGTCATTTGGATGGGTTTCCAAAAAGACATATTTTTAGAACAATTACCTTGCTGTGATGTAAAGGGCGTTTGAGTAGTGTCATATTTTGGCTATTTCTCTAGTTTAAGAACAAAACATTCTATACATGAGTTATGAGTGTAAGACTTCCTTTACTTTCCAGAACGTGATAGTCTCCCCATTTGTTCACTAGAGATTGGAATTTATGATTTATAGTTGTACTATTTCAGTTTTAATATTTGTCTCAAAAATTAGGCTTACCCAGAGGGACAATTTGTTTCTCTCCCAGCTCTGTTAGTGAAGGAGCACTGCAATTACTCTGGCACACTGAAATCATTCAAAAAATGTTTCCATGAAATAATTCCTCCATATACCTAGTAGTGATCTAACAAATCTTAGCTCTTCTTTAATGATGAAGTACACATCTCTCACATCTAGAATCACTGTTCTTTGGGAGTATATATAATATTGATCCTCCCAGCTAAAATCAAGAGCACACACTTTCCTTAAAAATTAAAAAAACAAACAAACAAACAAACAAAAAAATAGAAACCATTGCAATGTTACAATGTTATCATCTCAGTGTTCTGTGTGCGGCTTGCTCCATTCCTCCATTCTAGTTTTGCATGTTTGAGAATTACATCAAGTTATTTAGAATAATGTGATCTCTTTATTCTTTTTTTTTTTTTTTTTTTTATTTTTTTTTTTATTTCTTTTAAACATTATAAGCAAACCAGTGTATTTTTCCTTAGGCTTCTGAAGTAGAGTTGTTTGGGTTTTGTATGATGGATGTACACACATATGCAGCAACATACTTATGGCTGGGGCTGCAAGTTCGCCTGTGTAATTGATGAAATATCGAAAAGGAAATGGCAAGAGCTTGTAAAATCATACTGTTTCATGTGGACCTGTCAGCACACAAGGTTGATGCTACAGGTACTGTCTCAGCCATTGAGTTCAGTGTCTTGCGGTCACTGACATCATACATTTGGCAATAAATAACAGACAATCCATAGAAAACTTTGATGTGCTGTGACACACCTGTGGTCATGAATTTAAAACTAACCCCCACAATAAAATTAAGACTGGAAAGAAAACTTCTGAGTTCAAATCTTGAATTATTTCAATACAGAACAGTGGGGAAAACATGTCAAATTGGCAAGTGAGAAATTCCAGTGTTAGTAAGACCCCCATCACACACTATCTCTTCTTACAGCCACTCTCGAAAGCATCAGAGGAAACAAGCTCATCCATCATGTTTCTCTCCCTGTGCATGGATCTAAGGGATAAAGGTTTTCCCATTGCTATGGACAGCCAGCAGAAGCACCAAAAGTATATGAATATATCAAACAATATCAATGTAGCAACATATCAGACAGCAAGTTCCTGCTTCATGTTGTATTCCCTGACAGATTCCAACACATCACAGGCATTCACATTTCAATTTATGTTCCATCTTCAAGAATCTTTTCCTATCACATAGTTCTTCCTATAAGCTTAGTTATCCTTTCAGTTGCAGCAGACAATATACAGTTTAGTTGCAATATTTTCCATTGCATATATTCTCCTAGAATTTCTTCCTAATTTTGGAAAACAGAATCTGAGTTGAGTTGAAGAAAATTTTATTTTCCAATTATGAGATCTTTTTCTTGTATCTTGGTCCTTTTAATATCTCTTTTATGTTGTTATTGAACTTTGACCTTAATGTTCTATTAGCAGAATTATTTTTATTATTAATAATCTCACACACTTTTAAGTATTGAAAGATTCTACCAAACTGACATTGATTTGAGATTTCTTTTTTCCTTAGGAAACTTTTTTTGAATGCGTGATAATTTTCAAGATGACCTGGAAAGGAATTCAAAGCACAGAAACAGTTTCAGTGTTTACAAATCTCTTCCTGAAGAATATATGAAGTCTGTAATGACACCATCACATTCCAGATCCATTTGGTGGCTTGAAGTTTCCAGGGGTACAGATGATTAGCAGTATTTGATTTTGAGATGCTTGGTAAAATATATGTTTTTTATAATTTATATGTTATATTTTCATTTATTTCAAGACTATAAATTCTCTAGGCAGAGTATTCATGATCTGATATCATAAAATACTCTTATGCTGGTTATATACTTAGAACAAAGGAAATTCACAAGTATTACAAGTATAATTTCTAGTATACTGAGTTGTATAAAAACATCTTCTGCATGGGGCTGAACAGTAATTAGCTGGGATATTTTCATGCTGTAGTTCTGTACATGGGCACTCACTTGAAGTCAAGCATGTTTTGTACTATTAATACCATTGCAAACATAGTTTTGCTGTGATTTCATTTAAGTCTGGCACCTGTGTTTGGTTGACTTAAATCATACTCATGTTTCTCAAGTGAAGCCACAAACTAACCAAAGCCAGTTTTTTTCAAATCTTCATATTCTTCTCCAAGTTTTTAAGCAACTTACAGAACACAAATTGAAAATTAGGCATGTTTCAAGCAAAGATTACTACAGGGAGCAAGTAAAACTTGGTGTTGCATGGCTGCAAAGTTACACATTTTTAAAAGTCAGACCTGTTCAAGGCCTCCTTCTTTCTTTTGAAAGACACTTTATGTGAAAATGCTTGAAAGTACTTAAATGTCTTGCATCTGCTCATCTCAGTGCTACCGAAGGTTCTGCACCTTGTTGAAGCTCTTTTGAAAATTGTATTTTGGTTCCTAGGCTGATTTGAAACTTACAAAAACTATTCAAAGGTACTACAACATGGCTTGTTAGAACATGGTCACATAAATGATTAGAGATTGTGATGCTCTCTTTGAAAGTTTTTCTTATGAGTTCAGAAGATGGACTACAGTTTGGAGCATCCATTTGAGGAACATTTACACTGATTTTATTTTGAGTTTTTTAGAGTTTTGGGGTTTTTTTACACAGATTGCTTAAATTTTCTAATTTGTGTTCGACATACACAAATGTCTGTATCAGTAATGGCTTTTCTAGGCAAAGAATCCCAGCATGGGCAAAGGTTTGAAAAGCAGGAGAATGAGAAAGAGTTATTTCTTAAGATTTTGCTGTTAAGACACTATTTGGTACCCTGTCTACCTCTCACTTGTTGCTATTCTAAACCATTTCTGTTCTCAGGTATAGTTGCTGATACTTTAGGATTTAAAAGCCTGTAAGGGACCACTATCATTTCCTTCTATCCAATCTTGGTTTTGAGATTTTGCACTGCAGCAGACTATAATTTTTCTGCTCATTGTACTAATTAATCAGACTCTTTGCAACTGTACCTCTTCCAAAATGAATTTGACTAGCAGGCATCTTCCAGTTATTGGATTTTTTTATACCTTCTTCTGTTATAGACCCATTTATACTCAGATATCACTTTTCCTTTTCAATACAAGCAAAACAGAATTATATTTGCTTATGTGTTCTTATGCCATAGAGCCATTTATAATCAGATCTCACTTTCCCTTTTTGATATGTTGTCGCATCACAAGCAAAACAGTCTTGAGTTGGAGAAACATATTTGACTCGTTGTCACTAAACATTAAGTTCTGATCATTGATCTGAATGTTGAAAGGTGGGGCGGGGCGGGGGGGGTGGTGGAAACAAGAAATTATACAAGCTCTTAGACAAACATATATTCTCAGCCTAAACTTTTTGTATGTTTTCTGCAGATTGTGCTCAATTCTTCAGAGTTCACCCAACGAGGTGGGAGTGGTATGAGAGGCTGAGATGCTCTGTCCAGTGGCTTTCCCTTGTTCTGCACCACCATGGTTTCTTTCTGCTGGCTAATGCTTCACAGGATTTCTGACACCCCACGTGTAGCTGTGCCTGTGACTTGTTCTTTGTTGTCCCTGCTCCAGTGTGACTCACTCAAAGGCTGCAGTCCCTTCAGGGGTGTACCTACCTCCTTCTGGCATGAAATCCACCCCAAGAGCACAAATTCCAGCTGCCACTGGCTGCCAGTATTTCTCTGCATTATATCTTAGTAAGACACCACTTGGATCTGATTGCATATACTTTGGCATGGGGTTTTGAAGTTTTTATTTTTTCTCCACTGGTGCTTAAAGAGATTTCAGACCCAACTGCAATGGCTTTCATCTGTCCTCCCATATATGTCGCAAATGTGACTTTCTGTCCTTACAAATATGAAAAACTGTTTAGCTAGTTATTTTCTGGTTTTATCTTCTCTAGGCAGCTTCTGCTTTAAATTCAATACAAAATTTTCCTCTCTATTTTGTCTGTGACTTCAGCAGCATTTCACTGCGGTGGAAGTATCATAGAATACACAGAGTTGGAGAGAAATCATGAGGACCATCAAGTCCAACTCCTGGCCTTGTGCAGGACTCCCCAGGAGTCACACCATGAGCCTGACAGTGTTGTCCAAGCACTTCTTGAACTCAGACAGGCTTGGTGCTGTGACCACTTCCCTGGGGAGCCTCTTCCAGCGCTCAAACACCCTCTGGATGAAAAAATTTTTCCTTATATCCAACCTAAACCTCCCATCACTCAGTTTCATGCCATTTCCTTGAGACCTGTTACTGGTCATGGGAGTGAAGAGATCTGTACCTGCCCCTCTGCTATTCCTCAGGAGGATGTTGAAGACAGCAATGAGTTTTCCCCTCAGTCTCCTTGTCTCCAGGCTGAACAGACCAACTCTCATAAGACTTTCCCTCCAGACCCTTCACCATCCCCATGCCCTCCTTTGAACACTCTCTAACTGATCCCAGGCTTGTCTGAAAATGAATTCCATTGGTTTTTATTATGTGTCAGAGGGGCAAAGAGGTCACTTGATTGGCAGTTTGAGAGCTTAACTGAGAAGCCTGAACAATTATGGGGACATAAGTAACGCATCAAAGCAGGGCTCTTTAGAAATCTACATATGTGGTTAGTTGGGCTACACAATATTCTACCTATTGTACATAGCAATTTACAAATTTCTTTTTCTGCCAAAGTACCAGCCAGAAACCTTGTATGCATACATCAGGATCCCAGTAAATTACACTGAGAGCAATCAGATAATGTTGTTAATATGACTCACTTCAGTGCAATTTCTTTGCTCCTCCCTGTATGATTAATTACAACCAAATTGATGTTGCCAGCAATGATTAATTTACAAGTTGAGATGCAGAGTAAATGAGCTAAGCAAAGCTGAGTTCTCATTGCCCCTCATTTAAGAAACTGCTTAAGGGATCACAATTCACAGCTAACCTTGTGACCCATTACTGTACTTGCATAAAAATTGGCTATGTTGAATAGGTGCAAAATTATAATTTATTATTTTGTGATAGCTGTTTAGGTGGAAAAAATTGTTTAGTTTAGCTAGATCAGAAAACAAAGAGCATGAGACAGCTTTTTACTGTGAAATATCTATGCAATTCAAATTCTTGATCAGGTAAAGTAAAAATGCCAAGACTTTGATAATGAAATTGAGGACCATATTTATCACTAAATGCCTAAATTTCTCTTTGAAACCAAACAAAACTAAATCAAAACAAAACAATAACAACAACAACAACAACAAAAAACCAAAACCAAAAACAAAAACACTGAAAGGAATAACATTCTGCTTAATAACTGGGGTTTTTTTTAATGATGATAAATCCATCCTCTAGGAACTACAGTAACTTTTCACATTGTAAGTCAGAATTGTTGTCTGTATTAAGGTGTGTGTTAGAGTTTTATTTCACTGTTCACTAATGAATATTTGAACACGTATAATTTTCCACATATAATCAATAGAAGTAATAGACTTGAGGGGCTTGCAGAGACTCTTATTCTAAAAATTCACATTTTTAAAACTTGATTTCCTTGTAATGTGTACAGTGTTCATTAGGTAGAGGGGAAATTCAAAATTTAGCATTTTCATGAACAATTTTCTTCTAATGGCAAGTATTTTTGAGGAACGAGAGAAGTGACTGGCAGCCCACTTTAGGCTCGTTTTCCACTACTTTAACTTTTTTTTTTTTTTTTTTTTACAGAGATGTTGATTGAAAAATTAAATACACTTTTAGCCACAGCTATTTGCAGATACATAGCAGGGGAGCTCTTGAGGCTCTGAAATCAAGTATTGAATAGAGGCAGGATCTGGAGTGAGATCTCTTGCTCGATATGTGCTTTCCAGAGAGAAAAGTTTTTGTTCCCACCTGGAACAAATGAACTAAAAGGAAAACTCACTTCTGATTATGAAGGCTTCACAACAATCTACAAACCAGTGCACTTGAGGCAATGCCACTTATCAGTTCCCTTGCAAATTCTGTCCTTGAAGGTACTGGTTTAGGACGTACCATGCTGTCTGAAAGTGGTCTCTAGATGATACTTCTTGCTTCTGAGTGTTCTGTGACAATTTTGAGGTAAAGGAACCAATGCACTGAATAGCAAGAACAGTATGGATTAAAGACTCCAGGGCATCTTTGGGGCCAGGTGGGTCACACACAGAGGTTTCATTCCTCCCTCTGTCTTAGCAGAGATACACGCACACTGTTTGAAAATGCCTGGGACTTTTCCCAGCACAGAAAGGGAAAACTTGAATTTCAACCATAGTGTGGGAGGGGAAGGCTATTTCCCATCTAATCTCTAATGCCAAAAATGATGCAAATATCATTAACTACTAGCAAATCTATAATGAACCTTCTGTATGTAGTGATCAGAAAGTAGGTTTTCATAATTGTAGATATTCTTTTTCCTATAATAACTTACACAGTAGAATATAGAGGGACACAGTAAAAAGGAACATATAGAGTAGATTTTTTTAAATGTCTTCAAATACTTTAATCTGGATCAAGACTATGTAAATCTGAGTAGCTGCATTCTAGAAAACTATTTGAACTGAAAAAGGAACTTCACTGCTCAGCTATTGTTAATGAAGTGCAGGACCTGCAATAACTTTAGTGGTTCACTCCAGATATTTTTTTATTGCCTAGCAATGCTTTAATTACTGTACATTTGGCATCCTAAAATTTGCAGCTCATGGGAGATATAAAGCATCAGTTTTCGCTTTGTGAAACTCCTCAGAAGCCAACAGTTATAGAGAACACGACCTCTAATTGAAGATTATTTGAATGTTGACAGCACATATAGCCTACATTAAATTTTCAAGTTCTTGTTTGTATTGTTGCACAAAAAATAACATTTTTTTCCTTTTGCTGTTTTTTTGATATAAAATAGAGAATCCAAGCTATGCTACATTTTGTAATGACAGAGTATGTCAGCTTATTCAAATGGAAAAAGAGATGTACTCAGAAAACACATTACACACTGTAGAAACGAAGAATATATGCCGGCAATACAGAAGTCTGGTAGACTCTTCATCCTCATGTGTGTTGCAGAGATAAAGAACTGCTGAATGAACTCCCATCTGTTAATGTTAGCTTCTGGATCTTTGGAGTTAGGCATAATGTCCTGAAAAATAGTCAGGCTTTTGCGTTACATCCGATTAAATTACTGGAACATTCTAGCAGAGTGATGAGCTAGCAAAAAACAGCAATGTTCAAGAATATCTGGATGATTTTAATAACAGAGTTCAAGAAAATATACATATCAAGTATTATAGCCTCCATGTAGGAGAGCAATTTGTATGCTTATCTTTAAATTCTTCCAGGTCAAATAGAACAATGAACAATTGGCTTGAGAGTACTGAAATTCAAGTCCTTGTTCAAAGCCTAAATATGTTTTCTGTGTAATTTCATGCTATCCATGTAACAGTTTGGACCTTACTGACCTCCTAGTGTTATCGCAGAGGGCACTGTACGGCTTCCCTAAGGAACAGGCTCTGCTGCAAACCAAGCTCCCCAAATGTCTCTCTCTTTTCAAACCCTAGTGCTCTTTAAAAAGAAAAAACAGCAAAAAAAACCCCAAGAGGACTGAAGGCCTTTTCTGTTGACTGTAGACTATTCTACTATTTTCCAACACAAGCTATTTACCACTCTTAGGTACATGTTTGCATTTCCCTAATCTCTCTATTTTTGGAATCTGAAGTAAGTGAATGTAAGATGGTCTTTGCACACACCAGTCTCAGTAGGAATGCAATAACAGGGAGAGAAAAATTCCAGTGGATGTGTACTAGCATCAGATTAATTGTTCGTTCAAAATAATATGGTATTAATAATTCATTTCCTTCACTATGGCAGTGTCCACCTCATACTAAAGAAACATCACTACAAATGGCTTCTAGTTACTGCTTCTTGGTACACTATGCGAAAAGGTAAAAGATTAAGTCCATAATAAATATGCATTCTCATATGGGCAGTCAAGATTGAGATAAAGAACTTTAATTTCCTTATCACCTCTGCCAGAATCACAGCTCTGGATGTCAAGTGAAAGGCTAGTCCAGTGTGTGCCTTCTATTCTGAGAGTACTGTAACCTGTTCTGTAAACATGAAGTTCCATTCCAAAGTGCTATTGATTTGGCACTATTCAAAAGCTTTATATCCTATATAAATTAATACAGGTTCATAGTATTTCTCCTGAGATGCATGTAAGACGCAGAAAGAATAGAATTAATAGGCCTTCTAGGTTTAAAAGCCAGCAGTGTCATCTTCTTGGGAGCCCAAGAAATTTGGGAACATATTGGGGTTATGCCAGTGATTAATTTTCTCTCTCTTATTGTTCATAATACAAAAACAAAACACACCCTTTTAGTAACCATGAGAGTACAGAAACAATGCAATAGAATAACCGTGCAGCAAGCTGTTTGAAGGGGTGGGCATTCTTAACTCCCATGTATGGATGGTCCATAATGCATGTTTTCTTCTAGAGGAGAAAGGTTTCCTCAGATTAATTCCTGAGAGAAAATGCAAGGTGTTTCTTTTTGTCCTGTCTCTCAGAGGAAAGGCTCACATATTTGCAACATCAGCAGCAATAGGAAAGTTGCCTCTGTGTGTTTTTCTAATGACGATCTAATTATATGGTTATTTTAAAGTGCACAAAATTGCAGATGTTAAGGGCTACTTAGGGCCTTTGCACACTCCTTTTGGAAAGCAACACTTCTGTAACTGTCATTATCTTTTGCAAAATTATTGCTGTGTTTTATACTAAACCAATCAGTCCAGCTCAATAAATCTAAAATTACATTTTGTTTCAATGTCTCTACCCAATACTCAATAGTACCATGATGCAGCATCCACAGGTGATATTTACTCATAGTAGTCTCCCCATTCCTCATGCACCATTTTAAGTATTGTAAATCTCTAACAACTCACATGGGAATAAGATGTGAACATCTGAGAGCCTTCTATACTAACACTGATAATTATTGGGGGGTTTTTCCAACAGAGAAAGAATTTATACTATTAAAGTAATACCAATATTCTACAAAAATCTTACTGGAAACTGACTCAAAAAAATGGAGTAACTGGATACACAGCAAATTCTACTTTGCTTTTGTTACTATTTATTTCCAAAGTCAACTAAGATTTCAGTCTCACTGGGCTATTGTAATCTGGGCGTAACAGGAAAATTATTTTTATGTGAAAAATAGTTCAATATGATCAAACTATATTTAAAATAGGCATACATTAAATTAGTAACATGTTTATACTGCATGATTTTCAACCATGCAAGTTCAATATTTTTCTTTAAGATACATTAAATGACCCCCCTTCTGTCATTTAATATATATACTTTTTGTCTCCTACTACAAGTACTGTACCAAATTGATTTGAAAATGAATAGTCAAGTTCTGTAGAAATCTGGTGTTTAATAGGAAGGTTGAAATCTTTCATTTGTTTTTAAATTCCAGTTGAGGTTTTAACAAGGAGACTAAAAAAACCACGTCCTTTCTGTTACCTTATGCGATAAGGCCTTACCTTTCAGGTTCAGTGCTAGTTCAAGTGAAGTTTCAGGTTATATTCTTGTAGTGCTATACTGTTTTCCCCTTAGTTCAATCCCAAACAAAAATGTGCTCACACAGCCCTAACTGTGAGATTGTGTAAACACAGAAAGCATAACAGTAAATGTGGGTATTGACTAATGTAACAAGATACACGGTATGGTGTTCTGTAAAGCAATACAAGCCTTGAGGCTTGGAAAAACTCAAGATCTTGCAATACCATATTGCAAGATCTTTATATATTAGACCATGTAGAGCTCTGTTATAGCAGACCAGTATACAAATGTGGGAAGTTTTGTGTTCTTTTCGCTGATGTAAATATTAGTTTTAAATAAGGAGTAATGGTTATAATCTTTGGATCCTAAGACTCAGATTCAGTCTTTTCTGGCAAAGTATGAAGGTGTAGTTTTGAAATGAACTGACACTCACTAAACTTACTGGGCTTTTTAAATCTTTTTTTTTCATTACATCCACCACCAACAGTCTTGATTTCATATTTTAAACACTAATATGGAAGACACGGTGAAATTTTTCTAGATTATTCATGCAGATCTTTTTCCTCTCGTATGAAATTTCATCTCCCCTGCTGGTCTTGTTATATCTGACATTCAAGTCCTCACCAAAGCTAATGAACCTTATATTTTATTGATTAAGTTAGTTATCTGTCTTAGAGTTTTTGGAGATATAATTCCTACTGAGCCAAATTGGTTTTGTGCAGATAAATGGGTGCGAACTATATTAAGGCACTGGTAGACACTGGAGTTCATATCCATCAGCCTGTATTATTCAACTGACTTTTCCAACAAGCTTGGCAAGTTTCCTTATTGCATACCTAAAAAAACCTGAAAGGGAATGGAGTGAATGACTTCAAAATTAATAAAAGCGTAGGTTTTAATAGCAATTCCTTAAGCCTGTCCCTCCAGGAATAAAAGGAATCACTTCAAGTAATTTGATTTTTTTTGCATGCTTTTTTATTAAATTTATAACTCACTATCCTAAAGTATGGTATTTTTCTGCCGTTCTTAACAGCAGACTGAAAATTCTCCTTTTTTTCTTTTTTTCTTTTTTTTTAAATATTGTTTGTTTAAATATTTTTTACATATTGTTGTATTATTGTAGCCTGTTTATACTCAGACTTTACTTATTCCTCTCAGGCCTGATTTTAGAGTTTATAAACCTACTTTATTCCCACCTCCATTTAAATGGCTTCAAAAATTATTAGATGGATCAAAAAAGAAAAATCTTTCTAGGACTAACAAATACTAGGTTGCACAAACCAGCTCTGAAGAATTCCTTGAGATCCTTGCTGCTGTTAATGGGTGAAAAGGCCTTAGGGAGGATGCCTGTCACTCTAATTTTTCCAGTCTCACCAGCTTCAGAGTCTGTCAAGACACAGAGCAGTGGGCTGGACTCAGCTAGACCTTAGACCCCTCATTGCATTTGCTTTTATGCTGTTAAATATTTCTTTACCTACTTTCTTTATTAAAAGCTCAACTTTCAGTTTCAGAGCTCCTATGCTCAGAACAGCACCTCTTTATCTCTGAGAGGAGGCACACCTAGTTCTTGATAGCTGTGGCATAAGTATTCCCTATTAGTATAGATTCCCACCTTAAGAGACCATGTAGAGATGTAGTAAGCTGAAGTCTTTTTTGTGCACATGTGAGGAATTTATTGTACTTGTGTTTCAGCAGGCTGGACAAGAATTTGAAAATAAGAGAGGCCACCCTGTACTCTGATTAGAAACCAAAGTAGGAACCTTCATTGTCTTCTTTGGCAGCAGAGCAAGGTCAGCATGAAAAAGGTATTCTAACACTCTCAGGGTGCCTAATTAGCCTTGCATGTCTATAGCACTGGGAACTTTCTGGGGTGGTGGAGAATAGATATGCTACAAATTCAGGTGTACGGTTTTGTCCTTTTTTATTTTTGTTCTTCGTCCTTCTGCTGTTTCTCTGTAGAAGACATTAATAAAAAAATAAAAAAAAGAAAGTAAGAAAACTGCCAATGGGCAAATACAGTATTCAAGATCTAGAAGAAAGAATGAAAAGTACGTGTTTAAGATTTTCCATTTGTTGTGAAAGTAATAAAAAAGTAGAATTATATGTCTTTTCTAGTGTTTGCTTCAATCTTGTTAATTTTGTTCACAGCTATACGTGGTTTTGACATAATTCACTTCAAATGAGTGGTTTTTTATTTTTTATGCTTAGACCAAAGGCACACTTTCTGTAACCAGACTAAATATCATCATCCTTCCAGCCCAAGCTTTTTACAACTCTATGATACTGTGCATTTCTCTTAGGGCGACATCATGGCACCTATACCTGTAGCAATTGAATGAAATGCTTTCTTATGCATGAAAGGATTGATTTTCCAGGGTAGGATTTGCCAGTAGCCTATGGGTGAGAATAAAGGAAACAAGACTTTTTCTCATTGTTTCTATAGCCTTAACAGAGGATATCTAAGGATCTGGCAGCCCTGGATGAAGTGTGATTCATACACTTTTCCAGCATCTTATAAAATACCCAGAAGATGGAGATTTAAGAATAAGAGTACACAAGCAATGCAAAACCCATGAAAGAAACTAAGGGCTAAAAAGTTAAACAATTTGCTTAATTTGGTGGGGGGAGGGGGGAGGGTGGGATGGGGAGAGGGCAGGGAAATTACAAAATTACATTTTTTAACAAGGCCACCAGAAATGTACAGACAAAGAAAAAAGGATTTTCCCCCTGGTACTTCAGATCACTGTCTCTACACTAATGTTACTTCAGGAGCTGACAGAGCTGTGGGCTGCTCCTAAGTTAGTGATATGGCATCTTGACAGCCCTTGGCACTGGCTAAGACTCTTCAGTGAATGTGATCCAGCAAACAGCCCAGCCTGGCAAACAGCACTGAGTTTAATTTCACATGCCATGTACAGAGGAGGCTGTATGCATATTCTCTTTTCTAGGAAAATGGTTTTCTGATTTGACATGCTTTAGTACATATGATGAGCAGCAGGAACACAACATTAATAAGCAGGCATCTGTCATCATCTGAAAATTATTACTGCATCTTCTGCAGTGCTCCTTTTTTGTTTACTTCAAGATAATATTTAAATCTAATAGTAGCAACTAATGCTTGTGAAAAGATGAATGTAAAGATTTTTACTATAACTGTAGAGGAGTAAAAGGAATGAAAGAAAGAGAGACCATATGTGTAGTATATTTGTTGTTACAGCTTGCACTCATTAAAACCGTGTTTGTCGTATTATACATCATTGTACTGTAGTTGTAGTAAATGTTCCTTGTAATGCACTTTCAAGTACAAAAATTGCCTCAGAAAAGAGCGTTTAGGAAACTAATTCTATTGAAACCAATGAAGTGTTGACACATTGCCTGATGTGGATTTGTTTAAGGAGGCATATTTTAGGTTATAAAAGTATAGTCCTTAAGGCAAAAATCAGTGACTGCTTGGTATAGTGACTGAGAGAACACTGCAACAGTATGTTCAGCAAGAAACCCCTCATTAATCCTTTCCTGTAATTCTACCCTATTCACCTTCCCCCTTGCCTGACTCAATAGAATTTAAAACCTGCTGTCGGCACAGTAACTAACCCAGAACCCATTCATTACTCAGTTAAGGCATTTGAAATGTTTGCTGATTTGTCCATGAATGGGAACACAGTGTAAATCTGGACTGAGGGAAGGGTTTTTTTCCCCCCTTGTCAGTTTAATTGCTCCTGTGTGACGTGTTCAAGTGTTAGGAATCATCAGGGGCCTTGACACCCTCATCTGTCTGAATGGCCATAGCATTTCACTGCATCCAGGCCCCAAGAAAATCCAAATGTTTGCAGCTGAGAGGAAATACGCATCACTTACTAAACACTGCTTATTTGCATCAAACCAGAAAACTGTCACTCCCAGGAAACTTCCGGTGCCAGAAGCCTCTGCTGGAATTAAACATTAAAAAGCAGGTATCTTCCTGCATCCTTAAAAGTGCTCCAAAGTCTCAGAATTAAGCAGTGCAATAATTAGAGTAGTGAACAATTAATTCAGTGACTCATCGGTTATAAGACTTGAGTCGAGTAGACAAAATAAGCAAACAACAATTTGTAGGGTATTTAATGGTATTAATGGTATTATGTGGTCCTCAGTAATTCCAGTCTCAGTGAAAGGCCGCTCTAGACACAACAACAGTAAAGCAGTTGCATGCAACATGCTTGACTGGACTCCCTAGAAAATGTATATATGTCAGTCATTTCCTTGATGTAGTAGCACCATTTGGTAATGACACATAAGAAAGGCTTCAGGGGACACTTGGACATCTGTGTTGAAGCTTGGAGAGCTGCTCCTTTTGGCAACACCGAAACAGGTTTTTGTGTGTATCCTGACTCACAAGTAGCAGTCTTTGTTATCTGGTGAAGTCTCTTGCTGTTTGTTGCTTTGCCATGAGCAATAAGGAGAAGAGAGGGCAGACAAGTTACTATTTCTATTTTCAGTCAAATAATTATCTTGTTCAAGGGAACTTTCCCTTCTTTGGCCCCACCACTCCTTTACTCTCCCTCAGAAACATTTCTAAATTTTAATTATTTTTTTCTTTTACTACAGCTCTTGCTTTGAAAGACTATTTTTACAATTCTGTATAACACTGTCAGCTTTGCTACCTACCAATGATGTTCACACAGCCCCCAACCTGCAGTATCAGCATTGTCCAGCATCAATTGCTCATACAAACTGTGCTGCACCAATGGATCACTGAGACAAGCCAACAAATGCAGTGCTGCCAAGAGGCAAAATAAATCACTGGGGTAATTCCTTGAACCTTTAGGAGACTTCTCCCAGGATGAATGTGAGTCAAAGTCTAAAAGTCCTCACTAGCACAACACAGAATCAGAAGCCAGGCTCAGCTACCTAAGCATATGTAGCTTCAAGATTGTTTGATGTTGCATTAACTTTCACCTCACCTGCCTTGAAGAGGGCACTTTGGACTACAGAGGTGTTTGTCTCTGTTAAGCCGAGTGTCCTGTCACTGCTTTAATAAATCTCTTCCTCTCAGGCAACTGCAAAAGAAATTTCTAATGGATCTGTTCAGCTAATGCCTCCCTAACTTCCAGTGTAAAAGAAGAACTACTTGTGTTAATTATTGCCAAGGCCCATGATAAGGAGTTTTTGCACTGCAGTTTAGGGTTTCGTGCTGATCCAGTTGACATAGCTTGGATCAAATTGACCCGCTACTGCAGTTGTTCTCCTTTGATCTAGAGCGGTTTGTAATTTGACCCATTCAGATGACTTTCTTATAATAGCCCTAGCAAGACAAAACCAAATCAACTCCATTTATCTTAATGGGCTTTTTTTCAGACATGAGGCCTTGCCGATCTTTTGTACAGAAGAAAAAGGAATCTGTGTATCTGATGGGCTTTGAAATGCCATCTGGTGTTTAATGTTATTGTGCTCTGTTCTCATAGAGCTGTGCTGAATCATATCTTGAAAGTTCAACAAGCATTCACTCACAGCCACCATTCAATACAATTGTGTCATTATCAAAGATTTGGATATACTGAACGCAGCCTGCAAACAAAGCAGATTTTACAGACCCTTCTCCCTGAGGCTCTGTTAACTGGGAGGAGTCTTCAAGTGTGAAGCCTCCATGCCTTACATCTTTTGCTGCCATTTGGATGCACAGCAATCCTGTTTAACCTCTAAAATAACTTTCTGAGACATAATCATAGGTGTTACAGGAACAGGAAGGACTTTTATTAGGGATGTGTGAATGTCCCAGGGGCTGACTTTTTGAGATCCTGTCTATTTAGAGGTAACTAAACCAGATTTCCAAACACTCTGCACCCCTACCCATGAAAGGATGTTAATTTATTTAGTATTTCAATGGCATTTAAAAAATACAAGCATGTTTCATTTTCTTACTGAAGAAAAACAGGATAACAGCTTTCCCCCTCACAAATGAGATCATCCACCAACAGATGACCTACACATGATAGACAGCATATCAGCGTATGCATCTTTAAGTGTTGTTCTCTGTTCCTGCCTTTTTTATTATTTTTTTGGGGGGGGTTTTATCATTCTCTGGATAAAATATTGGCTTCCTTGAAGCTGGTGGCACAATGCCCAATGACTTCAATAACGTCAGGATTTCACGCTCTGTGTATTAAGTTTTCCACTCAGTTTTCTCTGAACTCCATTTTTTTTTTTTTCTTTTTGGTCTGTGGTCTGTGTCTCCTTCTTTCTTTCTTTATTCTACTTCACCAATCTTTACTGAAGCATGATGTGAACCAAAGGACTTCTTGGATCAACTTACAACCTGTCATCTCAAAGAAGTTATTTCTCAGGGCAGATACCCAAAATTCTAATAAAAATCTTAATAAAAATGTATGTCTATCATGTTTCTGTCCTTCCACACATAGCCTCCCTATATTTATATTTTTCCATGTAAATATAGATGCATATTACTAACTTTTTATTTAAATTACAACATAAGTCAATAAGATAAATAATTTCTTTTCTCATTTACTTAACTTACAAATGCCAAAGCTCCTTCAGGCAAATAACTGTCAATTTTTCTCATGAAGGTACTTTAATTCCTGATCTTTTGCTTAGAGCTTTTAAGAAAACCATGTAGTATTCTGTTTTTATTTAATAATGTTCAGAATGCTTTTGTATGTGACACAACTCTGGAGCATTTTTTGCATAATATTCATGAACTATTTCCCCTGAAATGCATTTTTGTTTTTATACCTCAGTGAACAGTTCTGTTTGAGTAAATGATCCATCCTTGACTCACTGCGTATACAGAAAGAAGATCTGCCTTTGACTGTTGTTTTAATAAACTGGAAGTCTGCCAATGTTCTCTGGTAAGACGAAGACAGCATTAATGATACCACTGTGAAGCTCGTCCTTGTTTAGACTTATACTGAATTTGACCCCCACTGGTCATTTTTTTCATGCTGAAATAGCTGCTCAAGCTAGTACAAAAGCACAGAGTAGTCACTGGTGTGATCTGGAAGCAAGAAACTTTTACAAGTGCCAAATGTGGCACATTTTAAATTCTTCTTATAGCACTGAGAAGACAGTGATTAATGAGTTTGTTATCTATCAAAAAGCTTCAGTTTGTGTTATCTATCAAAATGCTTCTCTCTGCTGCTTGTTTTGGGACAGGTTTTATGGTAAAGAAAAACCTGTCATCCATCCATAGTATCTAAATTTATCAACTCCACAGATTCATGCAAATATTGTTAAATGATAGATCTGTGGCTATCTGGAGATTGAAAACAAAAACCAAAACTGAAAAGCAAACAACACCCTCCCCACCCCACACACACAAAAAAAAAAAAAAAAAAAAAAAAAAAAAGCAAAAAACCTACCCCCAAAAAGCAAATGAAAAAAAAGACTGAGAGAAATTCCAAACTGCCAAAACTGTGGTCTTAAAAAAATAAATGAAGTTATTTCCTTCCAGCAGCCTGAGCTGCTGTTTTCTTCCTGCTACCAATTTCTTATTAAAAATAAAATATGAATTTGCCAGTGATCAGGCAACTTCATTTGTAATGCTCAGTAATATTTTTGATTGTTTCATTTTATTCTGTAGTTCTCTAGAAGAAGTCATCTGTAATATATCTGATAAGGGTCATAGATTTTTACACATAGATTTTTACACAGAGAACTCATAATTGCTCTGCTTTGTTCTCTAGTTCTTAAGCTTTCATAGAGAAACCCGTCTGCACCTTGCATAAAGTATGCTTCTCTCCATCTGTCAGGAAGGGAATTCTCCATATGAGAGCAGCAAATGCAGAAAGAGGAGAGGAACATATGGCCTATCTTAGTCCTCCCACCCCTCCCCCTGTTACCTTGTGATTGCTCTCTCTCACACATTTGCATTTTTGAATCAGTTGGTATAGTGGTTTACCAACCATAGAACGCTAGCTGAGGATTGCAGACACACCAGTTTCTGCTGTGTAGTATATATTGTACAGTGGTGTTTACCCAAAAGGATAGGGCCTGGTAGTGTGAATATCAGGCTTCTTCCTTTTATTTCACAATTAATATAAACTTCATGCCTTTGAGATGTATGAGAGCATGAAACGGGGACAATAGAAGATTTTTTGAGTCTCTAATATTTTGCATATTGCAGCCAACAGAGATTTCTGAGGTAAGGAAGGGTTTTTCACAAAAATAGTTTGTCACTTGCCATGATATCTGTTCAATTTCCCTCTCATGCAGAATGCTGACTAAGATACCAGGCTGTAACCACAGGTTCACCAATGATCAATGGCAGCAACTTGATAAATTTGTGTCCTTCTTCCTCTTTGCCATGCTTGTTCACATCATTACCAAGTTATCAACCAACACCCACAAAAATGTTGTTACTGAATATACAACTTGATTTTTGTTGTTGTTTTTGTTGTACTAAGCACAAACAAGAAACAGCTCCCTCCAGAATGTATTTATTTTATCCAGAATAATTGGATTTAATCAAATTAAGTGAAATTATGTCCTCTGGCCTAAGTTCAAGCACCCACTGGTGTTTCAGCCATAATTAAGGTCAGTTTGAGTTCCATTTTTGAAGTTTTATGCTACTAAAACTGAGAGTGACCACCAGAAATTTCATGCCTTTTTTCTTTAATCTAGGAATTAGGTTTGTTATTGAGTACAATTAGCCTATTATGTTTCTAAAATTTGCTCACTTTCATGCAGCCTAGAAGGTTCGTGAATAGTAATGGAAACAACTTTCTGGCTTGAATCCTGTATGTGCCAGCTGAGGGTGGGGCACTGCTGGATGTGCTGCTCATAGACAAGAAGTAGTGATAGGAACCCTTCTCTTAAGGATTTTTTGAAGGGAAGGTAGCTACTTCTTTGTTTTAAAAAAATTACATATTAAAAATAACTGGGCATATTTGCTTGTGGAAATGTTTAGTTGCTTAATGACGGCAACAAAGTCATCAAGTGCAAGGAAGAAGTCAAGCATGAAAGAAAAGGGGGAATCCTAATATCATTTCGCATACCTTTCAATCCTGACCATTCCATGACCTTGAAAAAATTTTAAAAATAAAAGCTGAAGCCACTAGCAAGAAATTTGTGTTCAACACACTTGCAAATTAGTTAGTCAAACTTGACATCTAAAGTGCCTTAATGGGTGTAATTGTCTAACTTGTCTTGGCTGTTTTCTCAAGTGAGTAATAAAAACAGTGAAATAACATGCCTAGATGTACTTGTTTTCTAAGGTGAAAACCCAGAAAGTCCAGAGAGATAAATTATATCATGATAGCAATAACTTTATTGAAGTAGATTTATGTGCCGTTGCTGTTCTCTCCCACGCCCTGGTGATAGAAGCTGCATTCCCTTCCAACATTCCTCCTCCTCCACTTTCAAAACTCAGTCATTATCAAATGCCTTCATCTTTTTTAAATAACATGGTACTTAACCCTTGTTTGATGCTGGGAGTGTAAGGTTGCTGAAATTACAACTAGAAGGATATGAGAGTGTGCATTGGATATGTGTTCAAAACCTTTAACTTTAGAATTATTCATCCAAATAAATGAGCTGGAATCAGTTAAGCTTACAGCAAATGTTTTGCTCAAAAACTGACTAAATTAATAATATTTGACCTAATATATTAGAAATTATGCATACGATGTTACTAAACACTCTTTTGTTAGAGTTACATGATATCAAAAATAAGGGATCTTTCCTAGTTAGATGTGTCTAGATTTTATAGATTAATTTTAAATAGTGTATATCTCTGTGTGCATAGTCAGGAGGTAAAGAACCTGAAGATAACAATAAGCATGGGTATTTTTGACTGAACGCCATGGGGTGCTTGGCAACTAACGTGGAGAGCAAAGTGTTCTTTGACTTCAATTGTCACTCATGTGGGACTATTCAGGTTTGTCTTGTGAGAGGAAAAGGAGATTTTCTGCTAAGCAAAACTCTCATTCAGGACCCTGAGGATGCAGAGCACCCAGAACTGTGCAGGAATTGTTCAGATAGAGGGATGCATTTCTCATACAAGTCTCTTTTCTCTGTCACATCTCCCTTGTCTTTGAGAGAATAACTTTCTGAGCCAATTGCAGAAGTGGTATGATGTCATGAGAAGCCTGAGTTTAGAGCTTGAACATCATAAACAACAGGATGAAAATAAAAAAAAAAAAAAAATCAAATCGGGAGAGTCAAAGGAAAATAAATTTATTCCCCTCTAAGAGGGAATAAGGAAAACACCTGACCTACACAACAAAGAGGAAGGTTGCTTTGCATCCTACTTTGGTTAAAACCTGGATTCTGCTTTCATAGGTCAAAATTTTACTTTTTTCTAGTTTCTATTTTTAATCAAAAATGAAAATAAAATAGTTTAAATCATTTTGGAAAACAAGTTTTGTGAAGGTTTTGTTTTGCAGAGGACTTGAAATACAAGAAATCTTAATAGCATATTGAAACTGCTACTCAAAAGCTTGTAAGACCACAGCTTGCCATACATACAATTAAAGCATTTCACTATAAGGGGGAACAGGGGAAAGGAGCAGCAATGCAGCTTTTACATTATTAAATAGTCAGATATGCAGAAAGACTATGATTCTTGACATTGTCCCACTCCCAGGGTGTTGCACCTTGTTGGTATCATTTAGCCTTATGAAATATGTGGTGTATGAATATTTATCAATCTGCACTTAAATTCTCAGATGTCTCATAGGCAGGCATGTCACTTAAAAGTGAAAAACAGAAGTGTTTTCCCCCTTCAAATTTTGTTTTTTCTTACCCACTGTCTAAGTTTAAAGAAATCAAATAGACTATTTTTTCCTATTTGTCTAGCTGTTTGTTTTGTATTCTCAGTTTCTCTGTTTACTACTACATAAACCTTCTGAAATGTCCCATTTTCTGCTGCCTACAGCTGTGGTTAATGCACCCACAAGGCTTTACTTCTGACAGCTAAAAGATGGCATACCAGAGCTGAGGCAAACAGATCACAAAAGTAAATAGGCATAGAACCCTGTACATGGGTACACAGTGGACCCAGGCTTCTGACGGGCTGGTGAGGTGGAAAGACAGTTATGTCCTAAGTCAGACTCTTGTAGGAGAAAAATGTTAAGAAACAGTGAAGAACCAGGTGAATAAATAAAAAAAAAAATATATATATACTTGCTTAGTCTCAAAAGTTGGCTAACCTTGAGTAGCTTATTTTGTTTTCCGCTTTTCCTCACTCTCTGAAACCCTGATGGACTCTCAGTTGGAGGAAACTCTCCATAAAAATTCCACATTATTCAAGAAGCATTTTGACAACACTCTCAGGCACATGTTGTGATTTCTGGCATTGTCCTATGTAGGACCAGGAGCCGGACTCTGTGATCTTTGTGGGTCCTTTCAATTCAGGATATTCTATGATTTTATGGTCAGTGTTTGATAGAATATTTCAGACATTGCTTTAGTTAGTGTGGGCATCATTTTAATATGGAGGCTATTAAAAACCGTGGAGCAACACAAATCTGAAGTATTACAATACAATTGTCGAGGTAAATGAACCTTTTTGGAAATACTATTTTTCCTGACATACTTTTACTTAATTGGTAATAATTTATCTAGCTTTGGACAATGGACATGAAGAAAATTACTACCCTTAACAGCTCTAGGAATCCTGAAATAAGTATGAGAGCATATGTAAAGACCAGTTGTGATTAGCTCATTATCAGGGGACCTGAGAGTCCTGGTTTGAGTTCCTTCACTCTATATGGTGTGTGATATTCACTAAATCACTAAATGTTCATTACTATCTGAGAATCACCAATCTAGAGAAAGTAGAAAGATCTCTTTGAAAAAGTTCAGTGTTAACTCCACCTAAAAAGGGTCCCCACAGCTCAGTTCATCCCCCACACTGCAGTACCGTGTTACCACCTCGGTCTCTGTTAGCAGTACTTCCTAATGCAATATGGGCTTGTCTTCTCTGCTTGTCTGCCACCCAAGTGTAAGGCAGAAGTCCTGACAGATGGACTAGGCCAAAAAGATATTTATCTCTATTTCATCTTTTCCATGGCATAATTCTTTCTAGAAAAATATTATTCAGCTTCTTCTCATTCAGTTATCAATCAGTTTGGTGCTAACACAGCAGAGAAGGTTCTTCACTCCTCTGTTTTTCAGTTCATAATGACAATGGCTGTGCTTCACTGGAAATAAATTTTCCTTTCCATCCCATGTTGTGAAGAACACAAACTTATCCTGAAGCAGAAATTTAGATCATTGTGGGGTGACTGAACCCGAGTCAGCTCTGTGTGCAATAACAGTCTGGGCTACAGGGATTGCAGAAACTTGTGATGGGGAGAGGGACAGTTTGGACCAGATTCACATTTGCAGGCTCAGGAATTCAAACACCCAATATATGCTGGAGGAGCAACACAAAAGGACATAATCAATCTAGGAAGTTCTGGAGTTGATCAACAATGTCCTGCCCCAAATGATAAAGAAGTCAATGAGGAAAGACAGGTGCTCTGCTCAACTCCATATGCACCAACAGAGAGGGGTTTCTTGAGATTGTGGAGGTTGAAGGCTGAGACGACGAGACAGTGGAGTTCAGCATCCTGAGAAGACAGAGTATTCAAGATGAGAACCTTCAAGGTTGGCTTGAACAGTGTTGTAAGAAACATGATCTAGTTGAAGATATCCCTGTTAATTGCAGGGGGGGTTGTACTAGGTGTTCTTTGGGGGTCCCTTCCAACCTCAATCTTTATAATATTTTATTCCATGGACAAACAATGCAGGCAGACTACTTTTTGTGGTGGACAATGACAGGACAAGAAGCAGTGGGCACAAAATGAAACATATGGGATTTTCTCTGAACATCAGGAAACACTTTTTCACCCTTTGGACAGCGAAGTACTACCACAGGCTACCCAGAGAAGTTGTGGGGTTTCTAATCTTAGAGGTATTCAAACGCCATCTGGATGTGGTCCAGGGCAACTGGCTACAGGTGGCCCTGCTTGATCAGGGAGGCTAAACTAAATGACCGTCAGAGGTCCCTCCCAACACTAACCCTGATACTATAAGTGCAGCAGCTGCAATGATTTTTTTTATTTTTTTTTCTGCAGAAGATGACTCATTTCCAAATTCATAAGGATAATTTAATAAAAATAAGTGGTTGCGACTTCACATTTGTAATTGACATGAAGCTGTAATTTTACATGCAGGTATGGAAATTGTGCTCCATGTGTATCTATCAAGCAGCAAACATGCAATATCCAACATGGTGTGAGAAATATTTTATCCATTTATGGCTTGCTATTTTTAAATTCTAAATTCAAGCTTAATATCTAAGATATTTTAAATAATTGATAATGTATTTAAATAATTGATCACTGGAAAGATACTTTTTCACAGAGAGGGTGCATCTATTTACATTCCATAGTGCTTGAGGAAAAATGGTAGTTGCCTTTGAATTACTAGAGTAATTGTCTGTGGTGACATGCAGGAAGCTTCTCAAAAGCAAATAGCATTAAAAGGTGCCTCACACTGATTCAGTGTAAGTGAATAACATGGATCAGAGAGAATTGAAAGGTATATATTAAGGCATAGGCACTACAGATACGCCTCTCCTCTTATTCTATTGATGCAGCAAATGGAAGATGGAAGAAGAGAAACCTCCCCTCCTCTTCCTCCGCCCACCACCATCCTCAGCTTGGAAATACATTTGCTTTTAAATACTCTTCTTATTCTTCAGGTGCTGAAGATGTGGTTGATGGAGAAGAGCTCTCCAGTGGGGGCTTACAGCTGTGATGATGTCTGGGTTGCTCTAGGTTCTCTGGGGAGATGTAGCTGCGTACCCAGCATTGCATTGTTGTCCAGATGAAAATGAAAAATGGAATTTCACTTTTTGTGTAAGAATCTTGTGTATCTTGAAATCTGATTTCTCAGCACACAACCTCTGCAATATCAAAAGGTCAAATAGGTTTTAAAGCATGGGGTAGCGTTTGTAATGAGAGTTTTGTTATCATGCATGTCTTGCCACAGCATAGCAAAAATACTGTCTCTCAAAATCCATACTATTCCAGTCACTATACATTTATCTCTTCCACTCAAAGGAATGTATCTGAAAAACTCTCACTTTCACTGTAATTGAAGCAAAGAATGTCAGAAAATTCCTATTTCATTCAAGAAAATGAGAAAAAGTGAAGCAATGAAGCTTTAAGTCAGGAGATGTTTGTGATTCTGTTACTTTTGTAAATTTCTATTAATACAACACCCTAGGATGAACTAATATAAGCTGTGTGTAAAGCAGCATTAAACTTAGTATCAAATTTCCATAGTTCTGAGCATGCATGTATTGAGTATCCAAACACTGTGGTTTGTTCCTGGCTCCCTAAACACTCTTTTAAAGCAAACAGCACACGAAAATGTTTTCCATTTCATCCATGAAATATGAAAATATAACAATATTCTCATTTAGGCTTATTTTTATTCTGCTGTGTCAATTTGTTTCTCTAGCTATCTGAGTTAATTGAATATTTTCCCTATTGTTTACTATTTTCAGGCATAGATCTGAATTAGCTCATATAAATAAAAATGCTTACAGAATGATTGCTACATGAGTTTCTGAAGTAATATACCCAAAAATGTTTGTGTAAAAGAAAAAGTACTGGAGATTCTTGCTGTGCCATGCATTCTCTAATATCTCCTATTTTACTGATACGTCCTTTCTTTCAAAACCCTTAATCAGGTATCCTTACATTAAGAAATCTTTAAAAATGTTTTCCAAGAAAGTATCTGATTGTTTACTATAGCAGGATTTTTTTGTCCTTCACTTTCTACCAGATTTCTAAAATATCTTCCGTTTATACAGCTATTCACCCAGTCATGACAGCAGGGAACTCACTTGCATATTTTGGACTGTGGTATTTTGGGGCTTTGTTTAAATAGTAGTTGACTATATGTTGCCAATAATATCCAATAAAATAAGCCAAAAGTACAGTTTATGCAAAATTTAAAAAAAAAAAAAAGTTACATTCTTAATTAAAAAAAGGTAATAAAATAAACAAACCAAAAAAACCACAAAACCATCCAAACCAAACAAAACAAAAACTTAAGAAAAAGAAATAAAAAAATGAAATGGGATTATACAAAATTAAATTGTTTCAGATACTTGTGTTACTCTTCCAATAGTGAATGGTGGCTCTATATGCTTCAGAGACAGAAATCCAGTATTCCCAATGAGTTTCAAAATTAATCATATCTTACTGAAAGCTTCTTTTACCACATTTCCCATAATCTGAAACACCCATTTCTGCATAATGTATGTATGTTTGTGACTTACTGTAACCATAAAAATACAGTAGTATAGCATAGGAACTATACTATCAGTAGTCTTAGCATCAGACATGTTTCAAATACATGTATGAATTGCTGTCTTTTATCATCTGTTTTACAAGCAGAGCTGAAGTTGACTGCTTGAAAAGAATGATAAGCTGCATTTTTCACCTTCAATAAGGATAAAAGAGGAATTGTCAGGATTGCCTATATGGTCTGTCTATGTAAACTTAATCTTGTATGAAACCTCTCCATACCCTCTTTTTTCCATTTTCCATCTCAATGATAATGAAAATTGGGCTGCAGAAGAAAACATACAAACAAACAATCAAACATGGAAAAAAACCCAAAGAAAACCAAAGAAAGAAATAATATAAAGAGTCCTAAAGGGAAAGGAAAAAAAAAAAAAAAACAAACCCACAAAACCAAAAACAAACAAATAAAAAAACCTCCAACAAACAGTTCTGGACACCCTATTCATTTCTTTTCCTATCCAAAGTTAGTCTAAGCCACAGTAAATTACTGCAAGTGAATTTACATGAACATAGATGTTAACTGTAAAGGTATGCCCCTATAAGACAAATAAATTCAAGCTGATATTAGCTATTTCTAGATCAAAAAATGTAGACGTGATTTTTAGGTGTAGGGATCATGGTTGAAAGGAGATTGATTTTGGTCAATGAGCATTTATAAACAAATTTAAGTTTGGTTTTCAGAACCTCTAAGCTCTACAAATTTCAGCAGATGTTCTCTTCTGTGACATTTTTCCCAGGAGAGTCCAGGTGCATTCTAGTAGAGTGAATGGTATCAAATGAACAACAGCTTTCATGGCTGAATAGGTACTTCCTAAAAAGCAAGGCTGTTTTTCTCACAGATCTGATCTGTGTTTGTGAAATATGACACTATTATCAATTTCAGAACAGAGAAAAACCCACAAAAGCACACAAACTCAAACATGATAAACAGCAGATCTTAATCCTAATCCTATTCCCAATCAGTAAAGCACATCTGACCTGCAGCTGAACTGAGATTTTCCGTTGAGTCAGAAAACCCCATTTCTCAGCTATATTATTTTCTTCTAGAGTCAGGCTGTTTTGAAGGGGTTTTCTACTACCCATGGTAACCTACTATTGAGAAACTCAGGTAATTATAAATTTGGAGAGGAAATTCCAGTGTCAGCCTGTGCCTTTTGGAATGTAGAGAGTATGTGTTTGGTAGGGTAAATTGAAGCAATTCATGTCAATCAACAGTTCTGGCACAGTTCCCTTCTAAGAGGGAAGTGTGATAAGACCTCTTCACTCTGCAGGTGATGACCTAGGGTGTCTCTAGAACTTTTTCACAAGAGAGAGCAAGATATACATATGAAAATCTTGTCCTGACACACTTATTTTCAGACTTCCCAGATAAGGGAGGCCCTGATGGAAAAACAAACAAAAAACCAAACACACAAACAAAAAAAAAAACCAAAACCAAAAACCAAAACCAAAAAACAAAGACAAAAAAAACCTGCTGTTGACATGTAACATCTGAGTAAGACCTGATTAATGTGTTATGAACTAACCATACTAGTAATTAAAAAGCAACTATCATTGTTGAGATTTTTTTTTAAAATTCACTTTTGCCCTTTATTTATAGACATAGCTACATTTCTGAAGAAACTTGTCAGATTCATAGAGAACTGTATTCTTAAGCTGCTACACATTTCTAAAACAACTGCGGAGTTGTGATGATGAAAATACTGGTCCAGCTGTGGATGGTCTGTTGTGACTGAAATAGCTAAATAGATTGTCTGCAGTTACACAGGGAACAGATCTGTTGATTGGTGAGGTGAAGCATAGCCCAGAGCAAACTGAAAGGAGCGAAAGGAAAAATTGCCATCTGGAGACTTAACAGCCTATCAGATAAGTGGAGAGCTATTGAGAAATACAGAAAGCCCTTGCAAAATTACCCTGCTTGGAAATCTGACTGAATAGCTAAATTCTGCCTTGTTCCTGTTCAGACATGCTAAGCAGTTAGTGGTTGTAGAGAGCTACAAAAGGTTTATGTCTTTTGTTCATGATTTGTTCCTTATGTTTAAGTCAAAGAATAATTTGCTTTGAAAAAGTTGATTAATCACTACTAGTCAAGTAAAATACCGTGTATTGAAAAAAAAAAAATACACCAAAGAGAAGCTGAATTGTAGATTTTAAGGGAGAGCCAGGGAAAACAGTGCTTAGAAAGATCAACAAGGGTCAAAGAAGGAGCTGGGGACACTTGGTGAGCAACTAAAGTTTTTCAGTAGGACTCAGTGTAAAACAAGGACTCTGGTTTGCAAAACAGTTGTGATTCATTTTCATTTCTCATGTTTCATGTCTTGTTTTTTCCTTCCTTTTTTTTTTTTTTAAGTGGCAGAGAGTATATAATTGTGCATGTTTGTGCCGCACATCCAGTTGACTGTGTGCAAGATGTGTAACTGTGTCCGTTCTCAAAACCAGAATATACCCCAAATCAAACCATTAACCCCGCCTTGTTGTAGAAAGTCTCTTAAATCTTTATTAGAGCTGAAGATGCCACACAGAGGCAGCTTTGCTAAACCAGTTCTTTTTTTCATTTCTGGAACCACTCTTTTGTTCTTGTCATTTTCTGAAAAAAAAAAGTAAGTTTCACCAGCAGCTTTCCTTGTGGCCAAGCTGTGAACTCCACTGACGAGGAGTCCTTTGAAGAAGACATGCTGTTTCCCAAGTGAGTTCTGTGGGCAGAGGGGAAAATGCTTACTGCTTTCACAAGAACTAATGTAAGTGTGATTTTGTACATGTGTGTGAATATGCAGAATCCAAGGGTCTACTCTTTCTATGAGATCAAAAATAAAGTCCCTCACCTTGAAATCTATTTATGGTTCCTACTTAAATAACATGAAGCCTGTTTACTTATAGATGAGTTATAGTTATGTGCTGTAAATTGCATTTCTGTGATGATAAAGGGAGCTTATAGTTCTTGGTGTATAGCAGAAAAGCTCTTTCATTAAAAAAAAAAAAAAATATAAATGTTCTGGATCATCCTTTTTAATTCTGATTTATTTGGAAAATGAAGTAATGAATTATGAACCTTTTAGGTAACTGTAATTTTGCTTCAGGAATGCCTCTGCCCATCATAAATTAGTGTTGTTGTGGATTGCAAACACAGCTCAATCTATTTCATCCCATTTTACTGTCATCTTTTCCTACAAAAGAAAATCCAAATGGAAATTTCTAGTTTTCACCCATTGCTCTTTCAGTCAATTTTGCTTTTCTTGTTGTCCATAATGCTTGGTCTTGATTCAGTGATTGTGTTGATTTATTGACAAACCACAGTTTACAGCAAATGTCATCCTTGGGTAACATTATCTGAAGCACAGGTACTGAGTGACGGAGTAGGAGCTGTCACAATGGATTATTCAAGACCATACTTTGCAAAACAAACGTACATCTTGAAAAGATCAAACTGACAAGGATGATTTTAATATTTTTTTTCCAGGATATTTATGAGCTATCTTCTAAGCTCAAAAGAAGGAAATTATCAAGGTTAGTGACACTGTAAATTAACATTTTACTGGCCAGAATGACTTCAGGATTAGAGAAGCACAAAAGTGAGCTTTGTAATTGTTCCTTCCAACTTACATTCTATTTGAGTCTGCCTTTGCTTGTGCTTGCACAATTTTATTAGGCTGTCTTTGCTTGATAATTGAAGCATCTAATGTGGATTAGGTCCTGATTCTGCTTGAATCCAAATAGTCATACCAACTTCAATCTGCCTAAGCTTCAGATTTCCATGTATTGTTTTCAAATATTGACATATTTATACAACCTTTCAAATAAGGAAGTAAAAGAGTTCCTTAACCCTTAGCACAAGTGATTGCTTTTCTTTATACTAAAAAAAAAGTCTTATGCTTAATTACTGGATTTTCCTTCTCAGCTGTCTCTTGACTTTTTAGCTACAGATGCATCATAGAGAGTGCAGTATGAGCTTTTTTGTAAACCAAGCAACCTTTCTTCTAGCTGTGGCAGAGATACACAAGAGGAATTTTAAACAAAAGCATTTCCAGCAGCTAGATAAGCAAGGGTCTTGCTGAGAAAGATGGAAGGCTAATGGTAATTCTTCCACCAGAAAGCAATGGAAAATAAGAGCTGTCATCTAGAAAATGACAAAGCCATTTTGAGTCCCTGTAGATTAGCACTCTATCTTTCACTGAACAAATATGCTGTTAAAGGTGTTGGCCTGCAAACCAAACAGAAAAATGTCACACTGGTATCATAGTGGAACTATTAATCTGTGTTTGAAATGTATTATAATTATTAAATTGTTTGCATTAGGAGTGATCCTTCCTAGAAACTCTTCTTAAAGAGATAGGCAAAACACTAAACCTATATAAAAAGCTATAAAGAAAATGCTTCTTTTCCAAAGAGCTTGTGAACAAAAGTATTAAAAGGTGGCCCAGAAGGGTGAAGAATCTTGCCCTGGTGTTGATTATGTCAGTGGCAGAACCAGAGATAGAGCGTAAATTTCCCCATTTCCCCATCTGGTGACCTGCTCACTTGATAACATAGGCTGGTAAGTGATGACACTGAGTGACATGAAAATTGTTTGAAATATCCTCTCTAATTCCTCTGCATCCTTCTCTTGTACGGCTTTTCACCTGTGAAAATATGTATGTTTCTGCCTGGGTAAGACCTTACCACTGCCCTTCTAATAGTACTTTTTCCCCTCTCTGATTTACTTGCTAAGCTGGTTGTTAAACAGAATGCTGAAACAAACCCAGTCTGAGAGATAAGCTACATATGTAGCTTTTTTTAAGTGATTCTCCTGTTTCTTCCTCCTATCTTTTGGTCAAAAATATATAGGTTCTATCTGATTGTGGTTGGCCTCTGCTCAACCTTTTGTGCAGGGTTGATTTAGATTTTCCAGCTCAGTCACAGCAGGAAAGACAAACCCGTAACCACATGATGATGCTGGCAGTGTCAGACAGTGGAAATGAAGTCTCCAGGGGATACCAATTGACATTTCAACACTTTGGCTGCCAGAGAATGGGCTTGCACATATTAACAAACAAAAAACAAACAAACAAACAAAAAAAACCCCAAAAACCACACAAAAAAAATACAAAAAAGAAAAAAAAAATCCACCCTCCCCCAAAAAAATTTTTATGGGGCAAGGGGGGCAGGGGACAGGGGGGAAACAACATTAAAAGTCTTAAAAATTGAACACACATTTATATGTCTTTATATAACATATGGAGACTGACCTTAGTTATAATTCCTGCCCTCCAAAAATACCACTTTAGGTTCCCGGGAGTTATAAGTAACTCAGACATATTTTAAGAAGTGAAGAGTTATATTTAAAGTGAGACTATGATTACTTTGTTCCAGTAGGAATTGCCAGGATGCAGAGCTCCCTTACAAATTTAATTCTTCTGTGAATTTTATAATGCAGCAGGCCTAAATTTTATTTCTGCCTTACACCCAACTTACACCAACACAGCTCAGTGGCCTCTGTTAGCAGCAAACAAGAATCTTCCTGAATGTTTTTGACAGAGAGTAGCTTTTTCTCATCTGCCTCCTGCATTTTAATTTTTCTTCAAGCTTTAAGTTACTTTTCTGTTTTCTTGATTAGAAACAAAGCAAAACATAAAAGTGTGAGAAAACAGAAGAGCATATTCAAATAATACTAAAACCTCTGATTTCTCCCACCTCTTTTTCTTCTTTCTTTTCAATGACATTTCCTATGATGAGCACTCAAAAAGAATAGCTATTGCCTCGTCAGTTTTGTTTTGTCAGTTCTGAATGCTGGGTCTTGCTTTGCCATTTTCAAGGTCTCTTTCAATCCCTTGAACACAGCTGGTGCTTCAATCAAGAGCTCACACCGTGAAGAAGCTGGCAGTTGATCCCCAACCAACTATGTGGAAGATACATAATATATTTCACAGTACACAGTGGAATACCCTTTTCATTTCATCATTGAGAGAGACTGCTTCACTCAGGAGTTCTTCTATACAAAAATATTAATAATGTCCCATGCTCCTCAGGGATGTGAACATTTGGGGGTTGAACTTCAGTGACCCCAGCTTGTCAGGTTGATGTGACTTTAACCAATTCAGTAAAGGCAGCTTTTTGGAGCCTCAGTTTATGGTTTCGTTAACTTCACATTTGAGAAGGAATTTTTTTAATCACTTCTTGTAAGAAGCTGTGGGAATTGAAGGCTGTGAAGTGAGTCTGTGGATACCCAAACACTGCAGAATTGCATAATTGAACTGTGCTATAGAAGGAATGCTAAAAGATCTGAATATTCTCAACTTTGTTTTTATTAATTATATTTCAGTTTTCAAAGAGACAACTGAAAACTCTTGCTTTTGCTTTCATTATTTGTTTTCTCATTACTGTATTAGTTGATGCAGTTAGAAATTGTCACACAAAATTCCCACTAGTTTGAATAAGGACTGTAGTGTAAGTGCAAAACGAGGAATACTGCCAGAATTGTTTACACCAAGTCCTCCCTTCAGAGGGGAAAAGTCAGCTGCCAGTGAAGTGTGATAAGCAGGACTCACAGCAAGCAGACCCCATGTATAAGGTTTGTGAATCAGTGGCTTTTGCAAACCATCCTTTTGATTATGGAAGAAGAGATTGTAAAGGTCAGCAAATGCACAGGAAACCTGACAACAAGTCTACTTCCACTTATAAGCTAGAGAGGATCCCTACTCCCTGCTGTATTACTCTGGTCCTGCAAAACACACGATTCTCTGAGATGACTGAGAGGCTTTATCTCCTATTAGCCTTGTTGAACCAGGATCTTAGCACTCAAGCAAGACAGTTCATTCAGCTCTCTTTTCTTCTTATGCAGTGAGTTAAGGGAGTTTGATTAAGCATTTTCTTTCTTGTTTTACACGTGCAATCTAAAGTGATGTGCTTATTAGCATATTTGCCTTTAAAATATGCACACCTTAAAGTAAATTGGAATATGTTAGAAATGCTCAAAAAATAGAAGCATTTGCTGTCTTATTACAGAGGCTATAATTATTCATTGTTACAATTCCTTATTTTAGGCTAGAGACGAAAAAAAAAGACAGTAGGGGCTCTTAGAATTTTAGACTATAGCAAAAACACCCACCTAAGGGTGAAGAACCTGAAGCCCATTAAAGAATGGGAAACCCTGCCTCTTTTAACTTGAAACACAGAAAACCTGCCAGATGAAGTCCATTTCCAGCAATGTCAAAAGTGAGTGAAATGTACAATACCTACAGAAAACTGGTTGCTTCCGTAGTTTGATGTGCTCACAGGACCCTTTTTTTTTCTCTTTAATTTTTTATGTTCTCTCCATTTCTCCACTCCCTCTTTCCCTCACATGAAATGACAACCGTGGCCTGTTTAGCAAGTTAAGATGTCAGTGTGGGTTTCCATTACTACAAAGGAGACACATCACTATTAGCAACTGATCTAATAACAGGCACACTGGCCTGATAGCTGAAAGCTGTTCAGATCTGTCCTTGCATTTTTCTTTCTTCTTCAATTCTTTTTGTCTGGGGAAAGGCTCCTCTCCTTATCTTAACATTCCTTTGCTCATTGTAATCAGTTTGTAAATTTTTCAAGCACTAGTTTCAAATACTAATTCAACATTAGGTGAAGCATACTGCACATATGTTACAAAGGCTTAAAATCAGCACTCTAGACAACACTTGTACTGGTAAGATGCACTATCACCATAGTGAGATTTGGTCAGTCTGGGAATGCTTTCAATAAAGCTAATGAATTGAGATGAATAATTTTGCAATTACTTGACCTGAGGGAAGACAGTTCCCATCTTTAATTTCTCTAATTTTATTTTAAACGTAACAATTCACCCTGTGTATTAACTTATGTATTTAATTAATACAGAAAAGATACACTGTGTATATTTAAACAGCTTGATATGTTTGCATGAAGCAAATATTTTGGTTGTTACAGAGATTTGTGGTGAATCCTAATAAATGAAGATAAATGGTCCACTTTTTCTACTTCTGTACACGCAGCTGACATGCATGGAAAATTCTGACAGAGTAGGAATTGCAGATGCCTCATTTCCAGGCATTTTACACTTCAGTTTTTAAACAGCCAGTAGCTGAAATACCTTATCTTAAAAATAATAGCTTTCTTGAAAATTTAATTAGGTCATCTACAGGGGTTATCTTTGGCACTCTGAAATTAGCTTTGTTGCACACACATGGGAGGACAATTAGGACCCATCTTATTAGCAATGAAGGCTAAAACTCCAGTACTATCTTGTATCAGGACATAATCTTTCATGCTTCACAGCTTTAGTTCTCACAATGAGTTGCACTGGGAACAGGAGAGGGGGGAAGGGAAAAGGGCAGACCCAAAAGAGCTAAATAAATATCCAGTTTAAGGAAGTGCCTACAGACTTTTTATTCAATGAACTTGATAAATATGACTCAGAAGAAGAAATAAAGCTGGCAAGGATTGGTGAGCTACAGTTAGATCCAACAAATTCTCTTTATTGAATTCCTAAAATTATATTTAAGGAACAGTATTTCTTTATATTATATTGAAGTACATCCCTTATTTTGTGTAGGAATATTAACTATAAACTGCATTAAGAATTCTTGTGGTAATCAGATATATTTGCTCAAAATGAAATAGTTGCATTTTCATTTTGGTTGGGAAATACCACGCTTTGACAGCTGTACTGATATTACACATGAAAGTCATGACTATGAATTTGTGTTCATGTGATAACTCTGGAAAAAATTTCATGCCTTGTAATGCTTAAAAAAATGTACACTGTACTTAAAAATACACACTATATTTTGCAGTTGTTGAACATGACGTGTTTCTAGATTTAACATAATCAATTATTCGTAAAGATATTTGCTTCAGGGAGATAAGTATTTTATAAAGCTGCATTTTTCTGTGATAAAAGGAAGTCGTATCTTGCTTGCTGGCTATACAAAGCCTTTTCATAGGAAGCCTCCTTCCCACATGCATTGTGCAATAACAAGCAAAATGACCCTCCAGGGTCATGGGATAACACTCATGCTTTGCTGCTTGCTGCCTTTTTTTTTTTTTTTTTTTTTTTTTAAGTGGCACCTGGTGTGTGGTTCTCAATATAAATAGGGACTGCTTGCAGCAAATCACAGATGTTTTACTCACTGGAAAAATGGGCAGGAAGCAATCACTATAGGAAAAGCAGAAGCAGTGGGGAGGACAAAGAGGGAGGGGAAAAAAACATTTTCTTATATTTTTTTTTACCTAGCAGTGATCAGGCATTAGTTTTTAGTTAAAACCTTGTTTAGCACATGCAGAAAGAGTTATACTCTTCTTCACAAACATCTAGCCAATTGACCATTGGAGATATGGGAAGCAGGCAATGCTTGCTTGGTTTTCTTTTTACTGTGTAAATAAAACAATACAATAATACAATGAAAATTGCTCATATTTCTAATTTTCTTATTGTTCTTAATTTTCTCTTTATATGGTTTTATCTAATTGAATTATACGTGTCTAGAATTAATGAAAACTGCAGGCTGTGGAGATTTATTTGAAAGGCGACTATCAGTTCTGTTGAGAAAGTGAAAATACTTTGTGAGCTGCCCTTTAAGACATTATATTGCTTTTATTTTATATAAAACCTTCTCTTTTCCCCAGTCTCTCACTTTTTTCCATGTAAATGCAGTATGTTTTAGCTTTGGATATGAAATGATACTCAATCACATCTCCAAGACTAGAAGGACAAAAAAAACCCCTTGAATGACAAACAAGAATTTTAAAAATTTTGGGGTTTACGATATACTGAAAGCTACAGGCATGTGGGCATGTCCTATGATACTGTGGGACAGAACTTCTCACCAAGCAGTTCTTCCTTCAGCTGATGACATGCTGTCATTTGTTATATGAACGTTGTTAAAGAATGACAGAAATTGAATAATTATGAATAACCCAGATACAACAGAAATAGCATCTAAACTTAATAACAACTTTATTTGTGAGTGGGTTTTGTTTGTTATGAGGAGATGTTTGTCTAATTTTTGTTTGTTGTTATTTTTACTTTATATTCCAAATGTTGCATTGCCTTTTCAAAAATATTGAAGCATAAATTCTCTGAAATTTTGGTGGAGGCTTCTCCTATTTACATCCTGTGCCTTGGTCAAGCTATCAGGACACATTATCTGCAAATACATGGTCTCACCTCCATGTCAGTATTGCCAGGAAAGCTATAAGTACAAGGCTGTGACTATAACTGCCTCACAGCCATGACCTGAGGAACAGGTCTGGAAGTTCATTGCCTGCACTTTCCTGGCTAAGACTCCCTGTGGGATGACAGTTTTTGTAGTTTTTACTAGGAATGCCTTGTGATAGAACAAATTGGTGTTTGCTTGGACGTAAACTGAGGAATCAATATAAACTTCAGAATGGTTTAAGGACATGGACATACAATCAAGGTTATCTCAGGGTTACTAAAGAAAACATGTCAGAAGTATCTAATCTCTGGGTCCCAAAGACAGAAGATCTGGAAGATGATTTTACTTCAGGTTTTTTCCTTAGGCTCTCTACCCTTTATTATTTTGTTAGTTTTTTTGACTGTTTCATGTTCCTATGCTAAGACTAAGAAAGTGTTTTGCTTTAAGAAGTCCTTGAGTCAACATATGCTTTATATTTCCTTTGTCATGTCAGATATCAAACCATAATGTGTCTGCTTGGAAGACAGGACTAACGCATCATGCAAGGTAAGAGCACCATGGCATGAAAAACTTGAACAATTTGTGACAACACATAAGAAAAAGGTGCTACTGCTTTTGACTTTCAATGTGGTATCTATCCTCAGTGTGGTAAGATACTTGACCACTGATGTCAGAGCACTGCTGACCAGAACATCTAACATCTAGTGTGTTGCAACTGTGTAAAATACCATCTCCCTCAGATTTTTCTTAATGCAGGTCAAATCATCTGTAGTGCTGATTTCGCCCAAGGCAGAACTGAGATCTCTTACGGAAAGGATCTGGGTGCTACGTACAGTCCTAGAAAACTACTTTCTCAAGGCTGATCTAATTGACCTGCTGATGATAGGGGTTACTGACAGCTGTGGTAAAATGTGTTTCCTTCCTCTGGATTTAGCAGTTCGGAAATGCTAATCTGTGTAAAGGCCACCCAAGGGTCTTCCATAATCTACCAGGTGAGGTGTAACCTGCCTTCTCCAGGAGCAGTTAATAATGCCCTTCCCATCACACCATGCATTAGCCCATTCACCACCAATGTTTTTGGTGAGTATAATCTGCTAAGCATGAAGATTACTGTGGCAAAGACAAATATCTCTGTGAAGCAAATCTTCATTGCCTTATTATGCAGTATATTTACCTTACACACCTTTTAGTTGCAGCATTTCTTTGGTTTTCTTCAGCAAAAATGAATGCAGCTTTCATTAAGGTTCTGAGATCTGAAGAATTAGTACACAGATCTCTCTATTTAGAGTAGGTTCTGAAAACACAGGGGCAAAATCAGAAATCCCTTTGTTCCAAGTAGCTGAGATCATGGCATTGGCAATTTCATCTGGGAAGGAAGCTCCAAGAAAAAAATGAAAGTGACGTCTTTAGCCTGGTTTCAATAAAGTACGCTCATAAAAGAAAATTATTGACTGCTCCCATACAACTTGCTACCTTTCTAAAAATACACACTCAAATCAATCAAAAGCTTTTCTGTGAGGTTAAGAAGATAGATGACAGTTATATCTTTCTTATTAACTTGCATAACTCTGGCATCTAACAACACATATAATCATGACATAAAACTCCTGCAACCTCAAGAGTATATCTGGCACTATTTACCCTTTTGAACAGTCAGACTAGTTTCACGTAAAAAATAACAATGAGAGGGAGTAATACCATTTTGAAAGAAAATTCCTTAAAAAAAAAAAAAAATGGCCTAAAAAGGCTTTTAATTTATACAGTCCTACTATAAATCTTTTTCTCCACACAGTAAGATGCACATCTTAGTCCTATATTTTAACACTGTAAATCTTGGGTAGAGAGTGCATGAACTAACTGTATATCAGAAATATTGAATCTTGCTTTGTCTGAGGCTATAAAAGTCTTAATTTTACTGTGGAAAAATTTGATTCACTTTGATTAAAGATACTATTTGTCATGATTTGTATTTGTGTGAAATTTGAAATTGGCATTGGGTTTGTTTTCCTGTAACCCTTTTCTATGCACTTTTTTACGAAGTATGACCTGCCAATTTTTCTCACAACTTTAAACAAGAATTTTCATATATTTTGTAAAAGATTTTCATTCTTATCAATTTTATGTGAGAATGAGCTGATTTTTTAGTGCTAAGAAGTGACAAAGGGTGGTTTTGTTAGACTATGTCTACACAACCAAAGGCAAGCAAAAAAAAACTCGCTCCAAACCAACTAGACCTGAACTTGGTCCAGACTAGAAGCTGTGTAACCACATTAGCATGGCATTGAGCCCAAGCTAATAAGCCCTACTAAGAGGCACTAAAGCAGTTACACAATTTTTAGATCAGAGCTGGCTTGCCTCCAGCTAGCTTGGAGTGTAACCAGGATGATCTCAGGTTTGTCAGGAAAAGGCAGTGTAGACAGAGTCTCAGATCCCCGAAACAAGCAGGTTTAACCTGTACTCTAAACTTGTTTTGTAACTTAAGAGAGAAGTATGGAACAAGTGTGAGAAAAGCAGAGTTTATATAAGGATATAAGGTAGGAAATAAAATAGTGTTTGTATATTCTAGTTACTGTTCTTTCAACTTGTTCCATTAACAGATCAGTTTGGCAGATGATTTTTTTTTAAAAAACACTTGAAGGAAGGGCACAGAGGATATGTTTATAAGACTTAGGCAAAGTTAGTAGAATAACCTGTGTTGTTTAGATCTTTAATTTTCTTTTGTCATATGTATAATATATATATACGTGTTATTTTTTAACTCTGTTCAAAACCATCCTTTGCTTCATTGTCTCCTGTCTCTTTTCCTGAATGTCAGAATTCATTCCCATATTAAATGCATCTATTTTTCTGTTTAGACCTTGGGATGAATTTCTGCTATCTTCATAAAATAACTTTTTGTGATCTTGCTTGCCTTTCTTGACTTCTTTTTTTGCTGTTTCCCCCAGGCAGAGAGATTCAATTTCTTGATGCCTCCTTCTCTTTTGACGCTGTTGGTGTGGAAGTGATGCTGGAGACACAGAGTCATTAGACCTAGAAAGGCATAAGCTTTGTGAGTATAATTATGAGTACTCCTCTAGACACCTGAGTACTGATGTAGTATTATTCAGTTCATGACAAAAAGGTTTTGAAGAGACTGATTCTCTAGGAGGATATCAGCAGAGGAGAGCATCAAGTTCCTGTGTCTGTCATCCAATGTGACTCCTAATGTACTTTAAGGCCTATTTGGTTTCCTATAAAGCAAATTCTTAATGCCTTGTTCTTCACTTAAATCACATTAACAATATCCCCCTAAAAGTATTCTCCAGAGTAGTCCCATTTTTTAAAAAATGACAGGTTCTCTAGAGAGAGGAAAGAGCATTTGAAATAATGTTGGGTATTTTGCCAAGTCTGTCAAAAGAGTAACACTTTCACTTTCTCAGCTCTGTCTCATTAAAATTGTATTCTAATTCTGTCTCAACTTGGTCTCTTTGCTTCATAAGTCATTGCCTGCTCATTACGTGTAGTGTGAGAGATGAAATTTATTCAAATCTGATAGCAGAGATAAAGAATTGAAAGGCAGGCAGCTGGGAGAAATGAAATTAGCTTATTCTAATGCTTTTTTGACAGGATTTTTTTTCATTGCCATGGGTTACTGTAAGTGTCAGTTTGGATTTGTGATACTGTCTTTGTTAGGTTTGTGGGGGATTTTTTAAAACAGTCTTAACTGCTAAACTATGCTTTCCTTTATCACATCCATTGAAATAATGTTCCATGTCTGTGTTAATATGGTCAAATATTACTTGCTACAATAGTCTGTAATTGTTTTACCTTTATAGTTGTAAGAAAGATTAAATTTTTAGAATTGTTTTAAAGTAGATTTTTCAGCCCAGTATTTAGATAAATAGGATACACTTAGTAATGTCTGGGCAGATGATAGAAAATGCAATATAACTTATATGCAATTTAATGTGGAATACAGAGGAGAGCTTTTCTAACCCAAATATTCTCTTTCAAGCTTTGAATGTCAAAAGAATACACTTAGGAATTTCTAATTTTGAATATAGGATAGTATTAGGAGCAAATTGACTTAAAGCACAGCACTTTTCCATTATAAAATTGAGTTGTTAAGGAATTATATGGTCTAATTACTGAACTTGGTATTTTTGACTACTTGGATTATGAACAGATATTGTCATTAACTAGCTAATTAAATTGACTGCAATAACAAGCAGTAATTTAGAAATATGTTCTAAATTAGTTTTTATATGAAAGCAAAGTCTTTGTTGATCTGTGCATGTGATTAATGTCAAGTGTCATGAATTAGCTCAGGGATCTCTGGTGCAGGAAGGGCATTATAAATAGAAGTATCTGCATATTTGACAGAAACAGATGCAGTCAGAAGAGCAATTTCTATTCGATTAAAAATTTGAATTAGAAAATGTTAATAAGTATGCATATGTGTATTTTCTGGAAGCGTACAACATAATGGCTCAGTGCAAAGTGAATTATGTTTTTCTCTCTAAAGGCAGAACATTATTTCAGCTGCAGTGCAACTGATTCTCTTACCCCAGGATCTTTGTGCTTGAATTATTTCATATTTTACTACTCAGAAAACAAAGCATAAGATTCTTAATCTTTATATGCTTATATACTATAAACATCATCAAGAAAGTTGGCTGTTAATATCTAAAGTGGCCTGTTAATTAAGTATGGTGTCCTAACAGCTTTTAAGAACATAAACATGAAATACCCTATGTATTGCCTTTGGATTTGTGGTACTGTCTTTGTTAGGTTTATTTACTGTTGCTTTTGAATGGACACTAACTGAAATGCCAAAATGTACCTTCCTTTGTCACATGATAAGTAATGTTCAGTATCTGTGTTCAAAACATTCACTGGGAGTACTCCAAAATATTTCCAAGCAGAGGAGTTTGACCAGAAAACATATGTATGAACACCCTACAAACTAGATCAGTAAGAGGGTGAGGGGTGGTGGTAGCGGGGTCTTGATTCTACATTTTCCTTTCTTTTCCTGTACAATATCCATGGCACACTACTACTGTAATTGTTGTTTCCTGTTTGGATGTTGGAGTCTTTGGATGAACTGATTTACACAGGGAAGTAATTGTAAGAGAACAAAAGTTACAGTCATATTAGTGGAAAAGAGAACTGTTATAGATCATCAGGTGGAAATACATTAGAGGTGTTTCCATATAATAAGTCACCTGAGCTGATTTCTAAACAATATTTGACCCCAGTAAAGTAACATGAGATGAATCTCAGAGTACTGATGATCTCAGCCTGCAGCAGTCCAAGCATCACCATTCTCAGTAATCTCAGCTGGGGACAGACAAAATGTTATCACAGATATCAGTCCTCCTTTTAGTAACAAAGTCCTGCAGGGAAACAAGGGAATGATAAGAACCAGATTTTCTTTTTTAGCCACTTATCTTTATAGAAATGGAGAAGTCCTTGGCAGTTTAAGATTTCTATGGTCAATTATGGTAGAGATTGATAGGCACCTATAAGCTTTCTCCTTCAAAGATCACTCTAAAATAATTTTAACACAAAAATCATAATTCTAAAAATCATTTTATGTTAAGTAGTTATGTATACTCATAAATAAATTGGGCAATAGATTATGAAGATATTTTTATTTAACTTCCACTGATAAATAAGAACCAGATTTTGCACTTTCTTGATTCAAATGAAATCTTGGTGAATAATTAATTCTTCAGTTTGATCACGAAAAATAAAAACTTGCATACCCAGTGCTAGCTAAAGCGGAAATCAGTTTTTGAAGGAAATAATTTCCTGAAAAATATTTGAGATGAACCAGGTGTTTCACTTCATCACATGGTAGCAAACCTCACAGCTGGAGACAACACCTTGACTCTAGTTAGTTCTCAAGATAAATAGACTAACTACTCTCCACCATGAGTCTTGAAAGATTTTCACTAGGAAGCCAAAGGTCCATTAATAAGTGGGGGTTTTTAATATATTAGCCAACTTGAGAGATGGTTGACACAGAAAGTGCAAATAAAAGATATTTTTGAGAGTATTAAGAGAGGAATTAACTTCAAGGACTTGTAAAGCTTCAGAAGAAATTCTGGAGGAAGGAATAGATGAAAGGATAGAGGTAAGAGAGAAGCAAATTCAGATTAGAATTTTAAAGAATTTTAAATTTATAGCCGGATTAACAAATGTCTCTGCTTAGAAAGTTGTATGTATTATCAAAAAATGGGACAATCTTACCTATCATGACTATTAGTTTCCCAAACTGATAGAGTCTTCCAATACGAGTAATAGAAGCAAGAGCTTTAAATAGATTGATAAATTTGAGAGGAAGGAACCAAGGAAGACAAGGAATCACAACAGTCATTGACTGGATTTGGTTACCTAGGAGGACATTACCATATCACATGCATTCTTAAGTAGAAGCAAAGGATTTGCAAGGAATTCTGATCAGAAGGTCTCAAACTAACTCCTGGAGAGTGTCAGGGGTACCCATGGACCCTGAATTTTTCAGAGTACTTACTCAGAGTAGTATCTGTGAAGAGGCTATGATAGCACAAGACAAGTTCTGTAAAGAAACTATGGGGAATTAAACAAGAGCGCTACAAAGCACTTGCATCAAGATAGCTGTATAGTAGCAAGGGATGTCATGTCTGAGTCACTTTAATATTACATGCGTGCGTATTTGTTCCTTTGGCAAATTAACTCTAAATGTTTCTCAAACCCTCACCACAGTGTAACAAGACTATGCTCTAGTTTAGGGGAGGGGGATGGCAAATGTTTAGGATTGTGAACAACTTCATAAATGTGTTTACAGACAGAAATCAGCTGAGCTGTAAGGAGACCAGAAACCTTAGGAAGATGTATTACAGAAAAAGACCAGAAAATTGCATAAGTGATTGCTAAAATAGCCAACAAAGAAGCCATTCAAAATGAAATCATATTTCCATTTTAATGCAGGAAATAGAATTCTTGCACACTTAGGAACCAACAGGTTTTTGGTCACATTTTTAAAGTTATTTAACCAACTGAAGTGTCCAAAAGTACCACTTGAGATGGTAGATAGATAGATGGATAGATAGACAGATAGATAGATAATACTTCTGCTGGGGGTTTTTTTGTTGGTTTAGTTTTTTTCCCCTGTCACAGAAACACTTATCCAGGTTTCCAGAACTGTATTAAAAACAAACAAACAAACAAACAAAAACCAAACCAAACCAAACCAAAAAAAAAAAAAAAAAACAACAAAACCAACCAACCAAACAAAAAAACCCAACAAAAGTAAAACCCAAAGTGGTTCATTTACAGCAGACCTGGATGATACAAGTGAAACTACCCAAAATAAACAGTGGATAGAAGACAATGAAGATTTCAGGCCATCCATAAACCAGGTTCAAGCTTTTTGAAATGAAGAGGAAAAGCTACTTCTTACTAGAAGACTCGTTAAAGAGATTTTTATATAGATCATTGATTAGCCACAAAAGAACATTTTCAATCACAATCAACTCCTCATTAAATACTAAGTGAATTATTTAATGCAACATTAATAGATGCCTCCATTTAGACATTCTCTTTTCTATTTCAGTTTAAGTACACAACACCTAATTTTTACTGAGAGACCTTAAGTTCAAAAATCAGCCATGCTGTCAGATTCAAAGATCTTCTCCCAACATTACTCATAGTGACAACATTTTTTGCTCATATTCCTTAGTTCAATTACCCACCCATTTAATTCCAGACAGAAAAGTCCACACAGTGCAAGTGAAACAGCTTTACTTGAAATCTGTTGTTTTCACAGCAAATAGGACTTAACATAGAAAGCTTCTTAAACATTAACCATTTTCAAAACTACCTTCTCGTGAATTAAAACAGATGAAGTGCTGGTAAAAGACTGACAGCTCTATCTGTGCACAGTCAAGAGGTCTGGTTCTACAGAAAGACAGCAGGTCACCTCTAAGTTTTGCACTAAACCAAAGGAGTAAGAGGGACATGTACACTGATTATGGATCCCACTGGATTATTCTCATTATTGACTAAGTCCATTCCTGGGTGGTTTTTTGTCAGCTAGTAACAGGATCCTGATAACAATCTGCAACTCATTATTGTTCAACCCATGAAGTCACCAGTCCACAGCACCCAGCGAACCCTGGGGCCTATTATACAGCTTGATCATAGTCTAAATTGTGCAAAACACTCACAGCCTTCTTGAGGACAGTTGACTTACTCCTATTCATGCCCACAATGTTGTGTATGCCTAGCCTCTCAATGACCACAAACAATAATTATTGATAGCTCTATGTATGAAATAAGATATCTTGTCATCTCTTGGGAAGAAACATGTCACCGTTGCCTCCCTCTACTATCTCACCTGTCTTTTTGACCAACTGCATTACTTTGTGATTGATGTGTTGAGTTACATTTCGTTTCAAAAAAGGAAATAAAAAGAACAAAGGTGTAGATACTTACCCTATCACATAGCAGGGTTAACCTTCAAGGTTCCAACTTTGTCCTGTGACTCAGAGAAGTGAAGACGGTAAGAACTTAAGATACCTATACATTTCATGCCAGGCCACTGGCAACACCTGTTTCTGGAAAGGTTTGATCACACAATACTTTTTCCTGTAGCTTGAGAAACTGGTAATCTCTTGCCTTTGCTGAAACATGTTTGCCTGTCAATCTTCTGGACATCTTGGAAGGACAAATAGACTCTCATTGGAAACAAGATGACTAATACTATATTGGTTTTGCTGACCACCTCTGAGTTTATCTTGATTAAATGGACTTATATAGTATTGGTTCCATGCATATTTTCCAAAGGTTCTTGTAGGTGTAAATCTTACTACAATGCCCCAGCCAAATATCGTTCATCTGGAATGACAGCTACACATTTGCTCTTGCTGTCATTCTGTCACTCAAGTTAGCTGCTGTTACACTTAAAGGCCACCAGCAACAAGCTGCTACTCCAGCTGCTGAAGAGGTAGCCAAGCCTCACTCACTCTTCTTCCCTCTGCGTCCCTCTGCTAGCTCCTTTACTCCTGTTTTGCATTTCAGTGCAGCAGTATAGCAAGACGTGGTGGAGCTGCAGTTGCCAGCTCCATGTTTTGTTCCTCATGCTGTCTCTGACTTGGAACAGGATCTCTGTGCCTCAGCCTCTGTGCCTCAGCTTTTACAGAGAATTTTACAATGTCCTTTGAGATCTACAGATGCAACAGATTACTCAGATACAACCTAGAAATTCTATGTTTTCAATTAAGTTATAAATGACAGACATACATTCTGATTTTATTTTTGGAAAGACTTACAAAATATCTTTGGAACGTAATTTGTGACTCTGTGAAAACAGAAACTTGATTTCAAAAGCAGCTTTTGCTTTTGCTTGTGTAAGTGAAACCCTTTGTGTTGATTCGTAGTTATTTAGGGAAATAAATGCAACTTTGAATGAGCTAAGTTAATGGAGCTTTAATGTGAAGGGAAAGAATTATAGCACGTTGGGAATGGAATAGCACAGAGATACAAAGAAGTTGCCACATTTGCTTAAAGTGTGGTTATAACTCTGGTTTGGGAAAAGACAAAAGGGCAGAATTGGTTAGTTATTTTATGAATGTGGATGTAATGAAGAGAGCTCATTGGTTTCGTGGGTCTCTGTTAGATTCCCACAGCCCCGAACAAACAGCTCTCAGCCTTATATTTTCTAAGCTTTTGTCTTCCGACTTTGGAATTCTGACTACGGGCACATTACCAAGCCAACTGGATTCACTACAAAGCTCCAGTGTAGCTCTTTTTATCACAAAGATCAAGACAACAATTGTATGCCTACAAGAAAAGAACAACTAAAACCATCGAGCAAACATTAAAAGAACAATTCTAGAGATAGTTGCCTTTGAACTGCAATAATGGGCAACATTCAGTCCTGAGATCTGAATTCAGAGTAAAAGGAATTCATTACTAACTGCCTTTCCTTGTAATTATCTAAGCTGCTGGCAATGTATATTTTCAGCAGCATTAATTTTGTGCAACGTAATATTTTGTAGTTGTGCTGAACCCCACACAAAAGCAGCATTGTAAATCTGCTTTATGGAGTTAGTTTTGTTTATTATAGAGTTCGTATATGAAAAAGGAAGAAATCTAAATTTTGTGTTGGCTTCTCCCCAAACCACAGAAAATGGAGTATTGTTTTACAAGAGCTTGTTCTGAAATATACTTCCCCACTGTAAAAGAAGTACGGTATATTTGCAGATGCATTCCACAAGCATGCACAATGTCCAGCTGCAAAAATATAGCAAGAGTTGATTTTTTTTTTCTTTCCAGAATAGTCATTTCACACTTTTGGGAGAGCCGGGAGGTGTGGGGAGATAACTACAATTTTAAAATAGATGCTTCATTTTGCAATGCCCCAAAAGTAACTGAAGTTGAAAACTACCAGCCACCAGTAATTGAGAATTAAATTTCTGTCTGAGGATCTTTGACCACTGTTATTTTAGTTCTGGCACTAAAAGCCTAAACCGTAGAAACATAGAAACAGTTTCAGTGAATCATCCTGCACTTTTATTCCTCTTCCCCAGTTTCATCCCTGCCTTTTCAGTAGCCTAGGTTTGGAACCACTGTTAGTCAGATGTCTGAAGTTTTATTTTTATTTTGAAGGGTGTTACATGATTTTAAAAGTTCTTTGTAGATATTTTAGTTTAATACAAATATTGCAGACTAGGAAGTGAAGAGCTGGTAATTTTGGCCATTGCATGAGTAGATGATGAAGTATGCATGTGATGTGCGATTTCAGCAAATTGAATGCTGTTCCTGATCCATAACTGATGAAAAGGGCATAATTTTTGACTTCTATCCATGGAAGTATGGACAGATGTGCGGTCTCTCTTTGGTGTCTTCATCTCCACTGGTAAGAGGGGTGCAGAGATGCAATGGCAGCAACTTCTATGATGTTTATGGAGAAACAACTAGCTGAGTGATCATTTCCACATGAAACATGTCAGACCACTTGGTTTCTCATCCACACAGTTAAAAGGTTACAAGCTGTAATTGGTCTATATTTACGGTGTCCTCACACTTTGGTGCAACTCTCATTTAGCACTGCCAAAAGCTGTGGTACTTTAATAGCAGGTAAAACTGTATCCTGACACTGCAGAGGCTCTTTGGCACACACATTTAGCATGGACATCTCATCTGTTCTACTGCTAGTAACCTATTCTTTTCATAACTGGATTATTTTCCAGTACAGTTCAAGAACTACTTTACTTGACTTTACGTACATCAGGTATATGTTCTGAAATCTGGTTCTTTAGTGTTCACAGAATTCTGAGAAAATGTATAATGAAGTAATGAAGAAAAGGGTTGCAAGAACCTAAATGTTTATTTTTCCAATCTACTGTTTTAAATTCTAGAAATCTCACAATATCAATGAAACATTGGGGGGGAAAAAAAAAAAAAAAAAGAAAATAAAAGAAAAGAAAAGAAAAGAAAAGAAAAGAAAAGAAAAGAAAATAAAAGACAAGAAAAGAAAAGAAAAGAAAAGAAAAGAAAAGAAAAGAACA
>JAWWTY010000088.1:17583068-17594099 GCA_035222235.1 Margarornis squamiger
GTACCCCAAAATTCTATAAGTAAAAGAACTCTTCTCTACTTTACCCACATAAAGTTGTCTTGGAAGTTTTTCCCCCCCCTTTTCTTACGGCAACATTGGGACCCATAAACTCAGCTCAATATTCATGGGTAGGTTCTGCATATGTTTATTCACTCAACCACTCAGGTAGGTGAACATCTGTAAAATGGAACATGCATTCAGTTCAGGGTTTTTCTTGCCCTAATTCAAAAAGGTACCAACTTTAAAAAATAGCCCTCTGCTAACTTCTAGTGTGCACAAGCACCTAATCATCTGTTTCCAGTTATACCACTCCATTTCTGAACTTTTGTGGATTCACAAGGCTGTCTGCTTGTGCAGTGGCTTGAAGCATTCTCTATTCAGTATGGAAAATGAATAAAAGTCCTGTTTATGATGTCCACAAGGCTATCCCACACTGCTAACCCTGGAGTTCAATATTACCCTCCCAGAGTACTGAAGGAAGCAAGAATGTGTTCCAGTGGGTGCACAACCCAAAAAGAGGCATTTACATCTTAAACACACAAACTGTAACTATTCATATGTAACATAAATAATGTTCTTTTCCAGTAGTATGGTTTTCAAGACATACCTCACTGAGGGTAAGATGGTGTCATTTTCACTGTTTATGAATAGGGCAGTGTGCAAATCCAAAGCCACATACCTTCTGTGTAGCATCTGTGTCTTGAAAATAGTTCTCTCAGTCTCCATGTCACACAAGGTTTACCATCATAAGTACTTATTCCTATTCAAACTGTTGAGTAAATAGGCAAATAAAATGTTTGCAGTTTTCTGCCATATTCTGAGCTGTTTATTCCATAGATCTGTAGTTAATGGGACATGAGATTTTATTAAACTCACTGAAATACTTGAAACCTCCTATTTTATTCCCATTTTATATATTTGTTTTCACTGATGTTTGTTGCTATTTTTTGGGGGTTTTTTGTTTTGCTTTGTTTGTTTGTTTGTTTGTTTTTTCTGAAAGAAGTATATGTTTCAACGGGAGAAAACAAAGAGTTTTAATGTACGGTTGTGCTGGGTCTGTGGCAATGAATTACATAAATAAATTCTACATGGAGAGATAAAAGCCCTTTCCAAATATTTTTGAAAGATTAAAGGCTAGAACATTTGCATTGGCATGTGCATAACCTAATTAACTTCTGTGAACATATTCCTAATGTTCAAAGGATGATTTAGTAGAGAAAAGGTTATGCTTTCTTTCATATTGTTTTCATTATTCAGTTGCTGGAGACATATCAGTGCCAACCTGATGTCTGTTTCTCAATGGTACACAAATAGAGCACTGAATTGAAAATTTAGTGTAAGACTAATTTTTAAGCAACAATCGAATTGCATGCAAGAAACTGGAGTGACTGTTTATTCTTCATTTGTTGATAGAATATACAGGAGTATGCACAAATATTGGTGCTACACAGTAGGCTGCAAAGATAGTTCTCTGCAGGTGTGTCTTACGATAAAATTACTGCACTTATCAGAAAGGATCTGAAACTCAGATCCCTCTATAGTGACTCATGTGTTCAGCTTTTTTGTGGATACTTAATCCAGCAAGTTACCGGCCTGCCAGAAAGCCATCAAAAGACATTTGTCACTGGATCAAAATCAAATATGTATCCTGGCTGTTAAGAAGGGCTTTGTTGTACTAAATGACTGTACCATTTTAGACAGTGCTGCAAGATTAATGATGACACTGGTTGTCCAATTTTCACCCTTGAGGCAGTATTACAAAGATGTGCCCTTTCTGTGCACCTGATGTTATGCATATCAAATGCATCATTCCTTCTGCTGTGAGTCTCAGTAATGGTCCATGTTTCCTGCTTCCCCTCCACAGAGAAAGATTAACATGGTATGGGTGTAATTTATCTTGGGGAGGGGGCTGCTGAATAGAAGTATACTTGCTGGAGTTATATCACCTAATCACAGAGAATGTTTAACAAGTGCATGTCTCTGACAGAATGAAGTCTCTGGCGTGTATTTCTGAGTCAACACAAATGAATAGTTCCTCCCCACCATCATTCTTCAGATGTAAAAGCTATCAGTGAGCAACCTGCTTTTGATTAGCCTTATATTCTCTGACATAATCCAAAGACCCTGCTTCCTCCAGTCTTTGTTTTGTTAGGCCCTTTTACTAAATATAACCATAATTTCACAAGACAATTCAGAAAATAAGGCTCTATGAGGGAATTTTGGCCCTTCCATACATTAGAAGATTAATAAATAAACAGCATGGTTGGCACGATTCAGTATCTGTGCAGTGTTTTTGTCCTGAGTTGTATGCTGAGCCACTCTCCGATGTTTCCTTCTGCCCTGATAATGACTTTACATTCAACTTCCAGCTTCACAATTTTCTTTTCACAGGGTACTGAGCTGCTTGCTCTCTCCTGCTGCTCATGTCAGAGGCAGTTGAACTTGGAGGTCAGTACGAAGAGAAAAGAGCAATATAATTGCATACCACAGAGGCCAGATGTTTAGTAAAATCATGGGGAATCTTGTCAGGAAGTGCCATTGAAGTTCCTACAAGATTCACCACTTTCCCAAAGGAAACTGGAAACTTGTATTCCAAAAGACAGTTGTTCCTTAGCAATAACAAGAGAAATAACGTGCCTATTTTTGCTATTTATTCTGTTATAGGTCCTATCTCTCCTTTCTCATTCTTAATTTCTATTTCTTTCTGATCCATCTATGTACAAATGTGACAAATTAGTAAGTGTTCTTAATTTGTGGAGTGGTTTTGTTTCTCTTTATTGTTACAATAACATGATGAAATGATCATAAACTTCTTAAACATTTTTTCACACAAATGTACAGGAAGTACAATAGCCTCTCTTCTAGCCATGGTCCCTTAGTGTTATTGCAACCAGTTGAAAAGTTTGACATGTTTTCTACAATATTATACTGTCGTATGGCACAGTAACTAAAAGAATTTGTGAATTCTGTGTGTGAAAAACCTGTATGAAATATGAGGCTAGACATCAGCTTCTTGAACATCTGAACTTCACATTCATTTTTTATCATGCCAAGAGAAGTATTATAACTAGGAATGAAAACCTGTGTGAATAAATTCAAGTTAACAACAGCTGAGAAGTGATCAAACTTATGACACTACAGAAAATTATTTATATCACATGCAATTGTTAAGTCATTAGAACCAGAAGAATATTTATTTAAATATATATATATATATATATATGCATGCAAGTATATCTATATGCATATAATCCCAATACTTGCACCTTCAAAGTCCATAATTCAGAAAGAAGGCACTAACATTTACAATTTTACAGACTTGGTTTTAAAATAGCTGCTGAAGCAGAAAGCCTGAGGTCAACACACACATTTGGTACTTCATTAGTGAACTGGCCAAGTTCAGCTTAGGAGATGGGAATTACAGTCTAGTAAGCACCAGCTGTCATCTTCATTGTTACAAAGGTATAAATTAGAGCACAAGAGGAACAGATTTTTGGTGCTTGCCAGCTAACTTTTTTCTGGGATAGATACTAAGAACAATTAAATGAAGTTAGGCTGGATGAAAGCTGGTATTTTTCCTGCCTTTCCTGCCTTGGTACAAATTCTTCCTTTTTTGTCTGCACTTTCTATCCACATTATTATCATAGCAGTGGTAGTCTGAAGGGGAACTGTCTTTTTCAAATAACTTTACTATCTTATTTTCTTCCACTTTCATGGTTGTGAAATCTTCCAAGGGGAGAAACTTGGAGGACAAGCTCCTCATGAAAGGACGACTTCCTCTAATTCAAGTAATGTTTAATTACTACTGCATGAAACTCTCTTAAGCAGACGAATGTGGAAAAATCTCTATCTGCAAAACTTTTTATTTTTTCCACACTGCAATCTCCAGACCTGTCATGTTTTTAAAGGCTTCTCTTCTGAAATAATGCTAAGAATGGCATTCACTGGAAATCCTCAAGCAGATTTCCGATCCCATTTCTACAAATTAATCAAAACTAGGTTTCTTGTTTGGTCTGCTTAGTCTTCAACAGTACATCTGAATAGCTCATTGTGTAAAAGCTACATAAAAGCATACAAAACTGAGGAGTGTCTTTGTCTTGAAAAAACATCAATAGAAGTGTTGACTTTCCTGAAAATGTATGCCAGGAATTACTTGTATGGAATAAAAGCTATGTAGAAGAAAATAAAAATGCTGCAGAGTGGTATCTATGAGAACTTAGATACCTTTCTTGACACTATTAATATGAAACCACTTTATCTTTCTGACCCCAGCACTCAGATCAAGTAAATTCAACTTTGTTGTTGATTCCAGTAACAAATTAATCAATGGCAATCTCATCTCTGTAACAGCTTATTTTGTCAAGCTCAAATTTCACTCATTTTGCTGACAGGACAAAGTTGTCCATTTCAAGGGGATACATAACTGAAGTGTAGTATTCACCCAACAAGCCGTTCCTCACCAAGGTTTGGATATGCCATGTATACTACTAGCACAATAGTGTCTAATGCACGTGTTTGAATAGCTCTTTCCACTAAAATGTCCTTGTAGTAGCCTTTGTCTCTGATATTCATTTACCATAAAAAGCTATTGACAACATTATGCTTTTCCTCAGTTGTCAGCTGCTGATAAGTTGGGCAGTTTCTGCCCTCAGTGATTGTGGGTACTGAAGGATGTATCATTAGATTTTCTATGTAACGTAGATATGACAAGACTTTTCAAATCATTGTAACCACTACATAATTTAATATAATTTAAGTCTCTCATTTTCCACATTGTAATTAGAATATATTAAAGTGATTCAGTGATCCTGAATATGAAAATGGACAGACACTAAAGTATTTCTTACCCTAATGCTATCAAGTCTGTAATACTTTAACTGGGGAAGAGAACCTACACCAAACCAAACCGAATCAACAAACAAACAAACAAAACACAAACAAAATGCAAATTTCGATTCTTTTTGTATAATGTTTATGCAATAAAGAATGAGTTGAGCATATGATTTTTCATTTCTAGGTAGCTAGGAGTAGTAATGGAGGAGCTGCAGAAGAGAGCATTGATCTCTCAAGCTGCTAAGCAATGAAATGTCACATAGAGTGACTTGTTCTTCACTGGTGCTTTCTCAGCATTGAGGTTTTTGGTTTTGTTTTTTTTTTCCCTTTATTAGATTCGTCATCAAAATAAAAAAAAAAAATTAAAAAAAATCATACTTCTGATTATATTAAATTAGACCAAAGTCATAACCTCTCATAACTTGATTTAGATACTGGGTTTGAAGTATGAAGTTCTCATGTCTCATTCCTTTCTTTTCATGGATAATTTAAATTCATAGTTCCCAAAGGCTAGTGTTGGTCAAGTAGAAGAGGAAGGCTCTGCCAGTTTTTTACACTTATTGTGCCACAATAGTGTTAATTTCTAAAAAAGGAATTTTTTTTATTTTTCATTTTTTAATTCAGGTTAACAGCAATAGTTATGTGATGTTTTGCCTTATTCTTAGGCATGAGTACACACAGATGCATGCCACTGTGAGTTCACTTGAGTGAGCCTGAGGATAAAAATTCCGGTAACAAAAACGTTTGGTTAGATCAACTTCCTCACTCTTCAGGTCTAATGTTCACAGAGTAAAATCCTGCTCTGTTTAGTGGTTCTGTGCCACTTTTTTGACACTGTTTAGCACTGCTTCTGCCTTTCTCTAAGGATCTAATTGGACATGAGAGTTGTGGAGACTGAGTTTGCTGCATGAAAGGATAAAATTCAGTCCTGGAGAATAATCAGTTCCCTTTAACATGGGGACTTTTTTTATCAGGAGTCATGAGTTAGATGGGGTTTTATGAGCTTCCTGTAATGCTAACATCCTCAGAGATATATTGACACAAAGCTCTGAATGAGTGGTGGAATTTCACATCAGTTTTGAAGCAGTATTACATTTATTATTATAAAATAATATTGTATACTGCTCTGACCCCACATATACGTAATGAAGTAAGAAGTTTGTCATCTGATGATGTGATTTTACTTTATGAATCACTTTTGCTAAGCTGATGAAATTCAAGATACCACAGGCACTCTTTAAAGGGAACTTCATTTACTTCTGCACACATTCTCTACCCCTTGCATAGGTCAATTGTAAAAACTCAGGGTGGCCTCTTCTATTTAATTTTCTGCTCTGTTACTCAGAGACAACTTCAGAAATTTCTGTGCAGTTTAGAACATTCAATAATAGTTTCAGAAATCTTACCAGTCAGGTTGTCTCCAATGTCATGACAACACAGAAACTGACCTGATTTCACACAAGGAATTATAGAAGTGTTCACTTGCACATTAAGTGTTCATGTGTGGCTCAGTGACCCTCAACAGAAAAATGGAGGCCTTAGAGAAACTGGGCCTTCTCTCGTATAGTTCTGCCTTTAAAATAGAACTAGCTCTCCCAGAAGATCATGATGAAAAGATAGAACATTGACAAGTATTCTAGTATACCACGTGAAGACTGAAAGGCAAAATAATGTGTATAAAAGGGACCAATTCCTCAAAGCAAAAAGACCTATGATTTTTTTATGTGAAAGAGGAAAACCATCAGGTTTGGAAAGTTGCTAACACTTCTTCACATACACAGTGCTATTACCTTGCATTTGCTTTTTTTCTTTCCTTAGGCTTCACGTGTTTACAATGTGTTACTAAGACACCATGGGTGTCTCTTTTAACATCCACAATGGTATCACAAGCTGTAACACAGTTAATAGTTTAAGGGTGAGTACTTTCGTCAGAGCATAGCAAGATCCTGAGAGGGATGTCATCTGACAATATGAGACTTCATCTTGGAAAGTCATATCCACCATTACTGAAACAGATGTAACTCCAGTGAAGTGCTTTTCAATGTGACTGTTACACTTTCTGCAATCTATTCTGCTTCTGAATAAAGAAAAATATCAATATATTTGCCCATTAGATTTGAATGAAGAAATATTCCTCCGCAATAAATTGTTCTTACTTGTTTAATAGTCCGCTTGACACCTTCCATCATGCCAATAAGTGTCATACCTCAGATTTGGTTTGTCTCCTTAGCTAGTGAAAAGCAGTGGAGAAATTTATATTATAATGTTGCCTTTTCAACTGTTACTCTAACTGTTCTTCTTCTAACACATTGTAAAGAACTGCAATGGACAAAGTGTATATTTTAGAATTGTGTTGTATATATGGATGGATAATCTCATCATAATTTCATATATATTCATAAAATTTCATATAGTAATCATACCACCCTCTCTTTTCCTCTAAGTTAAAGTATCTTAGCCATGCTACAAAACTTTCTTCAGGATATGCTCTAAATCCCACTGAAATTGGATCCTTCCCATTGATTGCTGAGGATTTTAGGTTAGTTTTCAAAGGCCCAATAACAGAGTGCTACTGAAGAAAAGAGACATGTGTAAATTAGCACAGCCTTTTATGCCTTTCAAGAAATTTCTCCACAAATTTGTCAGTGGATGAAAACACCCATAGAGATCATCATACACCTATGAATTATTTGATGTTTTGTAAGAAATTACCCTAGATGATCAACAACAGCAAATTCACTTATCAGCTGCATGATGCTGGTGAATTCCTGTAGAGTTAGATGATTCATTGCTTTTATGAATGCTATTTTATGTCTTGTCATTTCTCTTTGAACAGCTACTCATTCTGTGGGAGACAAATTTTTGTGTTTCTCTTTTATGCTTCTTAATGTTTTCACTTTCTAGAAAATCAGCAAGTATGTGGGGGTGGTATCACTCATCTATTTGCATCTCTTCTTCTTTCTATTACTGTTTGTTTGGTGGATGGTATAAAATATAACACATACTTCTGGATTTCTTTATAATTTGTGACTGTGATGTGACAGTACTGTCATAATAAATCGAATTAATACAAATACTTATACTTTTCTATGCAATGTGGGTGTTAGGAGATTTTGAAGAAAATGAAATAATTTTTCTTTAAAAAAAAATATTTTCTTAAAAAAAAAAATAAAAAACAACAACAACAACCAAAACACTTTGCTCTGAAATACACTTACCTCTGAAATTAATTTCACAGTATCCAAAAGCTGTTCATGACAGTACTTGACCATGATGCGCTGCTTTGCTCTCTCTCTTTGGTAGTGTATGACAATGATGTGGCTCCTACATTGGTATATGGGGATTACTACTCTGTCTTCTTTCCCAAACTGAATTCTGCCTTGTACCTGTTTGTCAAATGGATAGGGATCTTATAAACACTTCTGTGCTACTACCAGGTGTTAAAGGCCGTAATTTATGCCCCATACTTACACATAAAGCCATTTCTGTAACACTTTTAACTCTAGTGAGTCAGTGCTTTATATCACTAAAAAGACATCAGTACCTCTAGAAGACAGATCTCTCCTTCTTTTCATTAATGGCTCATCTTTATTTTGATACTGTGCTAACAACTGTACCAAAAATATTTACTGGCAACAAGCTAGTCATGTCTAAATGTATGAATAGTTGCAACTTTGGAATTTAAACCTTTTAAACTATTTTATTTTGTGTTCTCTGTGAATTTGTTTTTTTAAGAAATTATTAGTTGAAATTTGCTTGAGATGCTGGTGTGTTAACAGCACAGTTGTGAAAGATAGGGGGCTATACCATGTGGAATACATCAGTGGTTATTAAATTGTTGTATTTCTAGTTAAGAAAGACTATCTTAGCAAGGCCAAGCAGGGAAAATGTAGCTTCAACAAACTCTGGAACACAGCAGCTTGGGAGAACAGAAGTAATTTATTTCCTAATTCATAAGTCAAAACATATGACAAAGCAAAACAGTCTATTGTGGTTGCTGAGAGTATGCAGGGGCTAAAAAGGGATAAAAAGGAATTAAGGATGATTTTCAGTGAGGAAAAATGCTTATTCACACTGTAAAAACAACTCTTAAGACAAAGGAAAGTGTCAGCAATTAAATATCAATTTCATTGTGCTATTTATATACATGTACACATATACATCCATTCATACATACAGATAGATACACATATACACAGACAAATACATATATACATATGTATATCATATATGCATTTATAGAAGATATATCTGTAATTTTGACCATCCAGAAATTTCAAAGTATTGTGCAAAGGCTAACCAATATACTCACAGAGCAATCCCGTAAAAAAATACTTTATAAACAAAGAAATTAAGCTGCAGAGAGGTTAACAGTCTTCATCATGTCCACACAAATCAAGTTGTGTTTATTCCTTGTTATTATCAAACATAAAAAAAGCTATCATCATGTATTGCTGGTGAAGAATTGGGTTGTAGGAAAAAAAGGAGAAGGGTAAGTTAGTTCCGGGTGGGAATGCTCACAGAACCAAAGCATTATTTTAGCATCATTTTAGGAGTGGAGAATAAATTTAGTAGAGATGTTTTAAGTAGTAATTACTTAAGGCCCAAAGGGGAAAAAAAAAAAAAAAAAAAAAGATGAGGAGCAAAAGTCTCCACATTTCATATGGTCACTCTATCTTTCCTTTCTTTTGACCTAGTCATAGCTTTTGAATGTCATGGTGAATTAACTGTTTGACAGTTTTAACATGTATCCAGAGGAATAACACACCAACAAAAGATGGCACTGAGCTTTTCTGTTCAACTCCATTTCTGTGTCAACTCTGAGTACAGAAGTGAGGCATCTATAGTGCTAAATGTGAGCTGGGTCCAAGGCTGAACTATTTGGCCTTGAAATACTAATTGCAGTCATAAGGTAACATCACAGTCTTTTATTTTCTAAAGCTTAGCTGTGATTGTATGGGGGCTTCAGAACACTATCTTTATGCACAGTGGGATAAATTAGTGCTTAAGGCAGACACTTGTCTGACCTTGCTTGTACTTTACATGTAGGGAATACCAGGTAGAGGACTGTTGTGCAACTCCATCATACAGTAAAGGGTCTTGATCATGTAAAGGGTCTGGATCATGTTATAGTTTCTGCTGCTTGACTTGCGGGTAGATGGATGAGATAGGACTAGAAATCACATGTGTATTGGATTTTGTCCCTTAAGGGGCATACATAAAACACGTAGAAGTTTGAGTCTGTGTCTTTGTCAGAACACCCAAGTCAGTTCAATCCAGGATAGCTGTAAGTAGTCCCACCCCCAGGTTAATGTGCTCTCATTTTTTTTGCTGTGATGACAGTGTGAAATTCATTTTGCCATTTCTTTTTCATGAGATATATGGAATTGTTCTATACTTTCCTGATCCGTGGAAGAGTGAGAGGAACCAGGGGATTATACGCATCCTCAGTGAGGTAAACCTGGGCTGAATTTATCATTAGACTACTGCAAGAAATTTTTGCATGCATATGAGAGGAACAGAGAAACATCTGAGTTTTCCTCTGCCATGGATTTTGAGTTGTTTTGAAAATTAAATTGAAATAAAAATTTCTCTATTAATTTAACCTCTTCTTGAGATGGTGACTGATTGGCATATGTTTTCTAACTCTTTTGTCTCTAATTTCCTCATTTTTTTTCTAAATTGAACAAATTGACTTTAAATTGAAAACTTCAGTTTCTTAATCTATTTACATCTGTATCTTTCTTTGGGCATAGATTCAGCCACATAGAATAAACTCTCTCCTATTTTTTTTCTTTCACCTGATCTACATTTGAAGCAGCAGAATAGACTGATTCTGCTTTCTTCTATGATCTGTAAAGAATTTCTCAATGATCACAGGGCCAGTATATGACACACAATCAGGAGTTCCTACCAGTCGTATTTATGACTTTCTGACCTATGGATTTTGTCTTTTCAGACTGTGTTTTGACCATTTCTGACTTTGTTTCTCTAGCAATAATATCTCCAGTATTATTATTGTCTTTTAATACATATGTGTAGTGCTTGATTATGTAGTCACATGTATCCCTGTTTAGGGTATCATGCCACTGTCTCTGAACTTTCATATGCCAGTCCCAAAAAAGACTTGTACACTTGTTTGGGCTTAAGTTATGTGAGACAATTGAGGATTATAGAATAATTTAGGCTGTGAAGAAC
>JAWWTY010000088.1:17597648-17619273 GCA_035222235.1 Margarornis squamiger
CCCCCCGCCTCTTTTTTTTTTTTTTTTTTTTTTTTAACTAATCCTCTTAAAGATTGTGCTAAGTAATGAAAGGATGGGATGAAAGAGGCCTTTTCATTACTACCACATAAACTGCTTGTGTAAATGTTTCATTAACACATTGCTTGACCGGTGTTTGGTCCTCCCCGCCCCCACGGGCGCTATGGTTCTGCTGCAGCTTGCGAAGCGAAATGCGTGATTTACACGTTTGAGAGAAACATTCCCACACTTGAATACCGGACTATTCTTTACAGAAGGAAAGACCTACAAAAAAAACCGTTGTGGAAGACATTTTAATTTACAATTCTTTTTTCATATATGCTTAAAAAGATCTGTTACTTCCAACTACACAAGGATTTTGTTTTACAGTTTTGCGAGGTTCCTCTAATACACGTTTGTCTCTAGCAAGCACCCGCAGGCAACACGACATTTATTAAACATGATGGGTTTGAAGAGATATTTATAAGTTTTTATTTTCTTGGAGGAAAAGGCAAAGGGTTTCAAAGGAGGTTTACCCTTTTGTACGCTGAAAAACAGGCAATACATTACCTTTTAACCTCATGGGTACAGTCAGCTTCTTCAGAGCAGTGTAGAGAGAGAAAAAGGTTTTAAATTGTGAAGGCATGCAGCTTGTGTTTGAACCATGTGTTTGAAGCATCCTGCAGTCTTTCCCACTCATCATATGACTGTAGACATGAGGTTCCTTGTCCGGCAGCTAATCCTGTATACTGGGCATTCTCATGATATTATTCAAAGGGAAATAAGGTATTGGTTCTCATACAGTCGTTTTCATCTGTGGAAATAAAAAGCACCTACAAGCATGCACTGCTTTCATGCTAACAATGTCAGACATATAGGGCCAGCTAGACCTGGCACATCAGCATCAATGTCAAGTAATTATGTTGAAACCAACACTATTGCTCAGGGAAGCCTTTGCTGGAATTTCTCTAGGTTTACACAGATACGATCAGAAATAGATTCAGCACATGTTGAGTAACATTTGAATTAAAAACACAAAAAAATAATTTCTCTTTTAAAGCAGGCATTATTTTACTAAGGAAAATGAGAAAACACCAGACCTGTTATCACAATCATCTCTATTCTTTTTGGATGGAACACTTGAAAATATTATCACAGTTGCATTCTACTGCCACTATGTTTACCTGAAATTAGACAAATAAATTGAAAACTGATTTAAAATTCAGCCTGTATACTGCAACCAGGTGCTTATTTTCAACCCCATTTTGTTGCATTAAAATATCTCATTCATTGGTATGAACCTGACAGTTACTATGGTTAATATAAGTTCCACATTTAGTTTAGTATATGTAAGCTTGTTGCCACCATGACCATGATCTGTTTTCAAAGTGAATAGATTCATTTGGATCAACAGTCCCTCCAGGGGTAAATGCTTAAACATATTCAACCTTCGCAAGAGCTGAAAACATCAATACCTTCATAAAGCCACTTTGATTTTTATTGACTAAAGTTGCACTGCTAATTCACATACATCACTGTATACTTCACTGAGCTTTTAACATGGTACTTGATTTATAGAAAGAGTGATTCAATTTCTACAAAGAAGGGGTAGGATAAGATGTCCCTCAGATTCTTTCTTTAGCTCAGACATGCTGAAAGTCAAAGGAAGCCTACTACTGCAATACAAAAATTGCTCAATAAATGTTCATGTGCACTACATATTTTGCTTGCTTAGTAACAGGAATGTAGATGTGTCAGATAAGGGGCAATCAATTATCTAAACATGTTGCTAATGTGACTGCAGCAAAACCGTTGAATTATTTCTTAGCAAAAATTGTTTCTGAAGGGCACTTCTCCTGCTCTGCTCTGTACAGGTAATAAAGAAATTTGTAAAAAAAAATAATTTCAGTGCTTTTTTTTTTAAGTATTTTTTTTTTAATTGAGAAACGATAATCACTGATTCCCTACAGGAAACCTTTAAAACACACAGGTAAGCCCACATATACAGCATACATAACCCCATATAAATAATTGGAGGGCTTATGTTTGATGTGACTTTGCAATGTTTGTTTGATGTCACATCAAGTACAGACTTGAAAATGTCCTGTGTAGTTCCATAACTTTAAGCAGCTGCAAACTGATAGTAATAAACAAAAGTTTAATCAAACAAACTGAGAAGAAAAGCTCAATTACTTTGTATATATTCATATTTGTGGGGCTTCTTTCACAATGAGAACAATCACATTGGAATGATCTCCCCAAGGCTGGACATTTTGAAAGATTCATCTGGACAGGGTGATAGGCCATTTTGTCTGGAGGGTGCTTTAGCCAAGGAAGGTTGAAGCAAATGGTCTTTGAGGTCCCCTTCCAACCTGGTATTCTATAATTCTATAATTCTATGGTTGTATATCTTAGTGAAGTTTTCCTGAACTATACTCTTTCAGATTGTTCTTGGCTTGAAGCCAGATCCAACAAATTGCCATGCATATATTCACTGGCTCTTATAAACAGTTCTGTTAAATGAAGCTCAATCAAAACTACCTGGCTTTATTCCCAAGAGTTTGAAAAGTCTTGCTTGGACTGATCACTAGGGCCTCATTGAGAGAAGGAATTTTCCCCTCACCACTGTCATTGATAGTCCACTACCCCCGGTGCAACCCTTAGCATAAAAAAGACCAAATGCTGCAGACTTACTCTGTGCTCCTGAGGGATCTGAGGACATGCTTGGGAATAGCACATTTCTCATTAGTGAATTCTCTATCCATTACTTTTAGAGGAGAAAGAGCATTAAATATTAAAGTCATAAGGCAACCTTTTCCAGAATTTATAAGCTGTATAACTTCTGCAGATGATGGTTGAGCTTATGTGGGGGCTGAAATTGAAGGCTTGGATTATAGAAATGATACTGACATGAAAGCAATACAAAAAAATAAAGAATGGTAGAGCAGATACTTTGTCAGGATGGTATTTGTTGGATTAAGCTGCTCATAAACAGAAACATTTTTGCAGTTACAAGAGAATTCACTTTTACAGAGGAGATAAACTTAGGCATACTATAGGGCCCATCAGCATCTCACAGTTAATTAAAGGAGTGAATGGAAAGCATCAAGGCTTGCTCCCCTCTGCATGAATAATTCACTGCCTGTATCCTTTATTAAAGCCAGTTACTTTACCGCAATGATTTCCAGCCTTCCATGCACTGGCCTTAGAAATGAGAGATAAATTGCAACAAAGCCTGCAGCTATATTAATAAATTGAAATGAACACTTATTTGCTCATCTAATTAGAACTATAGTTTTTTCCAAATGGTGAAATAATGCATTAGCTTGGCAACCAATACCTGCTGCAAGAAATAATTAATAGAAACATTTTCTTAGGAAATTCTCCTTCACTGAATGCAGCAGTTTTGCTCCTGATTTTCTTTCCTTTAAATTATTTGTATTTTGCAGTAAGGATCTATTGTGGATTTTGCACTGCTAGAGAGGAGGAAACTTATGTGTTTGAAGTGCCTGTAGGTAGTCATAAACTTGCAAATAAAGTAAGAATGCATAAACCTACTTTCACCAACACTCTACTAAAAGTGTAATGTCACAATATGCACTTTAAACAGCACCTGAAGAATGTGATAACTTTTTCAAACCTTTGATTAACATCATAGCCAATTAAAGTGTTTCAAAACTAACAATTTGCTGATTTTCCAACTGTACCAGCCTAATAAAGTCTGTTACCTCTGTCTGCAAATCTCATCTTGAATTCACTAATTTTATTCCTTTTTATTTTCAAATATAATTGCTTAAATTACCAGTTAAGGAAATGCATGGTCAAACAAAGTTTTCATATCAGTGTGGTTTTGGCTGTGAAAGTAACAGAGCTATAATACCTCCTTCTTTGTAGATGCAGTTTGAATTATCAGAATTTTACCTTTTCCGCTCTTCAGCAACTCACAGAATAGAAGAGTGTCCAGGTCTCTGCATTAAGCCTGTCAATCCCATCTTTTGTTATCACTGATGCCAACACACAAATTCAGTGCCTTCATATTTTTCCTCCCCTAGCAGTAGGCCAACAAGAACCCTGAGTTTGGCTGAAAAATGATAGTTGTGCCAAAAGATTCTGATAATGTGTTGTCAGTGTGTGCATGTAGATATCGATATAGATTTTCCTATAGGTTTCCATAGATACCTGGATAGATATAAAAGACAGAGGTGTGTATGGGAATAGATCAAATGGTATGAAGCCAAACTACTACTCAGACCCATACCACCATGAGAAAAGATGCAGTGGAGCCGCAGTATTTTCAGCACAGTTTTGGGAATGCTTGGCTCTGGTGTATAACCACTATAAGTTAACATTGGAATGGATTATATTGCAGCATAGGGAAAAAATGGAGATTGGTGATTAAAAAAAGGATTTTTCCTAACAGAACAATTTTATTTCTTGTTTGTTTGGCTTTTTCGGTTTTTTAGTAATATTAAATTTGTCAGCTACATATGACCACTAGGAATTCTATTTAAAAAAACTCTGAAATTATCTGTCTTTAATAGGTTTTATTTTTTTTTTTTTTAATAATCGTTAAATAGTTTAGGGGAATATTTAATTCATGGTCATGGAATTAGACAGCATGAGTTTGAGCTTGCAATTGTTTTTATTTGGGGATTCAGGCATATAAAAAGGTTTGAATGTGCAGTCTGCTTCCTCCTGGCATGCATTCATCCAGCATGGGAATGTAAAGCTTGTGTGTTTAAAGAAGCATGTCAAAACTGCTTTGTAAAGAAGGGGGTAAAAAGCCCCAGACCAAGTGACAGGCCTAAGTTTAGTGTGGTAATCATATTCATTCCTCTCGCAACCCAAGGAGCTCCACTGTAGAACTTAAATGAAATGAATGGTGTTTCAGACACGCCGTTAGTGATTTTATATGGTCAGTGTCATTTTTCTTCTTCTGGCAATTCAATTTGTTCCTATTATGCCAAGGTCACAGATTGGGAAATCTCAGACAACATTACTTCTCTCCTTTGATGCAAAGGGTCAGTGGATTAGTACAAAGGAGAATTAATCCAGTGTGTTGGATCACCAAATTATATTTAAGTCATTTTTAATGAATGACTAGGGGTTCCTATTAGTTTTCTTGAAGAAAATAGAAGCAAGCCTACAAACAACTGCTTCATAAATGAATATTCAAGGAAAAGTATGACTTCATTGTCAGTTCTAATTGCTAGTTTTGCCTTATTAGTAGAAGCTTTCTGTAGCTGAGTTTGACATACATTTGTTTGCACACTGTTATTAGTCAAGACTCAGTGAAGTCGTGTAATTAACACCTCCACATTATCTCATGCAGTGAAAGCAAAGAGTAAAACAGATGACTCACTTTGTTTCAGCTTTGCTCTTGTTTTCTGATACAGAAGTACTTAAGAAGTGTGAGCTCGTCAGAGTGCCATATGGAATCAAGAGTAAGCATTAAAGGGTTTTCAGGAAGGAGTTCATCAAAGCCCATTAAGAGCTAAACGGTAAGGACTGAGCGAGTTCACGGTGCTACTGCACAGTGGTGATGTAACACTCTACCACTCTGGTTGAGTTGGTGTGAGCTTTTGAGGCTGACTGCTGCTCTCTGTGTGTCTGCTTGTGTGGTTAAGTCTCTACCTAATGCAGGGAAATGATGTATTCATATAGTCATTCTCTGCTGTGTAGGACAGCCCCACATTAAGGTAATTGCATGTTTTAAGCCATCGATAGCACAGCACGTGCATGTTGTGAAATCGTGCTGTGAGTATCAACATAAACTACGATGTGGAAAACATAAGTTTTACATAAGGATTTTCCATGCTTATCATTCAAGTGTTAGAGGTTAAAACTCTTCATCGTTTTCAGGTACAAGCTCCTTACTGAAAGTCAAATATTTTTAGGTACTCTTTCACAAAAGAGCCATAGAACAAAGTCACAAGATTGCAGGAATACGCATTTTAAACGAAGACATAATTATCTCCTAAGCATCTGGTTTCAGGAAAATCATCTTTTTAGATGAAGTTTACCTCAAATTTAATCTGTCTGTCGAATTTTTGTGCTATGTATAAAAAAAAAATAACTCTTGTTTGTTTGTTTGTTTGTTTGTTTTGCAACATTATAATGAATGAATGAAAACAAAAAATACAACCCTCAAAATGAGGAAAAGCTCCACAATCCAAGATGATTGCAAGAATATTTTATTTCAACCTCTCAGTGCAGCCATTCAGTTAACAAGTATTCCCAAAGCAATATGAAATCCAGACATTAAATTATTATTGAGAGCTCAGCTGACTTAAATACTCAGATAATAGCAAAGCTTGTTTACTGGATGGAAGCTGTCCAAGAACATTTGAAGAATTAACATGTACGTGGAATTTCCCACAGTTATGAAATAGCCATCAGAAGAGGAAATGACTGAGTGCAATTGAATCCCTCAGAGCTGATGTCTTTGGTTGTAAGTATTTGCGGGACTGATAATAGAACCCCACAGTTTGCCACCGTTTGCGTCATTATCACCTCTATTGATCTAATCACCCCATGTGCTCCTACTTTATTATTTTGCTACTCAAGAGTAACTATCTTAAGTGACTGGGTCACAAATGTTATCATATTACTGTGATTTGAAGAATTATTAAAGATGGGTCACTTCATTACTGAGATCCCAGAGGTGCTGTGTGTAGCAAAGCTGCATTAGTTAAGTTCAGTGGAAGCTGGCAGGGGCTTATGCACAGCTACGCCTGTCTGTTCTTTACCTCAAGACTAACAGTGCTGCTACTGATGCATTTTTAGGTACATACTGCTGTGCATGTTCAGCCAAACTAAAATGGGTTCATAAAAAACATCAGTGGGATCAGGTTCTTCAACTTTGCAGTAGTTCATAGCATGGGGTAGCTTGTCCTGAAATAGCATCCTGCAATGGTTTGTAACCTTCAAACAGGATTTCTAATAATAGAGTTGCATCTTGCTTTGGTCACTGACCCAATGACTACAGACATCCAGAATGAAGCACACACTATACACTAATGTAATCTAAACATTTCTAGTTCATAGACAATAATCTGGGACACTCTCATATTCTAGAAGTACTCCTGAGAGAAATGTTGCTGGACTGGTTTCAGAATAAGTGAATTTCGTGTCTGATTTTTCCAAAACTGAAAGGAACTAAGTACAAATCTCAGCAAAAGGAGTTATTTAGGCATTTTGCTCTGTCTCTTGGACTTGTACTAGTTCACACTAGAAAATCTGCAATAAGGGAAAAACAAGGAGTGCAGCTGCCTTAGCAGAAGAGTAAAGCATGGACGTATTTGTTTACACGTGCTAGAGATTATCTTGGCTTGATTAGCAAATTACCACCAGAGTAAACTACAATTTAGTTTTACCATCCTCTGTGTTTGCACTGGCTGATACACCGTTTTCCTGCTACTCCCTACAAAAAAACAGACTAGCCTTTCAGATGAAGAAAGTCTGTCTTTGTACCATGGAGGGCAAATTCCCCTTCTCATCACCAGAAAGCTGCACAACACAGTGTGCAGAACAGTGGCCCAGCAGTTATGGTCACAGTGGATCCCTGCCTCAGCTCCATCATAAGGACCCCTTATGTGCTGTTATCTATTCTACCATCTCTCAGTACTTCTATGGAAGGGGGCTAAGGCACTCTGCTTCTGCACAGCATATGCATGGTATCTGAGATACCATGCTAGGTAAAAGCCAAATTATATTTTTTGTTTACAATATCATGCTGTGTCTGGAATGAGGGAGACACTTCTTTCATATTTGGTGCTATTAATGCACACGTTGCTATAGACTATATATTAAGAAGCTTGTCTGATGTTTAGAACATCTGAGTATTAATATTGGTAATGTTGGTTGTTACAAGCAGCTTATGCCCATTTCATTGGTTAAACTGCAAAAGAAGATAAATGGGTTAAAATCTTGTAATTAAGTGTGGCAACAAATGTTTTCCAGTGAGGTTATTGCTACCACAAGCTTTATTCAATGGTTCATAAGCAGCAGCCTCTGGTTCTGTGTTCTGACTAATGACAAATTAACTATTTCTTAGTAGTTAATAAAGACTTTTCACCAATCTGCATACAGAACATGATTTCCTCTGTTGGTAATTAACACTGTCCCCTGGGACCCAACTCCATATATCCATACTGAAATCCCTATCGGCAAAGACGAAAAGCAACAAATGTAATACCATTTCACTAGAGATTTTTTTATTTTTCTTTTAGACTGACTATTTAAATCAACCAAAACAGAAAGGCTGGCTATTTAATGACTTATAGTTTGCTGAATAGTATCCATTATATGGTTATCTTCTTTCCTATTTCTTTTTTTGTTTTATTTTTTACCCTCGGATCTCAAAAGCAGGAGCCTAGAAGTAGTTAATGATCTACAAAAGTGAAAAGGATAGGAATGAAGGTGGGAGTTGTTTGATTTTTCTAAAAGCTAACTGGAGTTGGTGGGAAAAAAAACCACCAGAGAACACTAATAAATACATGCCTTGTAATAGTAAAAGGAAAAGGTACACCTAACCTTTTTAAATATCCTAAGGGCAGAGGTTTGCTTTTCAATGAAAAGGTCATCTAGAATGAATTAAAGTCATTTTCCTGCTGAGGTCCAAGCATGTGGCTTCACTTTGAAGGTTGGAATGAAGTTGTTCTTATCCATGTATCCTGCAGATGCAGTTTTACAGAGCGTGCTGCAAAAAGCTGTCATATGTTTTCAGTCTGTCCAGGGAAACAAAAAATTGTGACAATTACTATATTGCCTCCCAATATGAAGTTTATAATTTACTATTAAAGGTAAAATACTTCTATAAGTTAGTTATTTTGTGCTCTTTTAGTGACATTCTTCTGTCAATACTTCTTGTGTTTAATTTTTTGTCATTTTTCTGTGTTAAATGCTTTAGTTGATATCTCTGCATAAGTGAAATCACTCCAGAAGATATAACAGAGAGAATTTTGTACTACCAGCATGACAAATATAGACACTGGGACAGCACATGTGAGAGAAAACTTCTATACACCAATCTAAAATGTATTCATACAAATCATAGAATGCAGTTTGCATTATAAGGATTTGTTATTGAATATGTCGTTTTTCCAAAGATCTTACCCCAAAAATCATTTCCCCAAGGACATATACTCAGAAAACTAAGTCAGCAAAATATAAAAGAATAGTACTCTGCCTTTCACATTGTTCGAAGACATATTTAAAGTTTTCCAAATAAGTGCCTTCAAGTATAATGAGAAAAATAGCTTAGAAGAGGAATCAAATATCATCAAAATTTCTCCAGAACAGATCTTTACAAAGAATTCCAATGGCTATTATCCTTCTATCGTCTTTTACCTCTTCAGCTGGGGTGTCAGCTGAAATTGTTACCAACAAGTTTGCTTTGCATTGGTTGAAATTTTTGTACGGAAAATGAACAGCTTTTTCTTTCTCAGGCAGCATCAAAGTAATGCTAGAAGTGCAACCTGTGGCTGAGACAACATGGGTTCTTGAGTGTTCAAGAAATAATGACCATGGCTTAGTTCAAATTCTGAAGTGTAAGGATAGGAGAATGGCAATTTATCCCCCCTGTAAAATCTCTTATTACAGTTATTCTCACAAATCTGGATGCCTGGAGCCTCTCATGGGTTTTAGGTGTGCAAGGCAGGAACACTGATGGGAACATGGGAGCCCACTGACTGTCTGGGTGCAGCATCTGTATCTATTATGATTTTGGTGAAACACACAAGGTTAAGATTGACTGGAACTTTTTTTTTTTTTCCTCTCAGTACCTTAGATGACTGTCTTCTAAAGTACAGAGAATATTTCTGAGAAAAGCAGCTTTGAGACTGTACTTCTTCACACCTGTAGAATATGAGAAGTACGAAAAGTACCAGTCAAAATAGAGATACAGATAATTGACTATTTGGAAAGCTGTTAACTGCCTCTCTCCAAAATAATTTCTCTCTTTATTATTTCTTTTTCTCATTCTTTTTTTGGAAATTTGCCGTTTCATAAAATATATGTCTGTTTGTTTTCATTCCAAAGCATCCCTCTGTTCTGGTTAGGTTCCACAGGAGGGTTCCAGCTTGTAAAGGTTAACTGTGCAGAAATCAAGGCTTTGTGCATTTTTGCAAAGGTCACACTCATCAGTAGCTCTGGAAGGACTGCTGGGAAGGGCTATAGTAAGTACCCAATGATTGAACCATGGCTCCAGGTTTCATTTCTTTTAAGAATACTGTTACAATCACTGGTTGTGTCACTAAGAGATAAAGAGGCTGCTCAGTCACTTGAAATTCAATTTGTACATTACTCAAATCTACCCCACCTCCTTCCTTCACGGTGCCTGGCAGCTGCTTGCTAGCACTCTGAATTTCAAATGCCTGAGCTGCAGGAAGCAGTTTAATAAATGAGATAGGTTTTGATTAATGTAACAAGCTGAAAATAGACAATGATGCAATGCATATCTCAGCAAGAAACACAGATTCGGATCAAATCTCTCTGTGCTAAGGAAGGCTGCAGAGACTTCACCCAGAGATGAATATTTATGTTTTGATAACACCTTGAAGGTTCAAAAACTACCAATATGTAAGATTTAGACCTCTAATCCCTTTAAGTCTCTAAGCATCTACTACAGGTGACTGTACAGTCATGGAGTTCAAGTCTAGATTAAGTATTTGACATTGACTGAGTTCCAGCAAGGGCACTGTGCACTTCACCACAACGTGCTGGTTCTATCTGGAAGAAAGATATCCTGTATTTCTTTCAGCATTAGGAATGTAAGCAATCATTTGCTGTGCTGTGTACAAAACAATGACTTAAATGTGTCAGGTTTAATTAGTAATTCACCAGCCTACGAAATGCTGACATGCTTTGACAGTGTTTCAGGCAAGCACTCAGTATGGAGCTTGAACTCTTCCAATGCTGGTCTGTGGTTTTAATGCTTGGAAACCTTTCCCAGTTCCTGCTCCCTCAACCCACAGACACTCAGAACATTCAGAACTGGTATTATGTTAAAATTCTTCTTCACAGTTTTACACAATAATATTTCATCGAGGTAATAGGTAACTGTGTCTCATGAAAGGAAGGAGCTGAAGGTGTCACTGAACATTATTAACACTGTCTTGTGCATACAGAAAAAGTAACTAATATATATTTACTGGAAAGGTCTAAATTATGAAGCCTTGACTCTTTTTTTTTCTTTTGTGTGGACTCTCAGTCAGATACAGCAAGACATTGGGCCTGGAGAGGCAGGTTGCTTCCAAAGGTAAGTGAATGTCCGGTCTTTGGATTTGAACACCAATTCCTTATTGGCAAACATTTCCCTCAGGCCTCTAATTCATTTGTTTTACAGAATGGGAGCTAGTCAAGGAACAGCTTTGTACTTCTCCACTTTTTTTTGTGAAAATGTATTCTATTTTATGAAATAATTATGAAACCTTGGAATTGTTTTTCTTTGTATTTTTTGCAATTTGGAAAGCTAGTTATGCTCTCTGTGTTGTCTAATACAATGTAATGCAAGGTAAAATCTGCATTTGTTTTCTTAACATGTCCAGAGAGTAAACTGTTGGGTAATGAATAGTTCTGTAATATTACATGAAGTGCCACTGAAAGCAGATTGGTTTCTTAATTGAAAATTATTTTAAAATTAAAGTTATTAAAAATTGAAAATTATTGCATAATTTTTAGTTGTGTTCTTATAATCATACAGTGTGTGTTCCTCTCACTGATAAAAATTACTTGTGTTAATCACTGTTTGTGAACAATTGAATAAACACTATTTCTACAATGAAAGTTTCTGATTCCAAACCCAGAGAATTTAATATTTCTTTGGATATATGAAATCACCATGAAAATCTGTACTGGAAATATCATTAACAGTATATTCTGGTACACTGGGTTGTGGATTAACAGTGTTGCTTTTTAAACGAAGTCATTATATTTGAAACCTCTTTCTGTGTTTATTTACCTTTATTCTCAAAGTCAAATATGCTATAAGCTTATGGTCTAATTTCATACATTTAATTTTATCCTTGCTTCATTTTTATCTGGGTTATCTATGCTCGCTCTCCTCCTGCCCAGCAAATCAACTACCCATACAGTTCAGAGTCTATTATGGCTTGTTTAAAATTTTAAAACTATGAGGACAATAAACCAATAAAGTGTTAACTCTCTGATAAGTTTTACACCATGAATAACAAACATTTTCAGTCAGCAGTTTGCAAACAAAGCATGGGCTAATATTTGTTTGTGTAAACCATTCAGCACAAATGCATAAAAGATAATTTGTGAAAATCAGAATTAGTTTGTAACTGATTTACATACAGGAAAAAGGCTGGAATCATCAGATATTTCACTCTCAATTAATAATTAAATCAGCCCTTCTAGAGATGCTCAGAATATCAGGATGCCATATTTTCAATAATTAAAATCAGAAAAACAAAACCCTGAAAATTAAATTGTCCGGTTTAATTCTGATGTGAATCTATAGTGTTATGGGTAAAAAACAGAAGAGCAAAGCAATTCTGGTGAACACACTGGCTTTGACTTGAACTTCAATTTCAGAGCTGATAAGGATGAAAAAAAAGGGTTTATTCTGGTATTGCCAGAATTTCCACAGAAGTTGTTAGTTGGCTTTAGATAATTTTTTTAGAGGCTTATTGAGAGAAAGTGAGGGAAAAGATAGATCGTTTTTCATCTCGTTTTGATATATCTTTGTTGTCAGTGTGACCCATTTCTCAAAGAAGCAAACTATGTTTCCCGTGTCTGTGGAAGAAACATTCTTTAGCTAGGAACCTGTGTGTGAAAATAAATGGAAAATAAAAGCATTGTTGTGGCCTGTTTTTCAAAGTTCAGGAAGTAATTTCTTTCTTCTGGCATATAAACAAGCATAGTAGACAGAAAAAGAAAAAGGATTTATGGGAAGGAGGAAAAAGACAGTAAGAGAAATTTAACTAAAAGGTAAGGTGTCCTTGAAGAAACGTATCAAGAGTTTTGATATGGGGATGTATTCCTATGTGGGTTTAATCCTGCTAATTGAAACACTGAGCTAAAGATTTATTTATGTATTTATATTTAATTTTCAGTGAAATATAAATAATGAGTAAGCATTCATTGAAATTTTCTTAGGAAAAGCTAACAGGTATCTGAATTCAAATTTTGGTTGTAGAAATAAAATTAATGAATTTTAGAGATATTGCGAAAGGATACCTAGCAGGTTCTTGAAATGGTATCCATTAATTTAGACAGCAAAAATTGCAGAAATTAAATTCACAATTTTGAAGTCCAAAAGAAAAGAAGACAAATGAATAATTGAGTCATCAGCAGTAACAGACAAGGAGAGATGAAAAGAGCTAAAGTGTTTCACTTTGCCATGTGAAAGTTACTCTAGTTTGCAGCTTTGACGTTATTTGAAATCACAGGTGGAGATTCAAGGTGCAAAGAAGTAGTCTAATGGGCATGGGTGTCACCCCACTAAAAGATATTAGAGTGGGTTTGGTCTTAGTCTTTCTGTTACTCTCCTATCCATGAAGGTCCCATCGCTGTGCATTTTGCGAAGGCAGGTTTTGAATTACTGGATGCACACAATTAAATCAGTGAGCATAAAAGAAAACATTTATTTAATCTGGTTACTTTTTAAGAGTTTCTTTTTCACTGAGTTGAATGTTTTATTCGTTTCCATTTAAACTCTATATATTATGGTATGTACTTTGAAGTCAGTGCTATATGCCTGAGAGAAATTATATTTATTATATTCACACACCATTGTGATAAAGTATGTAATTATGAAATATCAAAATTTCTCAAACTGTTCACATTGTAAAGGCAGTGGATTTAATCCACTGATAGATAGATGAAAAGTTCACCTATTAATTGTATCCTGCTGCTCAATTTGTATTGAATGTTTAGCCACCAATTGAGTCCTATGTGATTTTTTTGCTGATTTATTGCAATTGTTTCAGATATAAAGCAGCTCTTTGCAAAAACCTAGACAGCCTTGGTTTCCTGTGGATTTCAACTCCTCTTGGTGTAACACTGAAAGGCCAGAAGAAATGTTTCATTTGAGACACTCCATGTTTGTTTATTTTTCACTGTAATTATGTCAAATGGGTCATTATAATAAACAAATAATAATATATATTAGTCTCTTAGATAACATTTCTTTGCAGTACATTCATTTTATCTACTATACTTCTTATAATATTTCAATTAGTATTTAATCATTCTAAATATGAACATAAATATAAATATAAACTTGAACAGCATTAAAGCCAGGTTGGTTTGGTTTTTTCCCCTTTGTACTACCAGAACTGTCTGATCTAAGTATGCTTTAAAGCAGAAATCATTATCTTAATTTTGCTAGTGTTCTGAGGAACTTCTTTATACAGTTGTAATTCAATGTTGATTTGAAAGCGTTACGACTTAACACAAATACCACCTTGTTCAGCTACATATATTTGTATAATGGCAGCACCATAGAAGATTCTAACTCAGAGTAAATTCAATAAATGAAATCAGGGTACTTCAGCAGATCAGGGTCCTCCCTGTGGTCAAGATCCAACCAGCATTTACCACAAAATGTATCAGTTCTGTTGCATCTTTCTGTACAAATTTATTTAACTGAATTTTATTCCAGGGTAAGTAGTATAAATTTTCATTAAAGAAAACACTATATTAAGACAGCACTAAATGAATCATCTGCAATCCCTTTTAAAATATTTGATTTATTGTCTGCAGTTGGAAGGCTGTAGGTTAGGAAAATATTTTTGCTGACAAGAATGAAATATGGTTCATATATAAATATAAAATTAAGTACATTTCTCTATCTAAAGAGTGTGTGTGTGTGTGTGTGTGCATGCATTTGTCATATCCGTAAATATGTAGATATCTGTGTGCAAGAATACATGAATGTTTTGGCAACATCAAGAAATACTCAATCAAAATTCCTTCTCTAAGAAAAATGGAAAACAAATTGACTAACCAGCACATACTAAAATAAAGTCCATCATAAAAGAAAAGAATATTTCCTTGGAGTGATTCATATTCACACATCCTTCTGTGAGGTTTTTGTGTATTTGGTGACATTGTGAAATGTCATTGAAGAAAAAGCATTTCAGTTTAGCCTTGAGCAAATATACAAGCATAGAAGAACTGTGCATATGTAAAGCCTTTTTCCTTTTCCAAAAGCTACCTGTTTTTCCTATATATACATAACTGAAGCTAAGCTTAGGCTAGTGAGGTGCTGCATGATAAGAACTTGGTTAGCAAACACATTGAGCAGTCGAATGACTTGAATAACAAAATCCCCAGCAGTGTGTTTCAGTGCAAACTGCATTTGTACTCTGCAAGGAGATCAATGCTTTACCATCATTGATTTTCTTCAGTGGCAGAACCAGGATTATGCACGATGCGAAACTGTATTCCCAGACATATTCAAGCTGATTTCCTAGTCAGTGCTAAAAAGGCATAGTGTTGTACTGAAAACATAAGGTTAGAAAAGTGTAACATATCAAATTTGTGCTTCTGGTAAGACTGCATGTTAAATAGATTCATTATAATATATTCCAAGTGTCATGCAAACCATTCTGTAAAAACATTAGATTGGTCCTGAAGAATTCCTCCTTTTATACATACATATTTTAAAAAAAAAATACGCAGAGATTCAGAAGAAAGAAACTGAAAAGCATTTCATACACATTGCTTTAAAATGTAGTATAGTTTTTCTCTGGTAGACTTGAGTCTTAGTGTAAACACATAAAAAGAAATAATTTCTTCAAAACTTCAGAGTAGGAATGTAGTACATCTTCAGAACTTAAATAACCTTGTAATTTACAATGTATGCCAGTTTTCAAAAAGTAATAATTACAAGAAAATATATCAGTGGGAAATGACAGCTGACAGGAGCTTTGTTCTGATCTGCAATTTCCCCTTATTTGTAGCTTCTCACAGAAGCCACGGGAACACTATCAAATACTGCTCAGCTTTCGTTCAGTTTGAACACAGAGAAGAATTCAATTATCTCAGCTCAGACTTTACCTAAGCTATTTGTTGGTGGACACAGGGACGGAGGAGCAAGAAAGAGCAGTGATGTCTTGAATAAGAAAATTTTCTGTCCTCCGCTTTTGCCATTCCCATTTTTGAAGAAGCAGACACCAGTCTCAAAAGCTGTAAGCTGATTATGAAAAAGGGTCAAAATAATGTCATAGAGAGGCACGTGTGTACTTTATAGACATTTACCTGGGAATGAATACTGTTTGCATTTCATAATTTAAAATCACAGTAATTTTTGTCTCTCTGTGTTTATCCAACACTACCATCCAGTTAGGCTTGTATGCACGTCTTCAGCAGGTCCAACGTAATGCAAACACTGTAAACAGCTACAATGAAGCTTCAAGTTACTGCTAAATAAAAATTAGAGCTGATGAATCCATAAGGTTAGCAACCCTTGGCTGGGTAAGTGGATAGGGTTTTTTCAACTTATTTAAACATGAACATGTGAAGGGATAGATAGAGCATCCCTTGAAGGCATTACAGAAAAAATCTTGAGTTGCTTGAAGAGGGTGAAGAGTGATGCATGTTACTCATGGGCAAAAGGGTGGGAAGCAGCATACTGGAGCAGTTCTATCAAGTGCTAAAGATCTGAATAGATGTGACATGAGTAAACAGTATCTTGGAAGCAACGTGTTTGCTTAAACTCAGGGAAGAGTATTCCTTTGTTTTGGTCTAGCAGAGGCAAAAGCCAAGACACAGACCTCATTGTTTGTTGGTGTTTTTCTGTAATTACAATATTTTATTGATACTGAGTATTTGCTCAGTAAATACTTGTAAATAGACTTGTAAGTCTATTTGGCTTCTAATCATGAAACAGAATCCACTGGCCTATCTTCTTAAATATTTTTGTTGCATGAGGGCAGATGTATGCACATATTTAAGTACTTTGCAAAAATGAGACCTTATTCTTGATACAAAACTCATTGAAACAGTTGAAAGACTCTCCACTGTTCCCAGCTGATTAATCTCAATATTACATTCTTGAAAAAACTCTTTCAAAAACTGTTTCTAAGGTGACTCTTTTACCATGTTAAAGGTAGACACTAAACCAGTTCACCGAAAATTATCTCATTACTGGAGAAGTTACATTTTTAGTACCTGTTCTGTTTGAACAAGATTATATCAGTCTAAACAAACCATGTAAAGTAATTGAATGATGAATAAGTAGAAGGATGCACAGAGAAAACTAACACCATTGTTTAACTTCAAAACTATGCTAATAAGTAGCATGATAGACACAAAACTCCGAATAGCGGAGCTGTTATTCTAGCCCACCAGGCTGTCTCAGGGGACTCATAAGTGGATTTGCCATGCCGTGACTAAATGTAGCTCCAGTGCAGTGTTGTGCATAGCCTAAAGTATCTTGTTGAAGTACATTCTCACATTTATGTAACTGAATCAATTTTAGAAGAAAATATCTTCTTCCAGAAAGATGGCATGTGTGCATGTTATTGCATGCTATTTATTTGCTTGCATGTAAAATGAAAGAATCTTCCAGAAATAACTTGTTTCTGAAAAAGACCAATAGTGCAAGAATATCAGTGTGCCTGTCAAAAATGAAAAGGATCCTGTTTGGGGGGGGGAAGAAAGGGGGAGGGGCAAAGGGGGAAGGGAAAAAAAAGGGCAAGAAATTTAAAATGTCATGAACTCATGAATGCATGCATATGCACGTGTGTTTGTATGACCTGAAGTTGCTGATAATGCAGAGCATACTCCAAGAATTATCTGAACCCAGTTTGGATTGGACTTATCTACAGTTACTTGGCATTGACTGGTCACTGTATTTCATTTATTTTTACAACAACCACACTCTGCCAATAAAAGATCAAACAGTTTTGGTTGCTGGGTTGAAGTTTTTAGAAGTACTTGATGTTCTTCTTGAATCTGCTCTCAGTTACAGCTCACTTAAGGGTCTGGCCCAGTGGTGGTTCTATAAATACAAACATAAGCTGAAAAAGCTGCTCCTAAAGCAGAACACACAAATCTGAAGTTAAGTGATTTTCATTCCACTCTATCTTGTTCATGCAATTTCCAGTTCTGAAAGTAGGTGGTTACGCAGGAGGAAAAAAAGAATTAAAAGTCTGTTTTGTGTACTGTGTCCAACTTTCCCTTGGCCTTTTAGAGCAGAGCAACATACAATTACATTGCACTCAAAAAGCACTCAGATGAACTCAGCCCAGTTTGCCACATGTAAAAAGTGACCCATTTTTAGATAAACTACATTAAAATGAAGACTGATAAGCAGAAGATTGATTTTTTGGGTTTTTTTCCATTACTGATAGTTAACTTTTTATTTTCTTTTTTACTTCTATTTGAAAATAAATAAGTGCAGATGACAAGAAGTGTTAAACAAACCATACAGCTTCGAGGAAAAAAAAAATCTCCTGTTCAGCTTTTATCATCTTCTCATACCTGTTATTGCAGTATCATTTGTGTTGGATAGAAACCTGATCTTCCAGTCATTCATAATCATTAAAATCCCTTTGGTTATTCTAAGAATGTGGGGCTGCATGGTCAGTGCCTGGCATAATTCCAAGTTAAGCACAGTGAAAACCCTTGTAACAACCATAAGCCAGCATAGTCTTAACTCAGCTGCTATAGCAGGTGTCTGCTCAGTGAAAGTTTCACTGTCCTTTTTTTTAATTTCCCTCTGCCCCCTCTCCCCCTGACATTTAATTAACAGTCTGTATATGAAAGCCTTTATATTTGAAAGCTACATGAGACTGTGGTCCCATGCAGTGGCTATTTGGAACAGCATTATTTTCTCCTCCTGTCCCATGTCCTGGAGAAATAAGTCTTCCTTCTTTGCTTTTCTGTTCTGTGTCTGTTTTTCCACTCTCTCCATTTGCTCTCATATTTCCCTGTATTAATTCTCTCAATGCCTCTTGCTCAGTCACATGGTCTCTACCCTCTATCTTTTTCTCATCCCTTTACCCTTAACATTCCTTGACCATCTTCTTGATGGCAGCACTACTTCCTCTCCTGCGTGACCTCCTTACTGCCCTTTCTTCCCCACTTTGTGTCCCATTCTCCTTATTTCCTACACCTTCTGCAACTTCTCTTCATATTTTATGTTGAGGTGTTGAAGTCCTTTCAACACCTGAAACATGACTACATACTTGGCTTTGCATGTCCTTCACATGAAGCTCTTTTCAGACTCTTCTGGAGGGATTACTTGCCTCATGGTGTAGTGGGTAGCCACCTCTCCCAAAAGCAGTCCCGGTCTGGTGACACAAGCCTGTACATAAAGTTCACTCAGACTGTGCCTCACAGTGGGCCCGAGGCACTAACTGGAGGACAGTTACATTTGCTCTGACTTCATTTACTCTACAGTTTCTTCAAAACCAACCTGACATAACAGAGTATTCATTAATATTCCAAATGTTAGCTAAAATTTGCTACATATTGTTTTGCCACAGTTTCATGTTTTATCTTATCAAAGTAGATGACGGAAAGATATGTGTATACAGACCATGGGTGGTTTAGAGATTCAAAGGCACAAAGCCAAAGTCTGTAATAAAAACGTGAGCACAGTTGCTCAAGTGCTTATTTTATTCACATAGACAACCACCTCTATTGTACCTGTACAGCTGATGAAATTTACATGTGCAGTATAAGAAAACATGACTCTAACAACAAAAAAAACACCAGCTACCTGGTGTGTTCTGCTCATTACTTACCACACTAATGAAGGGAACTTCCCCTCTACACAAATTGCCTTTGGCTGAAGCAACTTTCTTCATTCTACCTTCATTCTGTCTACTTAACCTCTTCTGCTTTATCTCACTGCAAAAAAATCCTGAGTATCAAATTCTGCCAAAAAAAGTATTTCTGAATTACAACCCAGTTTATAATCTGGATTTCCAACCAGTAATGTGCAGGTGCTACAAATACAGTTTGAAAAACATAGTGATTTCTACTGGCTGGTTTTGGCGATTTGCAGTCTTAGGAATTATATAGCAGAAGTCTTAAGCATATGGTAACTGTAAGGATTATGGTAATTGTAAGGACCTCTAACTGTAGTGCATTTAAATCAAACAATATCCTCATTAGCATCCAGTAAACAGAGCCATCCTTTAATGTTCAACAATGCACCACACAGTGAAGGGAAAGTTATTATGTCCCTGATGAAAATGGTTTCTTATTTATTTAGCTCGGTAAGCATACCAGGATAAATGAGAGAAAAATTAAAAGGGTATGTGATAAACATACATGTCAAATGACATGATGATCTTCAAGTTCTTTAGTCACATAATGCTCAGTAGCATTAATTATTCCCTAAATCAGTGTTGCAGTGTATTTAAATCCCAGTTACGATGTGTTTTTTGGGTTGGTTGGTTGGTTGGTTGGTTGGGTTTTTTGGGGTTTTTTTTGGTTTTTTTTGTTTTGTTTTTTTTTTACCATTCCAGAATGCACTACAGAGCCTTATCAGGCCAATACAAATAAAGAAAATCTAGGCATGGAAGTGGTGATGCTGGACACATAAGTTGATGGAAAAATTCATTGTTTTCTTTGGTTTTTGGTTTGGTGAGCGGGGAGGGGCATTGTTGGTTTGTTTTGAGGGGGTTTTTTTGTTGGTTTGGTTTGGTTTTTTGCTTCTTCAATAAATCAGTATTGGTTCTAGGTGGCAGGAAAAATCTGCACAGTATTTGAGGCAACATAATAAATTTAACTCACAGAAATTTGACTACATTTCTTAGGCCTTCAGTTATATCTGCTTACAATTTCAGTGACCACAGAGCAAGAATTGGAACAAAACATGAAAACACTGCATAGCCCATAATTCACATTCCTGTAAGCGGAGGACTTTTCAATAAAATCCAGACACTTGAGAGGCATGGAAACTGCTGTGGCTCAATAAAGTTGATTGAGTGCCCTCACCCCCTTCACATAATACTGGTTGGGGGCAGGGGTGCGGGGGCAGAGAGAGAGAGGAAATAAAAAGCAAAACAAAACAGAGCAAAACAAACCACCCTAAAGATAAAAAAAAAAAAAAAAAAAAAAAGAAAAACCCACCAAAAACTTAACTATTAGTTGTCCAGATTTAGTCTTCTGGAAATTCTCAAAAAGTCTGCAAATCTCATCATACTGCAAACAATTAAAGGCAGCACTAAATGTAGTGAATGAATAATGTACTAAACCAAAATGGAGTGGTTGATTGATTTGATATGTGACTGAAAGCTCTTTTTTGCAATCAATAACATAAACCTTTTCACTTTCTTGCCTCTCCTGCAGCTCCCTAATATTGCGTCTCTGCTGGGTACTACACTTTTCTGGGAAAAGTTGCCCGATGTATTGTTCTGAGATTACTTTTCTCTGGGACCTTGATTCTGCAAATAATTGCTAACAATCTTAGTGCCAGACTGAAAGAAATTAGACTTCATGGAATTTAAGGAAATCATTTAATTCAAACTGTTTTCATTATTCGACTTTTAATTTTCCTTTACATAGCATCAGGAATACCGCACCTTTAATTATTACAAATTTGCATAGCAACAGTTTATGTTTTATGTTAAGGCATTGAGACAGATAAGAATAACAAGGGAAAGCTGCCTGAACATAGTATCATACAAAAATCTTCAGC
>JAWWTY010000088.1:17623100-17655971 GCA_035222235.1 Margarornis squamiger
GTTTTCCCATAACTTGACATGAGAAAACCCAGCTTCTCACAGGTGGCTGGGCCAAACACAGACCAAAAATACCCACACAGAATTCTACCCGAATACAGTTGAGCATTATGAATTGTACCTACTAACAGGATGCTCTGGAATATAAGTAGGACAGCTTGCATTATTTTTCAGGTGAGAAGTTTTGTCCAACTGGAATGGGAAGTATAGATGTTCTAAAGTAAAGTGTTCAGAGCTTTTCCATTCTCTTGAGTGAAGAATGGTGCCATGATTTTTGGGTTAGTGAAACTTGAAAAAACTGGTTTCCATAACCTAACCCTCTGCATTCTTTGTTAATAAAGTCAATATCACAGTAATGAACGTGCCACAAAAGAAAAAAAAAAAGGAACAGTAATTTATGACTTATTTATCCTGCTATATTTCAATATATTTTAACAATAAATAGGTAGCTCAAGACAGCCACAGTCTCAGAACTTTTTTGAGTGTTATCAAAGGTATCTTTCTTCCAGCCTGCCTAAATCAAAAGGACATTTAGGAAAACAAAAAACCCCAACACATTATAAAGAGCAGGTACCATAAACACAAATCACACCAAGAACGTTTCCTCCTCTGGTGGGTTTTAGGAAGACAAAGTAGTCTTTTTCTCACATACTGTAATAATAAGGATTTACTTTAAACAAAAAAAAGATAATATAATATTTGTGAGATAAAGAAAGTATTCTCTAAACTCTCATTGTAAAGTCTGTGATTCCTCATTCCCTAAGCTGATTTCTTTATTTGCAAGAGTACATCAAGAGTTTCTACAATTTTGGCACTCCCATGTCCATCCAGGAAAAAAAAAATGGAGACAGAGAGTACATTCTACAGCATTCAGCTACAGTGTAGGGAATGGGAGCCCATCTATCAGGAGGACCTCTCACAACTAGTAGTTCACAGACTTATTGTAGCAAGAAAACTTATGTAACTTGAGTTGTTTGAGGCTGTTGAGTACCTCCAGATGAAAAAAGGCATGTGACATATTGCAGTGATTTTTATCATAGTGTGCATCTCAGGCTGGAAAAATGTGGGAATGGGGGTGGCATGGAGCAGAAGAGAGAACATGTCAACCTGCATGTAGGGAATGTCACCATGCAGGGACAGACAAAAAAAAGGCAAGACATGGATTAGGACAGTGTCATAAGATCTGCATCTTACATTGGAAGAGTGAGTTTACTGATATTCTTGGTCATTGTTTCTTATTGCTGACTGCCATTTTGCTTCTATGCAACACAAGATTCTGGATCTATTCTTGTGTAGGAAATATGTTATTACTCTCATTGTTCAAGAAATTAGCAAGAAATACTACAAGGACAGCCGCTCTAGAAAAGTGAAACTCAGTCAGAGAGAAACCAAAGCATGGTTATATTAATTTAGCTTTTATAACAGCTACTGCCTAGCCAATGAGCAAAAGTCTGAGAGTTTTGTTTTTCCTTCAGAGTGGTTAGGGCACCATGAGTCTTGGTTATTACTTTTTTATATATATATGTCAAAAGGGATTCAAGGTATATTCATTTATAATTTAGAGATTTTTTTAACTATCCTATTCTGTACTTATATAATCACTCTAACTACTTACAGCATTTGAAAATACTATAATACACATCCTGGAAGCCAAGACATTGACTTTATATAATGGTTCATTTTCTCCTGTAAGAAGAGATTTTTTTTAAAACTATAAAGACAATATAAGAGACAGCTGCTAGCACCAAGTTTCTTATTTACAATAACAATGGAAACCTCTATCACATGTAGAATCCAGTAGGGTAATATTAACATGCAGAAAATGCTAGCTAAAGTATATTATGTTAGAAAAGGACATTTGTTCATTTCACATCCTGAATGATGCATGATTTTGTGATGACATTTCTCAGTCTCTGCATTTTCCTTTTTTTTCTCCAGCTTCCATCTTTTCAGTCAAAGGAAATCATCAAGTGACCTTGAAATATACACTGGTATTTTCCTGGCAGAGAAAGAAGCTCACTTTTCTCATTTGCAAAAATGAATAACAATTTGATCATTCTTAAAACTTCTAAAAGGTTAATTATGCTCTCTCCATGAACACTGAATAAAAACCTGCTTTATCTCTGCCCAAATGAAACCCACAGGGCTCTCATTCTTTCTAACTCTGCCTGGAGACGAAATCCTGCAAGCTGTCAATTAACTCCTATCAGCTCATAGATCTGTGTGAGCTGCAGATGATTTTTTCATCCAAAAACTATGACAGCTCTCATTTGCCAGAGCCGTTGGGTGACTTTAAAAAAATTCACAGCAGGAAAGTGTTATCTGGGTTTGGGCTTGCTGGAGAGAAAAAGAGTGAGAAACCAAGAGGCAGAAAGGTCCTGGGTTAGAGAGAGTTCATTTCCAGCTCTAAGATTTCCATCTGGTTGCAAAACCCCACTTGAACTCAAATTGCATGTTTTAAACAATAATAGAAACTGAACATGGACATGTACCACAAAGATGTTGAGTGTTTGGTTTTGGGTTTGGGTTTACTTTTTTCATATTGCTGCATAATAACAGTCATCCGCAGACAGGATAATACAGGCAAAGGACCTAATTAGTAGAACTTGACCTCAATGTTGAATATTTAACATGCTGATATTACTTCCAGATTGAAAAATGTTTTTTTAATTTGGAAGTCAGAATAGTAATCTGAAAGGGAAAGAATGAGAGACCTTAAGAGTATTGTTTCATTTACCTCACAGATCAGTGTTGTTTCCAGAGGAACAGAGGAAGTAAAAAATTGTATTGAGCATTTGGTGATCACTATATTTCTGTCCACTTATTTTATTTTTGTACTGTAGGGTCAATTATTGAAGCTACAATAACTTGCAACAAAGCTATAGGAACTGGTGCTGAGGGCTCTCTATGTGTTAGAAACTTGAGTTAAAGTAATTAATTTTAGGTCTATTATTAAATGATAGTGTTACAACTAGCACATGCATCAAACTTGGAAATCTGGGGTTTTGCTCATGGCCCTGCTTTGACCTTTGGAAAACTGTTCATTCTCCTTCTGTGATATTACTGGGTTAGATGTAAATATCAATGCCTACTCTTGTAGGCAGACAAAATAACAGCTCAGTATCCACATCAGTATCCACTGCTAGACACTTACATCATTCAATTTGCAACTGAAAAGAAATGAAAATTACAATTCTTTACTGAAAGGAAAAAAAAAAAAAAGATCCATCTATTGCTTTCTCAACTTCTGTAAATTTAAAATGCAAGTATTTTGGGACAGGCACAATGAGACCTTATCTTGGAAGTTTTTGTTCAAAAGAAAACAGTAGTAAATGCATTACTCTTGAGTTGTGAAAACAATTTAAGAGCTAATTTTAAAAATAAATTAGTCCTGATATAGCTCCGCATTTATATTATTTGAGTTGCCATATTATTTTTCCTTTTCTCTTTCTTTTTCTAATGCTTCTTGATGTGATGAAGCTGTCACCAAGAAAATCATTCTCTTAGTCAGTTGACTGAGCTCAGCACAGGGCACGTGCATTTTCCACCAGGAGTATCTCAGTTGTAATAAAATTTTACTCTGACAGTACTAAACTTCCAATGTTATTAAATATACCAGGATTTCATATCGGTTCAACTATCATTAATAAATGAGTTATTCCTGGACAGTCTGCAATTTTGTAATTGTAGACTCAATTGGTTAATTAGAAGGGAAAATCAATATTTACATAAGTAAAAACTAAAAGATAACTATATTGAGAATAACTTTAAAGGACAAATGTACCTGGAGAGCTGTCTGATAATGTGGGACCTGATTTTGGGGAAGCTACATGATTCCATTTTAGCCTTTCAGTTTATCTTAAAAAATTATTAGTGTAAGTACTCTGATCTTTTGGCAGTAATATAACTATCAGTGTGGAATGAAATGATGAGTCTTTTAATTTTGACAAATTTCTGAAACAGACTGCAATACAGTGTATTAAAACATGCCTATGAGGTTTTATCTCCTTCTCATGAGGCAGCATTACAAACCAAACATCATGTGGTATACGTTGCTTATATGGCTATACTCTTCCACTTCTTTGAAAAGATCTAATGAAGGTTGCAAATTCACAATGATTTAATTACATTTTAAATGCACCAAGAAGCTTTAATGAAAAGATTTGAGCATCTTAATTATGCTATCAATATTACCTAATGCAGAGAGAAATGAAAAACCTACTAGGCAGTAACTAATTTAAATGGATGAAATACATGTCAAATAGCCAATCATCTGATTTCACTTTCAGGTTCTAACAAGTAGCTGCAGAAATTATCATCTTAACATTCCGTATAGCAACAAATATTTTTAAATTTTCAGAAAAAGTCTTGGACATCACAGCTGAGAGCACAATGCCACTGAAGAGTGTTCCAGTGTCAAAACAAATATTAGAAACTGCAATCTAAGATGTAAAACCTCTGAGCACCCTAATAAACCATAAGGGATTTTTATTTGTTCACCTGTTAGTCTGTGTAGGAAGCAATATCTATTCTTGCTTTTCATCTGCAACTTTCCAGAAGATTTTGTGTTTTCCTTCTTAGTCTTTGGTCATCCCTCCTTTCTGTTCCTTTCTACCACAGTTTCTCCACCTGCAATGTACTTACTTGTGACTATCTTCTTTGAGATAAGAATAGCTTAATTTCCATCTAAAGTGTGCAAACTTCAGAAGGATGAGGAGTTTTTTAATTAACTAAAATGACAGGAAAAACTTAGAGTTATACAGGAATACATCAATTACTTCAATGAGATAAATGTTTCAGTTTTGTCTGCCAGAGGTATATGGCTCATCAATATGTTATATGTAGCTCATTCATTATTGGTGTGATTTTTGGAATCCATCAAGTAAACAAAATCAAAGATAACACGATCAGGACAGTATAGTCAACTGAAATAGGTGGCTTTCATTAGTCTGGGGGCAAATGGACTGGCCAAATTCCCAAATGGTTCATGGGAGTCTCAATAGGACAGTTCGTGCCGCGGGTTAAATTGTGCCCTTCAAGAGAAGGCCTGACTTCTGCCAGATATTTTAAATGTCAAAAGGAAAGAATGCGTACAGAGAACGAGGGAGCTGTTTTTGTGTGGAGATTAATAAACCTTGCTGTGTTACAGGTCTAACAATTCTCTTCATTACAGATGAACCAGCGACATTCTGGCATTCTCAGTGTTCTGTGCATGGGCAGAAAGACATCAACAGCCCATATCTGGGAATGGCAGCTCCACTTCCCTTGTCACCAGTGTCCTCTCCTTCCTTTCATTTAGTCACTAGACTTGCAGGTAGGTTCAATTTTCATTTCCAGGCACTCCTAGGATTAAATGCAGTTGGAGTTTTTAGGTAAAGAAAATTTGAAAAGCTCTTGCCAACCAAAAGTAGTGTCAACTTACTACATTCTGTGTCCTGTGAAGTCAGCATTTGCATCTGGTTTTACCTTGAAAGGTGGGGCAGAATTTGGAAACAACAGCTTATAGTCAAAGTTTGCTGTAACAGGAGATGCAGTGCATCTGAAAGCCCTGCACTTGCATACACCTGCCAGGTGCAAGCATGGACCTGTATGTGCAAGTTTCAAATGATTAACAATATTTGCCAGTTCAGTGCTCTTAGCTATGTGCCAGTTCAAAACCACCCTGTATGCAGAGTTCAAAAATGCTGGTGTATATTCAAGGCTTTATTTTTAATTTGCATATCTTATCTTTTTAAATGCAAAGTAGGAACATATAAACCCCAAGAACATTTTTGCAAGTGCTCATAAACAGGGAATTAGTAAATATGCTCAGCTGTTCTGCCAGGGACAAATTGTTTTTTTCTCATTTTTTATTTTGTTTGTTTTTATCTAAGGACACTTTGATTTCCAGACAATTTATGTAGTATTCCGTGTTTCTAATAATTAGATAGATTTGTGGAGTTAGGGATGTAATCATCTTGGTATTCACACTGCATTTCTAACCAGTTCTCATTATGATCAGGATAAAAATTGCCTCTGATTTCAAGACCAGGAGCACTTTATTTTTTAAAACAATGTTAAGTGCTGCTGTTTGCTGACATCGTTTCCCAAATACCAGTGATTGTTCACTGACCTAGATGTGAACTTGTTTTTTGGTTTGTTTTTTTTTTGTCTGCATTTATAGATACCCTTTCTCTGTTGTGCTTATCTACCCTAGTCAGAGACCTGTTCAACTTGCTGAGAAGTTGTGGTGGACCAAATTAGAAAGCCTGTGAAAACTGTTTATAGTTGAATATGTCAAAACCAGTATTAAAAAAAGGCACAAAATTAATATTTACGTAGATCAGGGACCTCTACTTTACATTCCTGCTCTGCCATTACTCAGCCATAGAAAAGCAGAGTAGTACTTCGAAGGGGAAAAAACAGCTCACTTAGTAATTCCTAGACATAGGAATGGAAGCCGTTCCCTGCAGCTCAGTACATCAACGTGACAGGGCAATGCACCGAGTTTCACAAAATTCAGGATTTTTCCAAATGCCTATCCATAATTGTGAGCAAGGTTCAGTCTTGCAGGACACAGAGACTGTTTGCCTAGCAAAAGAATCCTTTTTCTTTTCCTTTCTTTTTTTTTTTCTTTTTTCAAGCTGACAAGCCTGTGAAATCTGGAAAGGAAAGAGAAACAAAATAAAAAGAGGAATTCCTATCTGCAGTCTGCTTCAGATGTTATGATTTTGATTATAATCCATGATGACTTTTCACAGCACAGCATTTTTGACCACAATTGAGTTCTACACAAATTTGCTCTTATGCACATAAACACTATTAATGTGTCACAGCAAAGATGCAATGTGCTTTAACCTTCAGTTCCAGTTGTGTTTGCAAGAGTCCCAACACTAAAAAAAGTTAGGTACACAATGATATTAAAGAATTGTTGACTTCAGTAGAGTTACTTTACCTGTATAAATGAGTCCATAATGTTTATTATTCATTTCATGTACATTCAGAAAAATTAGGGACAAATATCTTAAATCTACCAGGATGTCAGTTCAGAAAACAAAGAAATCTTCCCATTGTTTTGTTCACGTTGCAATTATTTTTAAATTATGTCTGAGCTTTCTAACTAAATGAAAATTTCCGAAAAGTCAGAGCTCACTACCAAATAAGTACTTTTCAGTCCAAACTAAGCACATGAGGAATAAGGTAAGTGACAAGTTAAAAAATAAAGTATTTACTCCCTCGTGGCAGATGAAACTGTATCACCTTTGAGATATGTCTTGTTTTCAAAATACAATAAAACTAATTATCATTTTGGTCAAAAGTCGAAGTTGTCTTGAATTTTTGGAGGTTGCCCTTCAGTTACAAGTGTTTTTCCATGATGCAAGGGACCCAGAAACAGCATTAGTCTTAGTAGAATCTTCTACATCCTCCATCATGGTTTCTAGGGTAGCAGTGTAAATCAAATCAGTGAAGAGTTTCATGGTAAAAACGTGGATGAACATTTATGGGTTTTGGTTTTTGGTTTTTTGGGTTTTTTCTTTTTGTTGGTTTTTTTTTTATTAATCCTCAGACTAGATCAGTGCATACTTACCCTGTATGCTCACTGAAATGTTTTGAGGAACAGTTTTGGTGGCTGTGCCCTATGCTGGTTCTATGAAATGACCAGACTTATTCCAAACACATTTACTGGACAGATATATTTTAAAACTTATTTAGCAAACAATTCAGCTGATGCATTTGAGTAGTAAACTTCAGTAGGAGAAAGGAGTGAAGAAGAGGTGAAGACTAAGATATGACCCCCTCTTGAATCAGATCTTCCTTTACATCACTGCTCTTTTTGTAAATGGAAAATCACAACTGTACTGGTAACTAATGCATGTGACTGGCTTGGAAGCATAAAAACTGGAAAATGTAAAAATAAACCTGGTCATTGTCCTGGTGCTTTCATTGACACAGAAATCTGGGCGTTTAGGAACTGCAAGCTTGAATATACATGGCAGCTTGTGAATTTCACATATTTGTGTCCCATATGCATTCTATTTTCTGAAAAATGCTATTTATAACTTTAAATAACAGGAAAAAAGAATTCAAGAAAACATATGAAGAATAAATGTCTAAAACAATTGTGATAATTTTTATCCAGAAGTACATCAGACTGAACAATTTTGAATTAGAACATCAGCAGATTCTTTGCTGAAGTGTTCAATGCCTGACCAGTAGTTCTCTCTGTAGTTAGCTTACTGATAGAAGCAGATTAATATCTGACTGATCTGCTCTGACTTTGTATTGAATTGATTACACTTATTCCTGCTTCTTCCATCTTTTTTTGATGCTAGAACAGATCTAATGCCAGGGAAGTCCATGCGAATTCACCTCACACTACTGTCCAGACTGTGTGCAGAGGGACAACTTAGTACTTTATCTTCATGCTCAGTAAAGCAAATTGCAGAGAGAAGCCTCACAGTTCCATATCACAACCATTAAAGCTGCAAAGGATAGTCTTTCTCATTTTTATTTAGCATAAAGTATTGAATACCATAGGGCTTGCATTTCCCTTGTCTGTCTTGTACACTAGTTTATGATTCTGTTTGTTGAAAGGTTGGTCACTGACCGTGGAAAGTACCTTTCCCCTCTGCTGGAAAGTACATAAATGATTTTATTGCACAACACCCCACCTGCCCATCAAATATGTATTAACACATTTGTAGGCAGTAACAGAGTGAAATAAAAAGTTTGAAATCACACAGAGCTATCTGAAAGGACTTTTAGCCACAAAAAAAAAAAAAAAAAAAAAAAAAAAAAAAAGATATAATGGATTTACATAGCAACTTTCTTGCACAAAGGCTATTCCATGTGTGAAAGTACTGTCTTTAAAGAATAGGCAGGTTTACATTATACTTAAACTAGGACAAAGATAAATGCACCAGAGAGGAAGCATGGCCTCTTGGAAATTGTTTCTGTGTAGGCAAGAGGAGAATGTCATGAAGGGTGGTGCAACTGGACATGGGCTGTGTTTTGTGCTGTGCAGAAAATTGATTGCAGTCTTCTGAATACATTTACAATAACATTTGCTGGCAAAACCATTAATCTGATTGTACTGACTATTGTGCACACAACCTCTGCAACATCTCTGAACAACACATATCATTAAATTACTCTGCTGTAAGAAAAACTGTTAGAAGCAAATTTTAATGGTTATTTCTTAGCAGCTCATATTGCTTCTTCATGGGAGCTAGATGGTTTGAATAACTCAGAGAGGCTTTACAGCAGTGGAAGATAGGTTACTGAATTTAAATGATCCAGTACAATCACTAGAATTCCTGAAAATGTCCACCAGTCATTGCACACAGGTATTTTCAGATAGGAAGACTGGCAATGAAAAAAAAAAAAAAAAAGGATATGAAAAGACTGCTGGGCACCCTTTCTTTGTTACAAGAATGGACCCAGTTCTGGAGTCGCGAACTACTTTTTTGTGCTATTTAGCAGTTTACAGCTTCAAGAGAAATAAACAGCACATACTAAGAAAAGCAAACTATTGTTGCATTTATGACCTTATACGAAACATCCTTCGTACTCAAGCCTGACTGACTGGCATGCAGATTTGTTTCATAAACAAAAAGTAGTGTTTTCTCTCCAAACAATTCATTGTGAGAAATTTGTCATTGCAAACAGCTTCTGGCAGTTGACCAACTCCTTTCAGATAATCCTTCTTTAAACCAACTAGCCATTAAAATCTTGCCTCCTAACAAAGGCACCAATTCATTCATAATGGATAATTTGTCTGAATTATTGTATTTGTTGGATGAAATGGAATGAAGCTTGTATGTCATAAGAAAAATTGTTAAAACTAAGTTATCATTTAATTGCCTTTCTCCTCATCTAAATAATTCTTGGTTATTTTTAATTCTCTCTTTTTCAGATACTTTGGGAAGCATCTGAACCCACATCATTTTATAAAGACAGAGGAATGTGTTTGACTAGAGCTATTGATTGGGGCTTACAGACACATACTTCAGATTTTAGAGTATTATTTTCCTTTTATTGTGTGGAAAAAACATAGTCCACAATAAAAAATATTCAGAGTAGCAAAGAATGATTATGATTTAAATTTAATGAAAAAATAGGGAAAGAACATGCAAACATCACAATAAATGAAATTTAACAAATGTTTGAAAACAGGTAAATAAACATTAAGAGTGTACTCAGCTCATATTTGGGGAATGTGAAACTACTAATTATAGCTTGGAATAGTAAGCAGAAGAATATGAATATTCATTATATGAGTACTACATTATTAAAACTTTTAAATATGGCTTATATTGCTTTCTTTTACTCTTTTTTCCTCTCAATCAGCAGATTTTTATTTTTTTAATTGCTCTCAGATGCTGTTAATAGCATCTAAACCCTAAATAGCTGTGTTGAGTCAAATCAATTTATACTGGCTGTATGTGTCAATCATCTCTGGAAAAGAGAATGTTAAAAGACGGTGTTGGATTGAGAAGTAGAACAACTGAAATTCTACTCATATTGTCATGGCGATCAATTTCTGTCCAGTTTCTTGTGTTCTCTGGGATCTGAAAGAAACCACTTCTGTAAGGTGTGATTCCATTTTCTCAACTGAAAAATGAAGACACTAATCTTTTTGGTTTCCCGGGTGATGTCTGATGCTAACCTCATTGGTGTCTATGAAGGCCATAGGTAATTTGGAGACAAGAGTAACAGAAAGGTCTATAAATAAGATAAAATAAAATATGTGAAGAAGGAATTGATTTTAGTCAGGACTGATAATATTTCTTGTCAATACTGACATATTAGTTTCATTTTCCATTATTTCTAGTTGTTTTAGTTAAGCTAAAAAAGCATAGCCTTTCCATCAGTGTTTAAGAGGTCTTATTTATTAGACTATAATTAAGTTCCTGTGGCTGTGTAACTCCAGGGTAAGTTACAAAGTTATAAACATACACAAGATGGGTCTTTTTCTCTTTCAGCCTTCTGGACTACAGAATCAACAACATAAACAACAGAACTAGTAGATGACATATGAACCAGAGGTCTTCCCTGAGATCTGAGAAACATTCATCTCTCGTTGGTTGTCCATTCCCTTGTCTCTGCTCTGAGACATTACAACTTTGTTTAAGCATTTTTAAAGAAAAGCATGAAAGTTAAAGTGCCTAAGATAATTAAGGCTGCTGTAATTGTCAGACTTTTCTTGTACTGAAAATTAAAAAGTTAATAAGATTTTGGAAGGCTAAATGGCTAGAGATAATGTCAATCCCAATGTTATGTAACATTTTTTTGTTCTTCTGGTCTCAATTTTTTAAACATTAATACGGCATTGACCAAAGTACCTGAAAAAAATTGCATTCTCACTACCAAATATTATAGCAGTAACAGTAAAACAAAACAAAACTAAACTAAACTAAAAAAAAAAAAAAAAAAAAAAAAAAAAATTATATATAAATGGAAAATGTCAGTCTAACAATTTTTCTTTTCTTTCCGGACATTCACTAGTTTATTACTTCATGTCCAGTGTACATGACCCCTTAGATAAGGAACTGTGTACCTATTTAATATCCTGACATTTAGACCATATGTTCTTTAGCTTGAGTTATCATGAGGTCCATATTTGCAAAACTGTTGCAGTGTTTCCCTTGGCCAAAATTCACTATTACTGGTACCTATATCTTTAAGACATTTATCTAATAGGTTATGGTGAGTGTTTCACCACACCTGCTTTGGTAGGATGGGTTGTTTTTTTAGGGTTTTTTACATCATTGAGCATTTAACTTGTAGGTCTGACATGTCCTATTGCAGTAGGCTACCTATGAATATCCTCCACACCACACATGTATGCATTCCTGCAACTCTGAAGTTCTGGGTAGTGTACCACATCACCTGCTACAGTCCTGGATGCCTCAGTTCCATTTTTCTCTATAGTGTGTAAACTATTGGTTGAACAATCTTTTTTTTTCACGTGTCACATTATTATTCTCATTTCCTCTGTGGGATATGGATTTTTGATTTGCCTGGGATTATAAATTAGAGTACAAACACTATTATTACAAGGATCTTTCATTTTAAAAGCTTGATCATTGATACATGAGTGTACCAATACCACAGGTTCTCTATTTTTACCCATGCCCATAATACTTTCCAGCAATTTCACAAGGTGTCTGTAATAGAACAGTCAACCAAAACGGATCAAGAGGAAAACATTGTCTTACAGTACCAGGTAGCTTTAATGCATTTTTAACAAGTACTAATTCTCAGACCAGATGGCAACAAAAAAGCTGCTGAAACAACTGGAAACAGGGTTTGCCAGGAAGTCCTTTGCCATCCCTAAAAACCTGCTATCTCCAGTCTCGGAGCTGGGTCCTGAGAAAAACAGAGGAGTTACAATTTCTCAGATCAAGTGGAACTAATGTTTCAAAAAACTTCTTTAAATTCTGTGTGCAAAATCTCAATTTAGAAAGTATGTTTAAAAATATATTTTCATGCTTAAGTAGTCTCAAAATTTTTTTCATACAAGTCAGCAAAATCTACTACATGACATAACAAATTGAGAGCATTTGATCACAGAGCTATTGCACAGGATTTTTCATCATAATGAATATGTGCAAAGAAATATATAGTCTTGATGTATTTGTTCTACTTTCCAACTCCCTGAGATATTCTTGAAAGTAAAGACCTTATGATTAAAGAAACATAGTGTCTATGGATATGGATGCATAAATACATATGTATCTTGTGTATGTATACATATATATATATGCGCACACCCATATACATAATTTATATACTTAAGTAGACATGTGGTTTCTTTCTGTTATCCAGATACTAATCCCATAAAAATACTGCAAGAATAGTTCTCTAAGAAAAAAAAATATATAGTATGCATATCCAGGAACCAGTTCTTCCCTTTTCTTTTCTGAGAGTAGGAGCTGTACAATTCCATATATGATGTGGTGTTTTTTCTGCTATTTACCTATGTTGCTAATGTTATTTCAAGAATAAAAAATATGTACTTTTATTCAGATTTATGCAATGTCATTGAAGGTGATAGTTTACTTGAACTTTAAAGAGAACAGAAAACTTTTTATAAGCACATTCCCTTTCAATATAGAATACACTTAAAACTTTTATATCCAAGTACAGTCAACTGACAATTTGGAAGCAATTGGTAATAAAAGCTGATTATCATATGGCTTGCACCATGTCTCTGTGTGCTTTAAATCTCTTAACTTCTTTCAGTAAGATCAGTCTTTGGGGTTAATCTCTCCCACGTGAGTAATGCTGTAAGATAGTCTTCAATACAGAGTAAATGAGAAATTGTTTAAGAAAAGGTAGAGACTGTATAAATCATAAACCACTTTCTCAGATAAAGGCCATTAGGTAGGTCTGTGTACAAATCTGACACTTTGTTTCCTTGGCTTTGACAGCCGTTTAGAAAGGTTTAAATATACAAGATCTGACTAAAGCTTTCAAAAATTCATCACAGAATATTTGTTAACCTTGCTCTCTGTGATAGCTGTAGAACAAAGATAATACTCTTCAAATGGAGATAAATTACTGTCTTTCAAAAGATTATCACCAGTCTCAATAGAGTTTGCTTCTACAGCTGAACAGTGGGTGACCTTGTCACCTGCACAACAAACATGCCTGCTACCTTATATTTCAGGGAGTAAGTTTACTTTAACCAGGCTGCTGAGAACGGCCCCACAGGTTTGTTATGGTTCTAAATTCAACAGATAAGTTAGGGAATTCAGCTGGCTGAAGGGCAATTTTTAATTACTTAAATACCATAATGCATGAGCCTTGGTTAAATTTCAAATGGAGCTTGTGTATACTGATGAACTGTTCCAAAGATACACTGAATGCTCAGCAGATATAACTCAGCATGGCACTGGAGATTTCCAGGGTGCTGTACCACACCTACTCCTGTTTCAGCTGAGAGGCTGCCCAGGCAGCTGTCTGCCCTTTCCTTCATCAAGAAAGGAGCTCTGAACAGATAGTGAGGGTTACCATGTAGCTATGTGCCTTTTCAAAGGGACTTTTTTGGTTATGTTTTATTTCAAGTAAGAGTACTCCCACACCTCCTTATTTGACATAAACATTTCAGCTCCCATTTTTCATATCATAACATGTTGGCTTGACAGGAACTGCACTGCAGGGAGTTGGCACTCAAGCCAGTTATGCCCTGGCTCTCATTCTTTGCAGAGGTGTTGGGGTGGGGATTAGATTATTATCCCCTAACGGCATTAATTTCTTCACTGTATGACTTTAGGACTGTCCATACCAGCCCCGGTTCAGTAGAATCAGATTAAACATCCCAGCTTTAATATGCAGTTTTTGCAGAGAGAGCACTTTTCCACTTTTCTTTTTTTTTTATTCCCTCTATTAACAACATGACCTTTATTGGAATCAGCACCTCTTGATGTTGCACAATGGCACAGCATGGTAAAAGATGAAGCTGGGGTGAAGGAACAGCTCTGTCTTCTCTGAAGCAGACTGTGCACTGGTGGGCAGAGCTGTCTGAGCACAGTTCAGAGTCAGTCCTGACATGAAAGTTAAGCCAAGGCCACTGTAAGATAAAGCATTTGGTATTACAGCTGGTATATACATTGGAGCTATGAGACTCTCTGCTTTCTTCTCCTGTCTTTTTAGTTTAATAGCTATTGAGTTTACTGAGTACTCTTTTCATACCTTCTGGGGGGAAAAAAAGGCCCATTGTGAATGTTGCTGAGTGCTTCGATGCCTCAATGGCAGTGCAGGTCAGCCAGCACCATGCAGAATCAGACCATTAGCAAAGACATCCTCAAAAGTTAGGGGGGGTGGGGGTGGGGACCAAAACTTTTTTGTACATTTCTCAAAATTGTAACCAAGGAAATAGCAATATTTTGCTCTCATTCTAAAATTTGGAAAGGTTTCAAGGCCAATAATAATAATACAAATTAACTATTGTCACATAGCCTGATGACCAACCTTCATAAAAAACTGTGAAATTATATTTTTTGTGTTTGACATTCATCTGCTCTCTTTCACGTCCAATTGTTCTCCCCCTTCTCGTGGTTTCTTCTGCTTTAGTGATTACTAAACTGTCTCTGCAATTTTTCCTTATACATTTCTACAGCAGGCTTTGGATAAAAGAAATAAAAAATCCTTTGAAGCCTTTCACTCATTTACCCTCACTACTGCTGCATGTGATTAACCCAGGAAACAGTTAATGGTGCTAAGTGTTTTTATACACTACAGCAAACTCCAGGATTTGACTGTTGCTTTTGTAAGTGAGCTCATGTGATGTTATTTTTTTAGGGCACAGAAAAGATTCTGTTTTAATCATATGGCTATGAACTGAGCTTCATTTTCTAAGAAAACAGCACATGAGACTTCCTTCACAAAAACAACAGTAAAACCTTAGATCCACAGGGCGGGTTTTTTTGTGGGTTTGACACAAAATTATTTTGCATAACCTCAAAATTATGCTTACAAGGCACAAATATGACAAAGCTAAGCAGATTCTAGTATTTATCTTTTTTCAGCTATGCCATTGGGTCATCTGAGCTCTGCTTTATGGAGAGATAGCTATGAATAATCTCTGCATCCTCCTTCCCTTGCTTGATCTGTAAAATAGCCCAGGGCCCTTGGCAGGACTGCCGTACTTATGGGGGTCACTGTTGCTTGGCTTTGGTTTCTAAATACAAGCAAACCCCATTAAGCTCTCTGATTCTGAGAATTACACCCTATTGCATGGCACACATGCAGGCATAATGTTGTGCCATCAAGGTAGACAGAGCCGCAGCATCAGTCACAGGGCATCTTGTTCAGCTGCCTTCCAGAGCTCAGAGCCCTATTCCCAAGGGCACAAATTGCTCACCTGCAAAACTCTGACTCATGAACCACAGCAGAGTCACACGCTCAAGCAGTCCACAAGTAGCCTCTCTTTTACGTACACTCTCAGGCCAGTGCCAAATCTCTGATTTACTACTTGAGGACAACAGAGTTGTCTCAATGTAGGGCTTCTGAGGGCACCATTGCTGTAGATTTCAGCTAGCAGATTTAGTCTGGTGAGGCATGTTAACACTCACGTAAGCCTGTGCAAATAGAAACTTGCAGACTGGCTAGTTAGGCCTACAAATGCAAATTTTACACATATCTGCAGGTGTATACATAGTTTTGGTATGCGTCCAAACCACGTGCTCTGACTGTACTTTTAAATTCACATACAAAAGTCTTGAGGAAGTAGCGCAATTAATTTTACAGAGTAAAAAAGCTGAATATTTTCAATTTTCAACTGAAACCCTCAGTTTGAAGAGAGACCTCACATTAACAAGTTGCTGATAGAGAAGAATGTTTTGTTTTCTTTGAAGAGATGATTCTGAGATCTTCATCAGAGTACCTTTGGGCACTCTGATAGCACACTAATGAATACTAGTGGATAAACTACATACAGAGCTAAAAGAAATTCTGAAATCTTGTGTAATGCTTGGGCTTTTATTATGGTGCTCATCTGTTGCTTGTAACACCTGAGTTTCTTCAGGTTTTCAACCTGTACATTCTCTTAATCAGTAACTATAACTGTGCTGTTCTTCCCCATTGCCATATAAGAAATTAAAATGGTAACACTAGAATTGTCTTTGATCTCCCTCGCTCTTTTCCTGTAACTCATTTTCCCATTGTTGTTCTGTATGAAAGGCTTACTACCTTGCTATAGCGAAGTGTTTGGGGGCAGGTCATATGCATGGAGGGTAGGTCTCAGTGCTTTGCTGTTGCATGTAATCACAAGTGAGCAGGTGATGGCCCAGTTTTCAAGTTCCTGCCACTTTCTGGACAAGAACTTCCACCATCAAATACAGGCTGAGCACTTTGATTGTTTTAAAGAGTCAGATATTTGTTGCATATGTAAGCACATATGTTCTCTGAAAAAAAGCTGAGCATGTGAATTTGATATTTGCAGGTGGGGAGTTATGTAATTGTCAGGAGGCAACCGCATGGAGCAAGACTGATCCGCTCTCAGCTATGGCAACTCACAACAGGTTACACAAGCCGCCGCATGCAAGGTTTTTCTGCATGATTGCACATTTGACCCTTCAAATTCAAGCCTGAAATATCAGTGATAAATATTTTTGTTTGTTATACAACACTAGCAGTGTAATTGTTTTTACTATTACTCTTTGTTTTTATTATTACTCTGTGGTTAACCCCAGGATTCTAGAGGAACTCTTTCTTGTTGTATTACATGTTGATTTTGCTTATCGTGCACATTTTTCCTTTTGCATGACTCAAAAACAAGGCACAGTGAATCTGTTGCAAGTACCCATAGTTAAGAAAAAGTCTGTGACTCCACAGAGTTGTTTGTTCACAGTATAGACAGGACAAAAATGGTTTGCAGAGCATTTTCTTTCACAGGTAAGCATTCTTTTACAGAAGCATTCTTGAAACCTGGACTATAATCTGTCTCATGGAGAGTACTTGTTTGCTTGCCTGTTTGTTGGTTGGTTTTACTTCATTCTTTGCTGCTCCCTCTATCTGTACATCTCTTGTATGGGCTATTCACTTAAGAGTTGGACTCGATGATCCTTGTAGGTCCCTTCCAGATCAGAATGTTCTGTGATTCTGTGATTCCTTGACTGTGTATCTTTTGCTAGTTGAGCAGGAAAAAGTGGCCCTTCTTGTTGGGAGAATGGGAGAAAAACTCCTTTCCTCCACTGATCTTTTCACACCAGGACATCTGGCCAGTGCTAGTTTTTGAGTAGCATTTAAATTGTTACATTAATAATGAGCTGGAACGTGTGGGAAGTTATGTAGGATTTTTACAGATAGATCCCAGAATTTGGATAATATTTATTAATAGTTATTTTAAGCCTTTCAAAGGCCTTCCAAAAGTCTGCAAAGAAAAATGTAATTCACTCACTAAATTTGTGGAAAAATATGAATATTTTTCTACATTTTTCTTATTGAAGATTTCACCTGAAGAGCACTAAAAAATAAAATGATCATATCATTATCCTCAAGGACAGGTGCTCATCTGCTATAAACACAACTAAATAGATAAAATTTTACATGAAAACACACCTTCAACATTCTCTGAATCCATGCAAATGCAAATGATAAATCATTCACCTAACTAGCCAATAACATGACAGAAACATCAATTTACTCTATAACACAGAATTCCTGTATGATTTTCAGCATGAACAGTTTATAGCAAATGCATAAATTGCATTTGGGATAGCCTGATTGGTCATATTATATAAAACCTCCATATGCTCAACACAGTGATTCACCCAATAACAGTTGTTATTGGGAAATTATTATCATTAGAGCTTCCTTTCTTCCACCAGCGTCAGCAGTGTTCACTTCTAGCTGCATATGCTTACATGCAACTATTTTAAATGTTCTATTAATCTAATAGCCAGGAAAACTTGTTTTCTACTTCTGTGCTACCACAGTATCATATTGCAGTTGTTTTAACACACTTCCTAAATGAAATATACATTTTCTTATCTATGACTACTACACTAAGATCAACAGCTCAAGCATTTCATCAGCAAAGTGACACTGGATTATCAGTGGAATCTAATCCCCCAGACTGGCAGAGCGTAAAGGCAGTATTCTTTATAAGTCATGCTATTTTTCTATCAGAAGTGTCTAAGCTAGAATGTTAAACTTCAGTGGGTAAGTTTAAGGACCTGCTTAATCAGGCAGAACCTATTTTTCCTTCCTAATTTGGTAAGGAGTGTAGAGAAAATAGCCTCCGAAAGCTAAGTGCTTTAATTCTGGTGTTTTTCAAAATTTTATCATGACATCTCTTCCCCAGGTTACCAAGAGCCAGATTTTCCAAACAAATCTAGCCCTAGCAGACAGCTTTAAATTACCTGGGGTCCTTGAGAAGGATCCTTGAATGGGCTGCATGGTATGTCTTTGGAGTGAGTTAGGCATGTCCCAAAAGGGTGCAGCATAACCAGCACATGTAGCACTAACGTTGTCATCTTGGCAGCCCAATGTCACTGCAACCTTGTTCTGAATCTCCAGACTGAAATATCCTCCTGTAGAAGGCTATCTAAAATCTTTCCTTTGAAGATTATTTCTATCTCCTTCAAATACATCTAGAAAGTATTAAACATGCGTACGAAATCCTTTCATCAGCTAGAGGGAAATTAGACCATCACCTCCCTCTTCTTTTTCCCCACAAAAGTCACCAAATGGTAAGGCATTAATGGTCTGAGGTACCCATGAGTCTTTTTGTTACAGCTATTTTATTTAAAAGAAAATAATATAAGATTAGCAGGATCACACAGTGGAAGCAGATTGTCTAGATCTTTTTCTGATTCCTGCTTCAGGCTGTGCATATGTGCAAAGGTGGACATAATGCATCTTATTAAACTGACAGTTATTGTTATATTAGTCCACAAATGTAGAGTTAGACTACTGTCAGACAAGATAAGTGCATGAAATACTGACTTTAAAATGGAGAAACATAAACAGGCAAAACTAAATACAAACTGATGAGTACCATGGATCACCAGAAGACAATTTATTCAGAAAGAAAGGAGGACAAAAGAAAAGTAGAAAGTTGAAGAGAACACAGAAAAGCAAAGCTATAGAGGCTAAAAACTGAAAACAGTAAGAAATGAGAGCAGAAGGGCAATAAAAACATTTATGAAAAGTTATGAGGCCATTCGTGATTCCACTGTTAAAGCTGGATTGACTTTGTCTGATAAAATGAGGTTTACATCCAATTATTAAGAAAAAGAGAAAATGTGGATCATAAGCAAAATGACATTATCTACTCTTGGATAATGATTCAGGTTCATCAAAAGCTACATGAAAATAATTGAAGGAAGTTGAAGAAATACCATTTCACTCAGTGATTGTTAAAACTTACCTGAAGAAATTATTCTGTAGTTTCTTTTCTTTGTGAACCTTATGTATTGAAAGGGGAGAAAAATTACCACTGTAGGTCCTTAGACTGAATACTATGCATCATAGACAAGCTGTGTATAATGTCATTGAAACCAGTATGTAAGGAAATATTTACACAAGCTTGAATTCCTAAATGAGTAGATGTGTTGCTGTAAAAGTAAACCAGCGGGAGAAATTGACCCAACTCAAGAGAGATTACAAGTCAGAGTTACAATTTACTAAAAATATGACAATAAATGCAATGATAGAGAGGAAACTGTTTCTAACCCACAAAAGACAGACGTATAACCCAGCATCCTGGGAGACAAACAGAACAGTGTTCATGAGCCCCTGTGCTCAGTGCCATGTGGGCCCCCTGGGTGCAAAGTGAAAGGAAAGGAAACCTGTTGGTCAGGATGATGGTCGCAGTTCTGTCAAAGGAGTGATCACAGTCCCATCGAGAGTGGCAGTCACAGTCCTACTGAGGTTCTGGTCCTCCTCTGGATCCTACAGGTGTTACCAGAAGTCTCAACCCCAAAGATTACATATGCTCACGTTCAGATGGGAATGCCCAGTATCTGCTCCAGGGAAGGGAGTTTCACAATGGGTAATTTAACTCTGTGAGTCATGGGATATTTTGGAATCTTTGGTGGCCTAGGTTGTTGCAGTTGCCTATTATGCCAGTTCATTATGGCCATTAACATCCTCAGGCTGGGTGTGAAGTTGTGAATGCATCCCTGGAAGGGAGTTATCACAGCTGAGTTACTGGTGTGAAGACAAAGAAACACTCCCTTGCCTCACAGAGCTCTTTAACACCCAGCTTGTGGCCTGAGATGTTGGGTGTGCCCTGGGCAGCTGCTGCAAATGATCTATTATTAATAGTGCATCAGCAATTACATAGAGGGTGTAGAATACACAGTTTTGGTCACACCCACACACTGACAAATTAGTCCTGGCCCCTGTAACTAGGACAGCAGAGCAAACTTTATTACACACTGTTGGGTGTATTTTTCAATTCTATTTTTCCCCATGAGCAATGAGCAGTAAATTTGAAGATGGTGGATACACTCAGACATTAACTGCTGTTTCAATAGCTTGTTGTTAGACAACATTGTTCATACAACATATTGATTATTTCAATAATAGTCTTGTAAACAGCAACACGGAACAAAAACAATTCTGGACATTTTATTAGAAAAAAAAAATGGAGCAAATCAACACAAGAAATTCTGCTGCATTATTTTTCATCTTGAGAAATGCTTCAAGGAACCACTGAGTCTCTCTCCAGAGGATGTCTCTAACAGCAAAAAAAACCTCCAAAATTGTATTAACTCATTTAATTATTTACATTTTTATTAAAATAAGTAAACTAATAATGAAAATAATTAATAAACCTTAAATACAGTAATATCAAAATATGAGCTACAAATAAACAGTAAAACAAAATATATTAGTATTTTTATCAATTTTACCTTTTTGTTATTTATTCACTGACTCAGGGATAAGGTGAATGTCCACTGTGTCTGAGTGAACCTACCCTTTACATTCTGAAAAGCTCAGAATTCAATACCCAGCAGGATACTCTTGCCTGGCATCCAAGTAACACTTTTGAGAAGCCATGCTGGGAGTCACCTCTGGCCCTTGCACATAAAAAGTGAATGATATTATTCCCGGGTTTTATAAAGTCTTCAGAGGGATTTCACTTGGGAGTAAAGAATGTTGACTGGGAGAGACCAAGAGAAAAAGAAGCTGCAGAAATTTCAGCAACCATATAAAGAGTCACTGAAAAGATTTTACCATCCTTTTTCACCCCCTATGAAGTATTTGCATGTCTAGATTTACTGGGGCGGGGGGTGGGGCGGGGGTGGGAAGCCTGTTCTCATGCATATGTGGTGTTCATCTAAACACCCTACTCTTTCACAGCTTTTTCGGTTTCCACAAGGCTTCGGTGATTCACTGCTTTTACTTCTAATAAGTTAACATCCTTTGTCTTCAAGTATATTTGAGTTAACTGCCCTTCATGATGTAAGAACTGGGCATTCATTTATTCCTGTGGACTTCCTAGTATCCATAATAGCTCCTGCAGAATTCATAACAATGTTCTATGCTATACTTTGGGTAAAACTATATATGAAAATCTATTTTTGGAGGTTCATAACTACCTGTTAAGTTGGACAACACCACCAGAAAAAATTAATTACAACTCTCCTTGATACATCACTTGTGTATTAATTTATTTAAAATGTATATTGCTTTTCATCAAGCAGCCTCTAAGTAATAGAAATCTTACAAAGTATGCTGGCACACACATTTTCTTCCATGTTTACATGGCACTTTTTTTCAGCAGTTTTTCAAGTTCTCCATCCCAAAGGTAATCACTGTATCTTTTGCAGCAATGAATCTGAAGACAATTTTTCTAGTTAAGTAGATGTCCTCTAAACTGTAAAGCCCAACTTTTTTTTTTACTTTTTTTTTTCTTTTTTTTTTTCTTTTTTTTTTTTAATTATGTCATTTCATGCCCTAGGGAGCAGCATGGTCCTCCATGATCACTAAACCTTGCTGAAGGACCAGTAATCTTTAGTGTGTAGGTAGAAACAAGCAGGCAAGGACAGGTGGAGGGAAGAACCTCTTGTTTCACCGCTGAAGAAATCAAGCAATATAATTACAAACTATACTACTGGCAGGTTACTCTGTTTTTTAGTTTCAGTGAGGAAAACATGAGATGACACAAAACACTGAAAGAAATGTTGTGACAGCAGAAGTTGGACCATTTTCTATTTTAGTCTGTATGGTGAAGATGGTAATTTGGCTGCTGGCAACATGCAGGTGAGATGGCAGATAAAGATCAGTGAGAACATATGTTATTTATTATAGTGCTTCCAGAGGTGTGTTCTTAGAAGCTATTGTTTTCTCTATGTGATCAGAGGTAAGGAGTCACTTCAAACAACAGTGAGAACCGGCACTGATGATCAGCTGTGCTAAGGCAATGGAGACTAAGAGATTGTTGGAAAGACATTACTGGAGAATTAGGGATTGCCCACATGGAGATTTTAAGCATGTTATGGCGTTATTCTCAAGGAGAATTTCACATCATAGTTGTTCTACAAGTTGTCACACTCAGATAAGGATCAGTCTCAAAGGAATTAAGTTTAGTTTCAAGAACAGTCTCTGACAATAGAAGATTTGACTTTGCAGTAGTTTAGCCAACTAGTTTCTTCCATGTCCCATGCTGTAAATTCATTGCTCTTTGGGGCATGTCACGAAGTCCTTATCTTTTGTAGGTATTTGGAAAGTCTGCAAATTTGTAAGAGAAGGAGCCAAAGATTACAGGAGGCTTTGGTTATTTTTTATGAAGTGCTATTGCCAGGCCTTCTTCAAGGGTCTGTGAGAATCTGTTAACAGGAAAATTCCTAATAGGCAATTTAATGAATAAGGATTTTTACAGGGAAATGCTACAGTTTCTGATTGAGTATTAAATTTTAGAGGATTCCAAGAAGTCTGGACAGTTATCAGAAAATAAAGTAAAATGAAATGAAATGCATAATTCTCATCAGTAAGATATGAAATAGAAAATGAGGGCAAATCTGAATTGAAATGTTTAACATTGTTTAAAGAGCTCCATCACTAACTCATCCCATGACAGGTTTACTCCTATAGCAAATATTTTTTTTAAATATTTCTTTCCACATGGCATTACCATATGTTTTATATTGCATAGGTTTCCATAAACAGAGTACACACACACATTTTATGGACTATTGATCTTTTTCCTGTTCTGAACAATGTCCATGGGAGGTTTTTCCCTGACTTTTATAGGAAAGTTTTTGGGTTCATTTTTATGGTTTTATTTGGTGTTTTTTTGTTTCTTTGTTTTGGAGGTTTTGGGGTGTGTTTTTTTTTTTTTGGTTTGGGGATTTTTACAGATTGAACTATATCATGTGCTGTTGGGGAGGTTTGTGCTTTTCTAGGCCATGCCTTATAGTAGTATGCAGAGTCTGATTATAGTCTAATAGACTTTTTGGTTTGGAGAAGTCCTTCTGTCAGTCAGCACCCCAAATGCTTGTTTCAGTAAATGAGCTCTACCCCAGGCCCTGCTACAGTGACTGAGTGAGGTCAGCTGGGACAACTCTCCTTTCTGTGGGTAGTCCACATCCAGGCTTTGCTCGTTTTCTCTTCACACATTAAGCCCACCAGCTGGAATGCTTCCACTTGTATCACTAGACATATAAAGCAGGATGGACTTTTCTGAAAATTTTGATCTCTTAATGTATGCAGTTTAGCAACCTGAATCACAGTCATGGATATGTCTCTGAGCAATTATATTGCTCTTGTCAGACACAGCCGATTAAAAGTTGCATTTTATTTGCTATAATGTTAGCTTCCTTTATATAGAAAATAAGGTAGGGAAGAGATCACGGAAGTATATCAGGATGTTAAAGCCACACTATGAAGTCCACATTTGCCATCCCTACTGCTGGAGAAGTCTTGCCCTCCTAGCTGCTGGCTGATCCTCCCCAGACTGGTGTCACCTTGCAGTCGGAGCCAGCAGAAGTGCTTACATGCTTGTGCTGTGAGCCAGGATCAGGAAACTGATACTGCTGAAAGACAGCCCAGCATGAACTGTCTCCATGCATTTCAGATGGATCAGTTCCCTCAGCTGCTTTTAGTCTCTGCTTCCCAAATACTGCTTCTGGCATGCTGCTGGTCCACACGGTGGAGGAAATGGGCAATGCTAGTTGTGCCTGGGAATGGCTGTGATTTTGGCAGCACTGCCAATTTACAGGTGGCTAATCCTGAAGTTTAAGATTTTCAATAAATGATGAGGCTTCATGACACAAGGGCTCCCTGGATTCTTTTGTCTTATAAATTAGACATGACTGAAAAATTCTGTATACTACTGCTACTGAACTTATAAATAAACTAGGAATGGAAACACAGAGGTAATACAGACTTAGCAATAATTTACCAGAGTTGTATTTTTCACCTTTCTCTCTATGTTCATAAAGTTAAGTTGTACAGTTAAGTCACTCCTTATTAATCTCTTCTTAGTTCTACAGGTTGACCTTTTCTTATCACCTGTTTTAATGATAGAAACAGTGCAGAATTAAGAGAATTTAAGGACGCAGGATCTCCTTTGTTAAGATTATCCCAGGTAATGGAGAGGTGAGCAATCAATATATCTCTTTGACAGAGTAAATTTTCAAGGTACAGCATGTATATTTCCAATAATTTGAAAATGTCATCATGGGAGGGAAATATCTTCAAGAAGGGAAAACTGAAGCATCTTGTCATGTTCTGAAAAGACTGTGTAATTTCTAGAATAGTAATGTGAAAGTTAACATTTGCATTCATATGTATTTCTCCATGCAGACTATCTAGCTTATTATAATTTCTGAATTTTTCCCTGTGGTATATTTTTACAAATGCTTTATTTCCTGTGACAGGTCCAGAAGAGATCAGTGAAGTTCACTTGTACTTAAGGAAAAGGGAAATGAACATAGGAAAAGGGAAATGAACATAATTTTCCCTTACAATACCATCCTAAACCTTTCTTTTAAGGCCATGTCTTTCGTGATGATAAGCACTACAGAACTCCAACTTCATACTCATTCCTCTAGACAATGGTAGCCATCAGAAAAACAAACAAACAAACAAGAAACAACACCACCCACGGTTGCAAAAGCTTATGTGAACCATTAGAATAGCATTTATCTTTAGCAGATATCACTAAAATGAAAGAACAAAATGGTTGGAACTCATACAACTGATCTTAACTGCTGTTTCTAGTGGGTCAAATGTTGACACAGCCAGAGAGATGTCAGCTGGTAGGGCTACAGCACTACAGTCCATTGGGAGGTGAACAGATTCTACCATCTAAACAAATCCCTATTTATGTTGATTCAGCTGCTCCTGAATTCTCAGTTTGTTTTGCCTTGGAGAGGTCTAAGTTTTAGGAGCCTGCCTAGAGCAATGCTCTGTTTCCTTGTGATTTTTAATTAGTGGCTACTAATTGTATTGCACTTGAAGAAATCTGAACTCAAAAGATCTGAGCAAAATTTTATGTCTCTTTTCCTCTCACCATACAATGGCAACATTGCAAAGAAGAAAAGGTCCTGTTGCTTGTCATGGCTGATATAATAAATATGTTTTCCAATCCATTAGTGATACAGTGCTTTCAACAGAGGAGTGAATAATACCAGGTGTTCAGTGGGATAGAGACATTGTACTCACATTTCGTTTCGTAGGAAACCATGGAATAAAGCCATGTTTGCATTCTATAGCTGGAAACAAAGAAGTGTATACTCTTGAAGTGGCTGCCTTCAGTGTGAAATGTGGAATGAGGGAGGTTTTGTTTACTGTGAGGAATGTCACTACCAAGTTTCTTAATCCTTTGTCAACACCCAGCTAATTCAGCTTTCATAAAGGCAGGGTAGGGCAATGAGTAAATGGATCAGTTACATTCTTCTACTATCGCACTACATTAACATTAGAGTTTGCAGGTTGCTCTGCTGAAAGGGCTGTCTCAGATTTATGCTTCACAGGGATTTTTTTGGCTAAATCTTTGGCAGACTGTGCCTTGAGAATATAAGGATGCAACAGAAGATGTCTATGAAACAAACATGATGAATTTCGCAATGATCTCAGCTAGACAGTAATAGCAATTAAAAGCTACAATACCACAATGGTCACTACAATTAATGTTGTTAAAGTAATTAGGCTCAGCAGCTGTAGGGTCAAATAAAGACAGCTTTGTAATGACAATATGGCAAAAGAAAATTACTGGCATTTTTGTCTAAATTACATTCCCTAAATTATTGTCTCAATATTAAATAAATAAAGCTACAGTAATTCAAAGACAAATTACAGATGGAAATTAGCACAACTACTTGTCCCAGAGTTGGCTAGTGTTAACATTTAAATGTAATTAATAGCCTTTACTCACTGTATCTAGTTATACATGGTGTTTCTCATTTACATTCCTTTGCAATATGCTGACAGCACTAAACGTCTGAGAAGAAAGATTTCATCCACTGGAAGAAAATGGTTCTTCATGTTATAGTGCTTATAATGGACATGGCTACTGTGCTGTTCTAATAATAATGACCAGAAAAAGGAATGTGGGAGAGAGAGGCTCTATGCTGTTTTCTTTTCAGTTTTGTGTTCCAAGCCTTTCCTGGAGTCAACGTGAAATGTAATTGCTCTTTTGACCTCTATCTTCTCTCTCCCCAGGTCTGAGGAAGAGCTACACTGGTTGATTATTGCAGGAATGAAAGGCACTCTGACCTTGCCGACCGAACGCCTTGCTGCTTTCAATGTTGCCCATTATGCTGAAGGCAGGCAACTCCTGGAGAGAGGCTGAAATCTACAGGAGAGCTGCTTGCCGGGCAGCCTGCCAGCAAGGGCTCAGCAGCCGCACGGCAGACACCGCCAGGCAGCGAAGGAAGCCAGCTGGGGGAGGGAGAGGGGGAGACTACATCAAAACATTGTTAGCACAGGGTATAAAGAGCTCTCAGATGCTGATCACGGATTGCTTCTTCATTAATAAGACTTTACATCATCCATCTGAAATGAAAAGTAGCAGAGACATAAAGGAGAAAGAAGAGTACAGTGATAATGTTTTCGTGGTGGAATGTGGCAATGACTAAATAAAAAAACAAAGAAAAATAAATAAATAAACCCAAGCCAAACAAAACCCCCCAAACAAACAAACAAACAACAAAGAAAAAACACTTCCCCAACCCCCACCCCAAAAAAAGGAAACAGCAAACAAAACAAACAAACCAAAACCAAACCAAACCAAACCAACCAACCAACTAAAAAAACCCAGCCCAAACCCAGAGTTTTCACTACATTAGAGAGATTGTTCCTATATAAGGATACATTAAAATTACTCCTCCAAGGAAAACGGGTCAAATATTCAGTTTCTATAACTGTGCTAAATTGGGAAACATTCACCATAAAATTTTCCTTGGAATATTTCTGGAGCTGTAAAAGGCTGGAAAATATACTACCTGGCAAATATTCTCTCTCTTTTCATGTGTGTGTGTTTTTATATTTGTATATAAATTTCAGAAACCCAAAACCTCAGAATTCACAGAAGTCATAAGAATTTATTTTTTTTTAAATTATTTCCTATTACTCTGACTGTAACTTTCTTTGCTCTGAACCAGCTACAATAACTGGGTGAATGAGTTTTGTAATTTGACCTGAAGATAATATGGAGACTCAGGTGGAGCTGTTGAAGGCTACTGATAGTGTCAAGATGGTCCATTTTAAATGAAGCTGTCCAAAAAGATGTTCAAACAACAGCATTTCATTTAGACACAGAGTCTGTCCCAGCAGGGTCACTAGTATTTCAATGTCATCACAACCTGAAGACTGGCTAGAAACTCATACAAAATTAATTAGTGCTCTTTATTTGTTTTTTCCCCCTCAGTTGTTTATCCCTATCACAGATAAACTCAACTAAAACACAAGAAACACTCGTGTTGTTACCCCAAGCTGAAGCAAGGATTTGATGATTGCTAGATCATTCTCACACTCGCAGAAGCTAATGCTGCCTACCACAGTGGGAGAGATGCTTGTGTTAGCATGACAAATGTACCACATATCACACATCCATCGGTTATTCCCCATCCCTGCTAGATCCCCATGCATACTGCCAGGCTGCAGACTGCGGTGATAGCTGCTCCTTGTGGCAGCAGGTCCAGGATATGCTGGTAAGTGGCTGCCCTGCATTCCCTCTTGCCATTCCCCTTCTCAGCTCCAAAAAGGAAGGCAGATGCTGTTTTCAGTTCCTGCCTTGAGAAGGTGGTTGTATCAGGTCACTGCCATTCAGAAATAGAAGCCCCACACCACACTGTTGCTGTGCTGCTGACTAAGAAGCCTTGAGGTAGAAAGAATAAACTTGTTGTAAGTAATGACCAGAATAGGGCATATATTCTCGTCATTGCTCGGGGCAAGGTGTTGGGACCATCAACGGAGAATCTATCAAAAATCTTTGTTCGTGGTAAAAATAGTTAATGACTTTTATTGATAGAAGGAATGCTACCCATCAAGATGGCACTGAGGTGGTCTGAGTTTATCTAAGTTTATCAGTAATTCATTCCAGTTAGGTCTCTGATGGAGCTCCATATCACAAAATTTCTGATTCCTTGTAGAAAATTGTGACTATGACCAATGCTTTCATTTAAGCTCTCTATGATAAATAAAACTGACTGCACCTCTTCCAAATCTTTCAAAGGAAGACTTGTTTTCAAGTCTTTAAATTTCTCTTCTAATTTTTTTTTTTGCATTTTCTCCAGAATATCAACATCGTGGTTGAACACAGTGCTCTTGCAGAAACCATGCTACTAAAAATATCTTGAACCTTATTTGAGCATCACCCAGCTTTGTTTTTCCGTTGACTAGTCCCCACAAGCCCAAGTTCATTTTCAGAGCTGATGAAGTCCTCTACCCTGAAATACTAGTTTCTATTATTTGTTCCAAGCTGAATTGCTGTATGGTATGCCCTGTCCCTTTCTCCTTCTTTTTGTTGGAAAAAGAAAAGCCACAGTTGTGTGTCAAAAGGAAATAAGTTATGTTTTAAAATTGTATGTGTAGAGAATCTGAGAGAGCAAATAACATGGGATCCTTTCATGCAGTTACTGTAACTTCAGTGTTTTTTCCATGGAACAAATATATATTATAGACAGGAATTGTTATATTAACACTTCACCTTATGGTAAAAGGGCGTTCATATTGAATACTATTTTTGCTATTATTTTTATTAATACTCCGTACATTTCAAGCAGCAGTTACCAGGTTTACTGTGAAAATGGGAAAATATTGTACAGGCAGAAATGACATGGTAACAAGAATGAAGCCAGATAAGCAGGACTCTAGCACACAAATGAGAGTAAATATATTTTCTCCAACATGCTGAATGAGCTAAATTACTTTTTTCCTTATTCTTTACAGAGTTCAAATCCCTGGAAAACAGCTTGCTGCAGCTCAAGTTATTTTGTTTGGAGAAATCTAAAAAGGTTAAGCCAACTAACACCATGAAACAAATGGATCAGAGGTATTTGAGCTGTGGAAAGTCAAAGTATTAAATAAATTGCAAGTTCATACTGTGCCAGTTCTTAGTTTTCATTGCCTTAATCTAAAGGATGAAGTAAAATAAAAGTGTTAGATGAAAACATAGCTAAATAAAAAGGCATGAGTAACATGACAAGACATATATAAAATAGAAAATAACTGTTTTCAGTCAGTCAGTTCACATAGAACCTCAGTAAATCAGCTTATTTTTAATGAAAGCAGTTCAAAGAACATGAGCTGCCATTTGTATCTTGTGTTTTTTTGCATCTTCCACGCCTGCTACCTAAATGCTTTGTGTTGTAGATACAAAATAGGAGTTTTGACTGTGAACCTGACAACATATCCAGTGTTTTTTGGCAGTATCCATGGATGCAGTTCTCCGCAATACAAGTACCTGCTTAACAAAAATGGCTTATGAACATATAGAACTGCATGCACTTTCAAAACCAAATATTCCTGAATGCTGAATTAATTTTGCATTCGTTGCTTGAGGCACATATCTTTGTTTTGCCTGCAAATCAGGCAGGTACATATTCAAAGAGCCTAGAAATGCATGTTACATAACATGATCTCCTGCCCACCTAGACCTTCACTCTATTAAAAAGTAATAATAAACATAATTTTTTTCTAAACTATGCTGGTATGTTCACCATTAAATCACTGGCTGATAAAAAAAAAGTTTAGAAATTATCCTGTAATTTCTACTAATTACTAATTTCTAATTACCCTAAAAACAACTTTAGGAGGATTTTGTCTTGGTTGAAAAAGGAAAAATAAATAGCAGTAAAATTGAAAAGAAACAAGCAATTCTCTTGTGTGTGGGGTGTGTGTGTGTGTGTGAGGTGTGTGTGTGTGTGTGTCTGTATGTACATTTTGGTGTATAGTCTATTTGGGATTGTCTTGAATTGGACTTTTACTCTTTGTTTTGCTTGGCATTTTTCTCACCCAGATGACACTTTCTACTCTTAAAGCTCAAGAGAAGGGTGTTAGTGAACTTCATAAAGAATAGAAACCCTGAAAAATACATTAAAATGTTGGCTTTTTCCTACCTGTCAAACCCTGAAAGATGCTGGAGTTTTACTGTTGTCATGGAATTGACCTGGGAGAGGTGATAAACCTCTGGAAAGACCATGCACCCCTGAGGCCCAAGTGTGTCTATGAGTTCAACAACTGGGCCTGGTACATACCTGCAGTCTGTGCTTGCTCTTTCCTTTATTTTAAAGGTTGAAATGTGGCATTTCAAAAACATAATGTCAGATAAGTAATAAGTCTGAATGTTAAGGGTTTACTGAATATCAGATTTCACTCAAGGAGATAAGAAAGGCATAATTTCTGCAATATTTGCTAGATTAGGGCTTTTATTTTTGTAGGATGGGTGGGTGGCAGCTTCTTGTCAGCAGACAGGTAGGAGTACAAGAAGCTTCCTTGTGTTCAGTATCAGCAACTCCTGTTTAATTTGCATTTGAGGGTTTTTTTTCCATAGCGTATTCATTTGCCAGTGAGTTAATATGTCCCTGCATAATCAGATAAGAATGGAATAGAATTACTGATGATAACAGGAGGTGGAATAAGGGCATGCCAGTAGAGCAGCCTTTCCTTCACCCACTTAATCTGAATAGATCATAATTTCAACTATCTCAAGTTTGGTCTTATTTCTTTTCCCAAGGTAGGAAGGTTTGTTGGTTTTGTTTGTTTGGGTTTTTTCTCAAAGCTGAGTTTAGCAAATGAAATGCTGTGATTTGGCTATGACAACTACTACTTCATTCTGTGAAGCTGGAAAATAAAGGGCTCATGCTTGCAGCTAGACAAACATATCATTTACCTTCTAAATCAAATCCAAGAGCAAATTAATTACAGTACAGTAAAAAATATTCTTTGTGAAGCATGGGGGGGGGGAAAAATCAAAAAAGCCCAGAAAAATTTTGGTCACAGTGCAACATATTCTTAACGTGTGCAAGTCAATAGTCATAATTGAATTAGAATAAATGCAAATGTCATAAGCCTTTAGGGTTGTATGTGCCATTCATGGGGCAGCCTGCACAGTGAAGGAAGGACTTCCAAACACCTTTGTCAGCTGCTATTGTGCCTCTGGGGCTCAGAAACTATGTTGAGAGCAGCAGTGCGTGAGCTGCCCTGCCAGACTCGCTGGTGTTCAAGAGGTGGTGCCTTGACCTCACCCGGGAGGTTACGGCTGCACCGCAGGGGTTTGTGTTGCAACCAAGGACGATGCTCCAGGCTGCTTAGCTATGCACTTGTGGGCCCTTCTGTAAGGTTTGGTAAGGGGCACACTGAACAGTAAAAGGCTGCAACATGAAGCTCCAGCATGTTAAAACACTCAACAAAACCCCATGTATTTACCACTAGTAAATTCATCCCTTCTACTGTCTCTTGGACAAAGCAGCAGTACAAACACCCTGGAGTTTTATGTTGCATTATTACTTCTAAGCTTCTGTAATTCAGCATAGATTATCTCTTTTAGCTGCAATACTTTGTAATGTAGATGAAGCTGCTTTTCAATCAGAGAGACAGGTGTTAATGGACAGGATGCAGGAGGCCGAATTTTAAAATCCTGTATGATGTAATATCGTTTGGATTAACTCAGGTCCTAGTTTGGTTTTCTCTGTGAAAATTCTCGGTGAACTCAGTGAGCTCCACCATTTAAACACAACAGCTAATACAGAAAGTGGATACTTCACATATTTATTACTTAAGTTTTATAAATTTCATGATGATTTTACCATAAAACTGTGAGAATATAGGCTATGATATATTGAAAGTGCTATGAATATCCATAGCAGTATATATGGAGTTTGAAAGAAAGGTGAGGGGAAAGAAAATAGAAATTAATTAATTAATTAATTAGTTGATTAATAAAATGGGAAGGGAAGGGAAGGGAAGGGAAGGGAAGGGAAGGGA
>JAWWTY010000088.1:17655985-17666784 GCA_035222235.1 Margarornis squamiger
GGGAAGGGAAGGGAAAGTTAGCAGGCCCTAAACATATATTCTGTGGCAAAATTTAAACAGTTCCTTCAGCCTTAGGCATTCCTGTGGATTTTGCTTGGGCCCCTTAAAAATCTCCTTATACATTTCCTATTTGAATATCATGTGCTCAGCAGGAAAGGTATGCTAACTATAAACTATTCTGCCTAAGTGACATAAACTACATGACCTTGCACTAGCCTTCGCAAATGATTTGGACCAATGATGTGTTTAATTGGGAATTTAATGAGCAAAATAGATGTTCCTGTGCTTTTCCAAACCACAATTACTTTCTTCTGCTTTTACTTCCAGATAACTTTATTGACTTTGAGGGATGCACACTTCAAGGAGGGGGGGTGGGGGAAAGAAAGAAAAAAGAAAAAAAGAAAGGCAGTGCAACAGGTTCACGTGAAATTTGCTGCTACAAACCAGCAGAATTTGCACTACCATGGATCAAGATGTAAAACAAAGCAAGTAACTGTGGTGTCCACTGAAATAGCCTGCCCAAAAGGAATACCAAACCCATGAGAGATGTTTCAGCCACCGTCACTAAAACTAAACTTTGTGACTGCTAATCCTGTTGCATTGAAGAATGCTTGATTTTGTCATTGAGATCACAAGCATCTGCCTCAAGCAATTCAGCCCAAAAACTACCCCAAAGATTACATTACTACACTCCTTTCTGAAGAAAGCTTATGCTTGATGCTACCAAGTTCAGTCTTTATAGTAACATTACTTCTAAACTCTCTTTTCTTAGTAACATAATAGAGAAAAATATGTAGCTGTCTCAGTTGATCAGATTTTTTTTTACATCTAGTCCATCAGTGTAGTGCTTGAACATTTAGTACTGTCTTAAGAACTGTAGTGGTATCTATCTACATACAGAATTGTGGGATTACTCACTTTTATAGAAGTCTGCTTCAGAAATCACTCTCAGAATTCAGATTATTTAAAAAAAAATAAAAAAAATCTAGCTTTGATTACCTCCTAAGTCACTTTATAAGTAGCAAACCACAGAGAAGATGCAGTATAAAACACAGGTAAAGGTCTAAAATCCAACACAGCAGAACACAGAGTAAGAGGGCTGCTCCTGTGGAAACTGGAGCACATGAGCACATCTCAGACATTGTTTAATGCAGAGGTGCCAAGCTAAGTACAGCTAGCCCCTGAGGCAGATACGCATACAGCATAAACAATCCAGGCAAGATTCTAAAGCCTAAAACAGAGAGATTCAGGTTATGGACAGTGTGTTCAGATCACAGAGAGATCAGGAGGAAAAGGTTTTGCTTCGAGGACAACCTGCTGTGCAGAATTTCTACTTTTTCATTGCCTTCTATTGATGCCATTGAACTTCATTAAGAACAACAAACAAACAAACAAACAAACTGCCCCCCAAAAAACACCAAACAAACAAACAAACAAACAACAAAAAAACACCAAACAAAAAAAAGGCATGGTCTGACTGTGCCACACTAGAATGACAACGATTAACTGCTAATTCTTCATCCCCTCATGGAGTTTATTTATGGTAGACAACTGATACATTGACAAGAACTACACGCCTCTGATTTTTAAATATCATTTTGTTCCCTCTGTACTGATGATTCTTTTACGGCACAATACATCATTCAGTGAATCACTAAACTGATAAGATTCTCAGATCCACACAAAATTTTCAAAAAATAGGCAAAACTACCTTTTGTACTGCAACTTTCTCCCAGTCCCGTAAGGGACTGATGTTGCCCTTCAGGTACCCAGACAATGTCTGGGAATGTCTCTGATCTTTAGAATATAAAATTCCATCTCCACTGTATTTGTATGAAAGCCAGATCTGCATTTTTCCTTAAGCCATAGAAAATGTCAAAAGTCATAAGGCATAATGACGGGTCAGAATTAGAGTTCCTGCTGCATTATTTATACACATTAAAATATGTAACAGCAATTGTCCTACATAAAGAAGCCCAAGAATCTCATATTTTTAAATGTCTTCAAGTGGATATTTACATTACAATGCTTGTGAAGACATAGTAGGTGTGTTCTGTGAACTGCTCCTTTCTGCAATTGGCAAGAGATTTTTACAAAACTTTGTAGGAATGTCTACGAAGTTCTTGTCATGTAGTCAGAAAAAATAAATCTGCATTTTTAAGAAGGATTTATTATTCATATAATAAAACTCTAAAGGCGTAAATGGTTCTGCCATGGTGTATGCTTCCATTGCTCACAAAGCTGATGGATATGTTTATTGAATTGTCCCTTTCCAGTTGTTAGTGCCAGTTGTCAAATCTGACTGTTTTTTAACTAAAAGAGCAAAAATTAATCCTGCTTAAATAGACCTGTAAGCTATGGTCCCAGGTTCATGCGAGTACAAATCTATGTTTAGGATCTGTCTTCTCAAGCCTCTTCTCTAAACTCCAGAAACAACGTAAAGGCAATATTTGAGACACATAGCCTTAATGAAAGTTATGCCAAAGCCTTTGAACGACAGATATTTGGTTCAGCAACAACAAAGATAAATATCCATTCCTGTCTGTTGGTATGTCAGCAGAAGGTTTCTAAAGAAGTTAACTTTCTTGGAGAAAAGCCACAGACTTAACAAACTGGATCCTCTATAGTAACAGGATAATCTCAAATAACTGAAAGGCATGGGCTATGGTTTCTCTGGCTACACAGTGACGTGGAAGGATCAGAGTTGCATCACATGGGTGACCCTTCCCTGCTTTGTAAAGGTATCTGATCATCAATGCACAAGCAACTTCAGGGACACCAGTGGGGTTGCTGAGCAGCTTTGTGGAGATTGTGCAATATGTTCAACATGCCTGGGGTGAGCTTCCTGCAACGTCTGTTGGAGCCTCTGTGCATGGAGACCTGCAACCCCAGGGACTCCTGCTCTCAGATGATTATGAATATAAGAGAAGCAAGAGTCAGAAGCACTCAGAAACAAATTCATTATCCTTGCTGATTGTTTGAGTCAATTCTTACTGAGTTGTGAAAAACAGACAAAGTGATCACCTTTACCCTCTTGAAATGTATATGGTGATGACAGACATACATAAATTCTGCCAGCAAAGTTAATTTCACTTTTTCTGCTTTAGTGCTTCATAGTGATCTATAAAAAGAGTTCAGTGGGCACTAGGAAAAATACTGTGAAGATGAGGGAGATGGTCTTATCAATCAGGTGTATTTATTCCTTTTTTTTTCACCAGGTTTTTGTCAAACAACTGCAAATCAAAATCACATTATTTGATTGCAATGTCTTGTATATCATTCTGTATTATTAGTCCTATTGTATTCCTTTAGTAGGACAGAACACATATCAATTACTATTTGCAGGTTTGGATATGTTATATATTTGTTGCATCTTCCCTGAAAGGCTTGAAAAGAAAAGCATTTTCATTTAGCTTATTAACATTAAGCAAATGACCACATAACTAGTCTTGATTTGCTGCCACTACCTTGGAAATACTTAAATATTGTTATTACTTAGCTCAACCTTTCAGTTTTATCTCTGAAATTGATGCTTTTCGGCTCAATTTATGACTGTCAACAAATAATGATCATAGATGTGAGCTGGTTCATAATACAGAGGTACTAGGTTACAATGTGTTGCCATGGAAACTGTGTTTTATTGCATTTTCTCTACTTGATTTAAGACATTTGACAATCATAGCAACTGTTTGCCTGTCTTTCCATATCATAAAATATTCAAAAACACAAACAACCAATGGGGGACTTTCACACAGTTCTTAGACCTCACTATAAAAATAAAAAAGAAATTACAGCCTTATATTTAATAGGAACCTTTTGTGAATAGTTTGTCTCACAGAATGTCAAAGAGTGTTGGAAAATTCAATCAGAGGTTAGTCATCGAATGGACCTGTCTTGCCTGTGGTTCATTTTGTTTATTGCATCATATATCTTTTATGATCACTGGGATTTAGCCTGAAACAGCATTTTCTTTAACAAGAGCCATGTTTCCTCTAACATTGTTTATTGCATCTGAAACATTACTCTTTGAAACTACAGTGCATTTTCAATTGAGCAAAGGTCTGTAACAGAATACAGCATGTCTGTGTTTATTCAGGATCGCAAGTAAAAAATATCCCAGTTCATGTAACGTTAATCACTTTGCCAGTGTTCAGCTGAGGTCATTGCCACATTCCTAGCAGTATTAAGCCGAGTCAAGATTAATCACGTACATTAAACTCTGCAAGGAAAGCACGTGCAGCGGATCTGAAATTAGACATTTGGTGAAGGACTAAGAGAGCACTGTAACAAAATATGTTAGCAGTACTGTAGCAAGCTTTCAGAATGATCTGAGATTTTTCTTACTATGTTCTTGTCAGCTGATCTATATTTAAGGCTTTGTTGCTGTCTTCTTCATTGAACCCATTTTTTAGAAGTTCTAAATAAAACTATTAAAATCCTTTTCAGATAATATGAATTATTTTCCCTCTTTCTTACTTATTCATATATTTTAAAAATGTATTAATGTATTCTTATGTGACTCATATCTGGCTTCTGGGATTTAAAAAAAAAACCCCAGATAATAAATTCCTGCAATATTTTTGGACAGAAAAGTTAATAATCAAATAGTATTTTAAATCATTTATCCTTTCATACTTTCTCTTCTTTCTGTATGTGCACATATGTTAGTACCATAAAGCTTTGTATTTCATGCTGATGTTGTGGCAAATGTAAGATGCTTTTTACACTATACCTTTATGTTCTACAAGGTAGATTGCAACAATTCCTTTGTGCATTCTTGTAAAATTCTATTAAACATTTGTTTGTTTTTATTATGTTACACAATCAAAAAAGGATAATTGAAGGACAAATAATTCCCACTGAAAACCCCAAGGAGAAAACCCCATTGTAAAAGGAATTTTACAGTCAGTTATCTCTTGAGAATATACTGACATGTCAAAAAGACTAGATTAATGGTTTTAAAAAATTAGGAAACTTCACCACTGAATAAAAAAAATTCTGCTGCCTTCCTTGGACATCCTATAGGTGTGTCTTTCCATATCTGGATAGAGGTCTCATATATGCTGTAGAACTTGGGAATGAATACTGCGGCCTACAATGTTTTTAGTAGTATGTAGAATATATATTCTGCAGCAATGGCAGGGATTGGATTTTTTGTACAGTGCCCTCTCCAAATCCACACTCTGATGATCTGTTACAAAATGGCTAGGAATTCAATGATTTTGACTGTGCTCATAATTCTGCCACAGAGTTCATGCATGACATTTTATCTTGAATTTGTCAATACCACCTGCCTACCTAGTGATTTGTTTACAAGATATCTCTGTAATATTTTGAGGTTCTGTCTCATATTACAAAAGAGTATTTATGATAAACAAACTAGGCTTTCTTGGGGTTTTTTCCAAATATTTGTGGAAAATAAAAGGTAAGAAAACTTAAAAAAAAAAAAATAAAGTATCATTGATCTCTCTTTTCTGTCTTTTGCTCCCAAAAGCTTAAAAGTCACCTGACAGGGCCTTGCATTCCTGCAGTTTATGCAAGGCTAAATTCATAGAATCATAGAATTATAGAATATGATGAGTTGGAAGGGGCCCATCAGGATCATCAAGTCCAGTTCCCGGGCCTGTACAGGACACCTTAAGAATCACACCATGTGCCTGAGAGCCTGGTCCAAACGCTTCTTGAACACTGTCAGGCTTGGTGCCGTGACCACTTACCCTGGGGAGCCTGTTCCAGCACCCAACCACCCTCTGAATGAAAAACCTCCTGATATCTAACCCAAACCTTCCCTCACTCAGCTTCATACCATTTCCTTGGGTCCCACCACTGGTGATCACAGTGAAGAGGTCTGTACCTGCCTCTCCACTTCCCCTCATAAGGTTGCTGAAGACCACAATGAGGTCTCCTCTTTGTCTCCTCCTCTCCAAGTTGTATCAACCAAGTGATCTCAGCTGCTCCTCATACAACTTTTGCTCCAGACCCTTCACCATCCTTGTGGCCCTCCTCTGGATGCTCTGTAGTAGCTTAATGTCTTCTTCTGTGTTGTGGTGCCCAAAACTACACACATTATTCAAGGTGAGGCTGTCCCAGGGCAGAGCAGAGCAGGATAATCCCCTCCCTCGACTGGCTGATGATACTTTGCCAGACGCACCCCAGGACACAGTTGTCCCTCCTGGATGCAAGGCATGACTCATATTCAACTTGCCATTTGTACCTATCCCTTTGGCTTTAGATGATGCCATAGCATTATGTTGGGTTGGAATTATTACCACAGTTAAAGTTCCCTTACTGTAACAACTTGACAATGTTTTTCGGTGGTTTTTGTTTTCTTTTCTTTTTAAGGGATTGATTGATTGATTAATTGAATTACTGATAACCCATTACAGACTTGGAATGAATACTGCCTATACCAGTCCTAAGAGTAAGGATGCCTTTTAGAGATATTTATCCATGCTCAGCTTTAGAGATGAAGAGACAAAATGAATGTGTCAACAATGTCACTAAACAGTACTGGTTTTGTTAAATTCACAGTGAAGAATAAGACTGTTGAAATCCTCTGTGAAAATACATGAATCTGTGGGTCCTTGTGTACCAGTGAATGTATCTCAGATTGATGCACTGAGTGCCAGGGGAGATACAGCATAAATAGTTCTCATGGGTGAGTCTGGTCAACAGATAAATAGCCTGTCTAAAGACAGGGAAGAAGTGGCAAGAAATCAGGTCACTGTATCAGGTCCATTGTACCTGAAAGAAGACACACAAGCCATACCAAGATTTATTTTGTATTCCTAAGATTTCTTACAATTTTGGAACAGACTTCTGTAGTCAATAGTCTGGGTCTGAATATTCTCTGTGACTTTTCCAAACCATATGTGTCCCAATCATTTACTACTTTCAGCTTAGCTCATCATCAACATATGTTGATCTAATGGTCAAACTTCCCTAGTGTGCTATGAAAGCAGGTTTATTTCTTCCCTTCATTTGCTTAGGATTTCCCAAATGTCTCCATGAGTTCCACCTTGATTTCTTTGCTCTTTTTTTCCCACTGAGGAAGACACTGCAAAGAATACTGTTGTGAATTTATAGCACCGTCATTCTTCTGCACTAAATCCCTCACAGAGCTGATGCTCTAAGGACAGAGGCGGATAATTTCTTTTTACTGTAGTCATACCAGAAGAAGAGGTTTCTGTCCCTAGGGACTAGAAAGTTTTTACCTGTTCTTCTGAATGAGATGCTTTCATGCATATGTCTTAGCCTCATCTTGAAAAATAACTGTGTTATGTTTAAAATGTCTGGGAATTTTTGGTTTCTTTTTTTTCTTTTTTTTTTCTTTTTTTTTTTTTTGTTTGTTTGTTGGTGGTTTGGTTCTTTTTTCGCAATTTGATAGACATACTGGTGATGGCAGGTCTCTGTCCTTATGGTACTGTTATATGAAATGGCATAACCCAATTTCATGGTTTATTGCAATTAAAAGGGGTGGCCTTGCTCTGTTCAGGCCTCAGTTTCCTCACCCTCACTCCCACCTAAACTACATGCTACCACTGACACCTTTAGAGGTGACACATCTGGTCCTCTTACTGCGGAGTTCACTCATTCAGCTCACTGACCCAGCACCAAAGTAACCCCACAAAACAGTCAACAGTTTTTGTTGGCTTAACAAACTCCACTGACTCACTTAGGGGTCAAATGAATGCCAGAGCTGTGCAATGGAGAGGATGAGACCACACAACTTGAAGAGCTGGAGAAAAAGTGAGAAAACGGGGCCTTAAGGAAGGGGACTGCCTCTTTTAGCAGCAGCAAGCTGTTAGAGCAGCTGAAGTGTCTGTGTGAGCTGCACCCTTACCGTGCACAAAGGATGCCCATACGAGAAAGTGCAATAGTGTGTTGTAAAGTCACACCCCTGCATACTTTGCAGTAACTTCACTTGATCCATAAGTCTTTTGTTCTGTGTTTGTTCTCCAAATTCCCTCCCTGCAGGCAGGTAAGGGAAGTAGCTTCGGCTAATCTCCTTAGCATACCTATTGTCTGAATAAAGTACAGTCATTATGTTCAACAAGCCTCCATTGTAACGAGTCTGGGAGAGAAGACACAATCTATGTGAGCTGGATACCCATTTGCCAGGGCATTCAGAAATACGGCAAATCTGTAAGCTCACCACACCAACCAGAAATCCTAAATCTCACGCATTCAATCCATCGCTGCATTATGTCACAGTTCAAATTACTAGACATTGATTAGGTGGGAGAAAAGTTTGCCAGGAAACTTTTCTGGCTGAATGCACATACATTGCACAGCAGAACATGTCGGGGCCCTTATCTAATTAATTCTGTAATTAACAGATATTGCCCTGTTTTGGAGAGATCAGCCTTTTTGTGAGCACAAGTAATGCCAGTGACTAGAACAGAAAATGAAGGCTTGAATTAAATTTTCAGTGACCAGTTTTGACCTTATTCCCTCTAGTAAACAGTAAGAATATTCTACTAGAAACAATGGCTTAACAACAATAGAGGCAGCTCCAGGATATCACTACTGGGCTGTAAACAACCATTGCAGATGAAATATTTTCTAAGCCTATTGCGACTTGTTTATCACCACACTCCCATGTCTCTTCCCAGAAGTTACTAAATATCACCTCTTTCAGTAAGAGTCCCCTCTAAATCACTTCTCCCTAAGTGGGTTCAACTACTTAAACAGTAGGGAAAACAGTTTTGCTCATCTGCCTCATTTTGGTTGCAATGATCCACAGAGTGTTCAGGTTAAGGGGAATATGACATACTAACCCCAAGCAGATGATGGGCTGTACCTCTTCCACTGGGACAGCAATAGGCACAGTAAATGTCTATCTCTACTGCTCCAGTCTCCCAGGGAGATAACCAGTGATATTCCCAGAGTAAGAAATTTTTAAGGAGTAATTAGATATCTATCGGATAAGCCATTAAAACATTATTTCATTTTAATGATTTGTGTCTGCAAGAGGATGTAAATTAGTAATGGCTTATCAAACTTTACAGTTGAAATTATTTAAAAAGACCTCTGAATAGTAGGTGATTAAAAAATTATATATATGTATGCATACATATAGTCACACAAGCAGACACACTACTGCAGGCAGAGCTAAAATCAGCTTGGGATTTTTTTGTCTCCCATAAAAGAAATGATTCACACGTGTTGTCCAGCTTGAAAGTTTTCATGAGAGCTGATTGACAGAAATTATTTTATATTTTAGGGTGCATTGTTTCACTCTATATTTAATTTTGCTCATATGGAGTGCTCAGTGCAATACAAAGGTTAGCAGAGGTTTGGAATTCCTAGATTCCTCCTGAAAGTTTGCTATTAACAGAGACTGCTTAAAAGAACTTTTCCATAGCTGCTGGCTGTTCCTGAAATGCATAACAAGATTCCAAGGAAAAAGAAAAAAAAAAAAAAAAAAGAAGAAGAAAAAACCCACAAACCAACAAAAAGAACCCTAAACACCGCCCAACCTCCTAAAAAAACACCCCTCCCCCCAAACCCAAACCAAACTAAAAAGCAAAATTAAAAAGGAATGGACACTAATTTTCCTCATTCTGAGTAGCAGGTATAATGTCTTTATAAAGTAATAATTAAAAAAACCCAACAAAACAAAAACAAAACAAACAAACAAAAAAACCCCAAAAAAACAATGACTGGTGCCTTATCTGGACCTTGCAGCTGTACTTCCCCCTTTTGCATTAGCAGTGTGTGCTCTAAGGTTATGAAAAACCATGAAAATTGCATCTTAAGAGGAGTTTTATTCTTTTTCTTAGGATTTGATTGAAACAGACAGCTACATTTTGTGTATATATAATTAGGCAGTAAAATAGGCTTTGAAGGAAGATTTCTGTTTAGTATGTGAGTCACACGCACAACAGTCTTTCATTCAGCAGTGAAAGACTGATCTTTTTAATGCCTCAACTCACTCAACATGTTTTCTGAATGCTACATCTTGCAGGAAAAAAAAAAAATGGAGAGAAGGGGAAAAAAAACCACACCAACAGCCCAAGCAGCTTTAAAGCCATATTTCTGTCCTTCTTTCTGTTTTTCCCTTGTTTCCCCAAATGAAAAACAATCTGAAAAGCCAATCTAGCTAGTCTGTAGTGATTTAACCTTATGACAAACTGATTTTTATCGTCTTTCTTTCCAGATTGTTGTCCAGGGCAGCACTGAATGCTGCACCAGCTCTAGGCGTATCTAATCCCTCTCATAAAAGGCCATTGTCGTAGTAAAACTGAGACCAATGGCTTTTTCATTCTCTACATCTCAGCTCTCAAAGTAATGGCAATGGGGTCTCCTCTTCATGTTTTTCTTTTCAGATGCATAATTTCTCCTTTTAATAAGACTAAAGTAGAGAGAAATAAAAGGAACACAATCACATTTTCCTCAAAGCTCTTTCTATAAATACCTTCTGGAAAACTAAACCCAGGAACAATTATCTGTATTCTGAGTTGTGACACTGTGTGTGAATATAGCAAAGTACCCGTGGAAGTTTCAGACAATTATGAGGTATGTGAACATATTAAAATGTTGGGCAGATATTACTTAGGACTACATATTTTCTTCTTAAGGTCACACTCTGGCATTCTTCTTTATCCTAAACCCTATGGATATGATAAGGGCCTTGCTCAACACTTGCACAGTTCTCATACTTATTCCTTGAAAAGTAATCATGTAGAAGCCATTGTCCACTTATTTTGTGCACTTGCAATACATTCTTGTCAACGATATTTTCCCCAAATTATAACCTGTATTTTTCTTACAAAAAACAACTAAGAAGCTTAGAC
>JAWWTY010000088.1:17673385-17685321 GCA_035222235.1 Margarornis squamiger
CACGCCCTCCTTCACCTCCCCCCCCCCCCCGCCCCGTTGTAATGACTTAAAAATTTAACGTGATCGAGGGCCTCATTGGCAATGAATTTATTACTGCCAATAAATCCTTCATTATCAGAGCCCGAAGTGGAGGTGTTTTTACACCAGAAGTCTAAAAGTGGGTTTAGTTCGGGCAGCTCCAAGGCTTCCCAAAGGAGCGTGTGCTACTGACCCCAGCACTCGTGGCTTGAGGCCGGAGGGACATTCGGGAGCCGGGGCTCGCAGGACCGGGAGGGCAGCCTTTCCTCCCGAGGCCGCTGGTCACGATGACCTGGTGGGCAAGGCATGGTCGGGTGCCACACCACGGGCGGGTTTTGTCCCCACACGTCTTTTCTCACCTTCCTCGAAGCCCCCCCTGCAAAGCAGGTTCAGGAGGGTGTGCTCTTCTGGCTAATCGCCGCTTGGATGGGGAGCGTGTCATGCGGGGACGCAAGAGCGCGTGGTTTGCTCAGCTGGATGAGGTCCAAAGAAGTATTTTGTCACCCTGTCATGGATGTGCAGGACATCGTAAATGCCACGCTCTGACTTCTCGCCGGAAACCTTGACTTGGGCAACGCGTGTGTTTGGCAAGAAAAACATCCCGTATCGATTTTCACAGGGTGATCAGTCCCAGGGAGATCAAGGGAAAAGGGAAGAGGGGAGAAAAAAAACCCAAACCAGACTGTGCTTAAGGGTATAAAAAGGGACAGGGTGCCTGAGGGGCCAGGGCAGTCCCCCCCCCACCGGTGCCCACGGATGGCCGCCGCCCACACCCCACCCCCGCCGTCCACGAAGGGTTAAACGCAATTTAACGCAGTGGTGTAGCATAATGGCTCCCAACGTAAACAAAAGGAATGATTAAGAGGGATATTTTCGAGCTACACAAAGCCCGATAGGGAAGATTTGTGTTACTAATTCCTGTGAAAGGATGTTCACGTGGTAGTTAGAGGGTCGCTGGCATTCACACTTCAGTGCGTGCGGCAGTAAATCAGCAGTCTGGAAACAAAAGGGTTATTTTCTGCTCCCCCTCTTTCCGAAAAAAAAAGAGGGAGCGGGGAAAGAAAGGAAGAAAGAAAGAATAAACCTCGACCTGCCTAACTTAAGCCATATTGTAAAAACGAACATGTAATAAAATACGTGAGGAGCTGAAGAAAGTTAATGCAAGAAAGAGGGCTGATTCGAGAGCAGAGCAGCGTTTCGGTGCCCCCCTCTCCCCCAAGCAGAGGTGGGGGTGCTGCCCTGCCCTGAAACTCCCTTCAGCCCCTTCCTCCAGACACTGTTTGCTTTTCTCCTCCACTGAGCACGAAAATAATCGCACATGTGTATCAGCAGCCCTCTCTCGCTGGCTTCAAGCTGTTATAATTTTGAATGAGGGGGCATTTAAAAATTATGACTGAGATTCTAAATTGCCTCTTTGAAACCGGCACAGAAAAATCATTCATCATCCCTTCGAAAACTGCCCTGAAATTAAATTAAAACGAAATGAGGGAGTCTTCCTCCCGACATGTGAGTCTTGGCAGAGCTACTCTCCACCTTGGTTTTTTAGTTTCCACCCCCCCGTTCTCCCGCTCTCTCTCCCTTTTTTTTTTTTTTTTTTTGCTTAAGCCCTGAATGTTATGTAGGATAATTGAAATGGGAAACACGATTTGTATTTGGCTGCAGCGAGGAGGCTGCCGGCTCGGTGTAAGGCTTGAGGGCTGCGGAGCGAGGGTCTGTGTGTGTGTGTGTGTGTGTGTATACAAAGCGTGTGTGAGTGAGTGAGTGAGTGAGTGAGTGAGCGAGCGAGTTGAGTGCACGATGTGTGAGTGAGTGACTGAGTGAGCGAGCGAGTGCGTGTTTGCGGCTCTCGCCCTCGCCGGCAGGCAGGAGGAGCGGCGGGCCAATCGGAGCGCCCGGTTTCATAAAAGCCGGGCGCTGATTGGGCGGCAGGGAAAGGGCATCGCGAACAAAGAAAAGTCGCTCTCAGGTACCGCGCGGAGCGGAGCTCCCTCTCCCCCGCCGGGGCAGCGCCCCTGTCCCCTGCCTCTCTGTCAGCCTGGGAGGGGACAGACACACATGCCGGTTCTGCCTCCTCTGCCCCGTTTTTATTTTATTGTTTTTTTTCTTTTTTTTTTCCTGTTGTTTTGTTTCTAGAAAGAAAGGAAGGTTTCATGGTATTTGGTGCTCTCTTCTTCCAAACACAATAAATCTGTTGAAGACATTAGATTTTTTTTCCTAAAATAAAAAGCGGCTGCAACAAAAACACACTCAATGCAGTTAGAAGGAAAAGGTCAACTCGATCCAATACAGACCGTAAGTACGGTTGCGTGGTGTGTCTATAGCACTTAGAGGGGATTTTTATTTTTTTTTTCTCTGCAAAGGGGAGTGTTAAGAGTTTTGGGAGTTGAGATAACTAGGGTTCTTTGGGATTTTTAAAAGAGAGAGAGAAAAAAAAAAGAATCCCACAAACAGGGTGAGTTATTTGAGGGAAGTAAGAGGGTAAAAGCACTGTAGCCACACAAATCATACTTGACGGTGCACTTGGGGGGCGTTAAAGCGTAGTGCCTTTTTGGGGTTTTAACTAAACAAGGTGGGTGGTGGGGAAATAAAAGTGACACCATTACAGACAAGCCTGCAGAGCTCCCCCGCCCCCCGGCCCGAGCGCAGGAGCGATGGGGCACCGACAGCGCGGGCGGCGCCGCGCCCGGCACACGGAGACGCCAGGACGGCGAGGCCGGAGCCGGGGGTGCGTGTGTGCGGCCGCCCGTCGGTGGCTGAGGATGCCTGGTGCGCTCCCAGCGCCGCCCCGGCCCCGCAGCCCCGGCGCAAGGCGCAAGGGGGAAGGGGCAAGGGGGAAGGGGCAGCCCCGCGGCAGCGGCGCCCCCGGGGACACGGCGGGGGCTCCGCGGGCTGTTCCTGGGGGCGGCCCCGGCGCCCCGCGGGGGAGGCGGCGAGCGGGCCGCGGCCCCGCCGGGGTGCGTGTCCGGCTCGGGGCCGTGTCCGTGTCCGGGCCGTGTCCGTGTCCGGGGCCGCGCTCGGCTCCCATCTTGGCGGCGGCCAATGGAGCCCGGCGGCGTCACGTGACGCGGGCGGCGGGCCCCGCGCGCCTCCCCCGCCCCACCCCCCCTCCCGCCACCGGCAATTCATTACGGCTTTTAGCTTCCCATCGCCGGCTAATTAAAAATACTAAGCTAAAGCTCCGAGACCGTCTGACTTGGGGAAGGGAGGGCGGGGAGGGGAGGGGGTGGTGGTGGTGTGTGGGGGGGAGAGGATAGCGGCAGACTGCGAGGTTTGCCGAGACAATAAGGTGGGAGCGATCTGTCCTGACAGAAAGGTCGTCTGCTTTATCTCCTCGGACTCTAATTACTGAATTACTTACCGCATGACTGATTAGCCCGAGCTCACGGGTTTTTCGTTGTTATTTATTTATTTTTTTTTCCCCGAGACAGCGACTCGAAATTCTGATGCGTGCCTGTGCCTTTTTTTTTTATATTTTTTTATTCCTATTTTTCAAAAGCGCAGATCTCAGGTTGGAGGGGGGAGGGCGGGGCGGGCGGGGACAGAACACCCCCTTCCCCGAAATCTTACCCCTGGGAAAATTTACTCCGTTTGAGAGCACGCAGCCCTTCCTCCCCTCCCACAAAATGTTTTGATAACCGGTTTATCAGATCAGTGATTCCCCCCTCCCGCTCCTCCTCCTCCTCCTCCTCTTCCTCGCCCCCCTCCCTCGCCCGATTCCCCTCAAGTTACTTCAAGAAATCAGATCTGTCAGGACGGGCGAAAAAAATGCCACTTCCCAACTAACAGGCGGAATCCAGCCCAGATTTTCAGTCCTTTCTTCTTCTTTTTTTCCTTCCTCCCTTTCACTAATTTATCCCGATGTTAGCACATTCTGTCTTGTAACACCCGGGCGCCTGTAGGTTTGTTTCATGGGATCATTACTTACTGATCAGGATGGCTCCCAGGTCCGGGGCTGAAGACGGAGTGTGAAGTTGGGGAAACATTTTTTTTTAATATTATTATTATTATTTTATTTTTTTAATTACTGTGATGATTATTACCTCTCGGTGCTTATTCAGGAAAAGCAAACAAACAAAAATCTGGTCCTTGATGCTTCACTTCTGAATGAAATACTACCTACCAGCTGGTAAAGTTGTGAGACACAGCTTTTTTTTTTTTTTTTTTTTTTTTTCTTTTTTTCTTTTTTCTTTAAACAAGGAGGAAAAAATCTAAACAAACAAACAAAAAAAAAAATCAAAAAAAGGACTTCTGGTTCGTGTGCCAAAGTAGGGGGAGATGTTATTGACTGATTTATACTGGCTGAGATGATACTTGCTTTCTACTTCATGATCACTTGCTCTTTAAGTAAAATGAGGCACAGAGTTGTTGCTGAGACGAGTGGGAACAGCATTTTGATTTGCTGGTTTAATTAAAAAATTATGAAGGATTAAAGGTAAGCATTATGCATATATATATATGTATAAATATTTCGGCAGTCGACTGTAAAAGGGAGATATCCCTTTAAAAATCGTTTTAACTAAGCTTTGTCAAACACACACTCATTTGCGGTCACTGAGGCCACCTTGGTGCAGATCACTTAAAGTGTATGTCTTAATCAGTTTCCTGTACAGTCAGGAATACTATATTTAACAGACCTAACAATTGTGTGACCTATGAGTACATTGGAAATGCTTTTAGAACTGTTATCTTAAAGACATTTTTTTTTTTTTAAAGACAAGGGAATTTTTATTTCTCCTCAAATATTTTTAACCTACAGAGTTTAATATTTTCCAGTAAACATTTGTGTTTATAGGTTGCTGTTTTTAACAGAAGCTGTATTGTGGCAAGGAAAATGAGGTTTCCCACTTCCCTTAGCACTCTCTCCTCCCCCTCCCAAGAGATTAAGTGGAAGGGGGGTAAAAGATAATATAGGAGAGTCACAAAACTTCAAGGGTCTGGTTTTAAGCCACAAAATCCATGGAATGCAGTGAAGAGTGAATCCGTGTCCTTCCTTTTTTCCCTTTCGTGCCTAGGTGGTGGTCCAAGGGGTTAGATTACAACATGTGCTCCAACAGCTAGGCACCACTTCTAAGACTGTATTTCCTGAGCTTTGTGGATTTAAATCATGTAGTTAATTTTCTCTTTCTCTTTTTTTTTTTCCCCTTCCTTTTTTTTTTTTTTCCCCTTCTTTTGTGGACATGGCTTTGTAAGAGAACTTGTGAATGTTGGTATACAACTAGATTAAAGATGTTCATTATAAAAACACCACAGCCACTGCCTCTGGTTTAACAAATTTAAGAGTGTGGCAATGGAGAATAATTTTGCTCCCCCCTATCTTGCCCCCTTTTTATTGAGTCATGTTACATTTTGGTAACACCTAGACAAGAAATATTTGACTTTTTCCCTCCTCACAGGACAAAGTGGACGTGGACTGCACATTGTGAGCCTAGACACAACTGGGGGAGGAAGACAAGAAGAGTTGAACTTAAGAAAGAGCCCAGCGGAGATAAACGAATGTCCCCACATCTCCAAAGGAAAGTTCATCAGATTTTTACTCTAGAGATCTCATCTTCAGGATGTCATTGAACACTTCCACTGCAGGAAAAGGTGTGGATCCAAACGCAGTTGACACTTACGACAGTGGCGATGATTGGGAAATCGGTGTTGGGAATTTAATAATCGATTTGGACGCCGATTTGGAGAAAGACAGACAGAAATTTGAAATGAATAATTCTACTAATACCACCAGCAGCAGCAACACCAGCTCCAAGGATTGTGGGGGTCTGGCTTCCAGTGGGGCTAATGCTACCTCAGCCTTAGCTGATGGCCTAAAATTCCCTTCTGTTCAGCCCTCTGCTCCCCAGGGGAATTCCTCTCACAAAGAGACTAGCAAATCAAAAGTGAAAAGGAGTAAAACTTCTAAGGATGCTAATAAATCTCTGCCTTCTGCTGCCTTGTATGGGATTCCTGAGATCAGCAGTGCTGGCAAGAGGCAGGAAGTCCAAGGGCGCCCTGGAGAGGCAACTGGCATGAATTCAGCACTGGGTCAAAGCGTGAGCAGTAACCCAAACGGCAATAATAACAACACCAGCAACAACACCACCATTGCCTCTTGTGGGAAAAATAAAGAGGAGAAAACAGGTAAAGCCCTGGGCAGCAGAGGCTCCAAGCGGGATAAGGATGCGGGAAAATCCAGGAAGGAGAAGCAGCATGACCTGCAGCAGGGCCACCCCAACGGCAATGGGGGTGGCAGCAGCCAAGTTCCCTCTGGGCATCTCTATGGCTTCGGGGCCAAGGGAGGCAGTGGTGGAAGCAGCAGCCCCTTCCACTGCACCTCCTCTGCTGCTGGGGAGGTGAGCAAAAGTACCCCGGATTCAGGGTTAATGGGGAACTCTATTTTGGTAAAGAAGGAAGAGGAGGAGGAGGAGACCCACAGGCGAATCAAGAAATTGAAAACAGAAAAGGTAGGACAAAGCTCCTCTCCACCTCTTCTGTGTTTCCCTGTGTCTATAATAAGTGTCCCATGACCGTGCGTCTGGCGCCTGTGTCCTTCTCTCTGCTGTGTATTCGTGACATGCATCTGTTCTTCCTCTTTCTCTTTAAAAAAAAAAAACAAACAGACCAAGCCAAACCCAGAGACCTCTTCCCTAGACAGAAGACACCATGTTGTCAGTGTGCTGCTCTTCTTTATGATTTCCTCTCCCTGTCCTCAAACCTGGAGAACATTTCTGTTTTGTCTGTTCATTTTGATTGCACTCGCCCAGAAGGAGAAACCCTGAGACGACCCTGACTGAGCTATCCCCACTTTTAGCAGAGAGCAGCCGTGTTGGTGGGATGGCATGTGTTCACAGGCTGGGGGTGCATAGCTCAGGCTCCACGAGCAGCGGGTCTCATATGTGCTGACTGTCTTCCACAACACCAGCAGGCATTCGTGGCCATTCCTCTCCCAAAGTCTAAAGGAACCCCTCTCCCTTTCTCTGACCCACTGTCTGGAGCTGAGATTGTGCTTGGGGCAGAGATTGTGCAGAGACCCAGGCTCCGCTGTCGTGCTTCGTGGAGATGCAGGATGCTTATCGTGCTGGGGGGTTCCTGTGATGCAGGAGCCCCAGAGGCCACAGAAGCTGGTGTAGCTGACTGGGAGGAAGGAGCCAGCAGACAGGCGGTGCCTCTCGCCTTCCTGGAAGGAGGATGCTGGGAGGAGGGAAATGCACTTTGTGCTGAGATATGTGTGTGTGCAAAACAGCTTTTGGAACAGAGGGGAGCAGTTTGTCTCCTGTCTGGGGGAGTTTTCCTCTCTGAGCCATGCTGGCTCTTGGATTTGAACTACTCGTTTGTTGAGTGGTTGAAATGTATGAAAGAAATCAGATGGGGGTGTGTGTTTTTATTTATTTCTATTACATTATGAAGGATGCTTTCTGTAAGAATAGATGGCCACGATGGCAAAGGTGGAGGGAGAGCTTGGCTTTTGTTGACTGCTGGTTCGAGGAGGTTCTGGTGTTGGTGGGAATTGTTCTGTCCTTGGGGCGGAAGGCATCTTCTAGGGGACCTGAGGGCGACTATTGGCCCAGGATTACAAGTACAATGAATTGTACAGGTTTTTAAACAAAGGTAACGCGGTCTGCCTGAAAAATAAAGCAAACTAACACCTTCCAAATGAACAATCTCAGGGTGTTAGAGTGTGACTGTATTGTCAGCTGTTGGTCTTAAATTTCCTGCTTTTACAACTTCCCTGCGTGAATGTTCAGCAGTGGGAAAACTTTCATGTCGGTGTGCACTGTATGGCCTGCAAGTGTCTGGGAGGGCTGAAGAGCTCGGGGGGGGGGAAAAGTTACGTCTTTTACGACCTGGTTAGCAGCTTTTTGTATTTTGGTCATGTTGAAGTTTTTGTAATACTAGAAGATTAGATTTGGGTGTTTGTGACATGAGGTATTTGTTAGTACTGGAAGATAATTTCAAGGGCTTTTGTTCAAGGCAAGGAACACGTTAAATTTCATATTGTATGTATATTATTGCTTTTAAGATAGCATATCTATGAATGAATTTGAATGAGCCTTGTGACCTTTTCTAAATGCAGATGAGAAAACCAGATTGCTGTGTAATTCATGTGTATATGTTTGTGCTTTGATTTATGAAAAGTGTTGTTCGCGGCATAAAGGTGTCCTAAAATCTCATGGTCTCTTTATTAACTTAGTACAGTAGGCATTTACTTCTGTTGCCAATAGTCTTCAAATTGCAGTTCTCTAATCTGTTTTAACTATCTAGATAAATTGCCCTAATCCGGTCTTCACAATGGCTGTGGTTAAAGAGTCAGAGCCATTTGATTGGATTCAGTGGCTGCCTGGAATGTGGGAGGTACTGCCCTTTTGCAACCTCCTTAGCCTTTTAATCTCTCAGCCAAATGTTCACATTCAACAATTTTGTTTAGCTGGCAATCTGAACATTTCAGTATCTCAAAGGCTGCTGCCATGGCAACAGAGATTAGAGGGTGGTGTGGTTTCTCCCGGTTTTGTGTTCTTTCAACTCTATAGTCACACAGGAAATTGTATGAAGAATCCATAAACGTACGAGTAATCTTATGTGCAATGTAAATGGGATGGCATGGAAATTCAGCGCAAACATGTGTGGAGGGGTTCAGCGTCAGTGGTACACTCTCTGTGTTGTAGATGTCGCTCCAGGAGGAGGTCTGGAGCTTGCATTTCCAGCGACAGCCACTGCTGTTGGCACACACCGACTGTGCTATAGGCTTTGCACATCAGAGTCGTGCAGCCTTGGCCATTGTCTGGCACAATGGTGTGCTTGCTTGCTGTCTTAAGTAACATCCCTTGGCTTTTTTCTTACCCAAGAATGTTCCCTTTTAGACAAACAATAATAATAGTACAGCTTTTTGCTGACAGTGGTTGATGCCTTAAGTCCATCCAGGGGCAATATCAGTGATAGTCGAGTGTTCTATGTTTGTTGATCTGGTTATGTAAAAAAAAAATAAAAAAAATTAGAAAGATCATTTTAAGAGTTTTAGATTCCCAAAGTGTTATTGCTTTGACTGTTTATGCACTAGAACATATATGCAAAGCTCCTTGTGTCTGTAGGTAAATATATAATTTTCAAGCCTGCATGTTAAAATCAAATTGCAGTTACCTTAGTGTTGTGCAAGACATGCCTCGTGAAGTTGGAAGTTTCCTCTTAGAATCGAATGAGTTCATGCCTACAGATTCAAAATCTACAGGTTTTTATATGTGGTGTGGAATATAATATTGCATTTGTTTACTATTTGTGAAAAGCTTGGAGCAGATTCCCAGGAGTTGTAGTCAGTGTTTAGCTTTCACAGCATGCTTCAATGTCTTATTTTTAGTCTATTTATTCTGTTTCCTTGCTGTGGAAAGTCATGTAAAACATGATAAATTGGATCTTATGAAGCCTAATTAAATCAGTGACTGTGTTCTGCTGGCTCTTTTATGCAGAAACCGCAAGTATGTTGTAGAAGTCGCCACTCCCCTGATACGTGGATAAAGTCAAAATGTGCTGTAATTCTAAGATGTTTGAGCTATATTCGTGCAGTCCATTTTGTGGTTAAGCCACCAGTGACATGTATGAATAAGTATCTTTGACAGGTAGGCTAACCACTCCTAAGATTTTTGGTGCTAAAACCTGTCTCCATTTTCCATTTCTCATCCATACCGTTTTTAGCACAGTTAGTGCCTGTTTGTCAGCATGAACTCTTCATCTGTTTCAGCTAAGGTTTTTGTGTTTTAACAGCTGTTACATTGAAAAGTGTTCAGTGTATCTACAAAAACTGCTTTGTGTGGGTTGCGAGGAGATTTTGGGACTCAGTCACAGTTTACTCTGAGATATGGGAAAACTCTATATGGTATGTGAAAATCAGTATGTTTACATGAAAATAATACAAAAGATACAAAGCTGTAAATCAGAGGGGTCTAGTTACAGTTCTAAATGTATCAGTCTAGTGATACTCCAGGATTGAATATTTCTCTTTTATTAGCTCAGTGCTTCTAGTTAAGACTGCATTTCACATTGGAAAGTTGGAAAATTGTCTCCAGCCAATTAACATGACGGCTAGTATTCTTTATTTTGTGTGGGGTTTTTTGCTTGTTTGTTTTTCATTTAGTGACAGGATTTGAGAGTGTTTTGCACTTCATCAGGAGTCTCTGGGTGCGTTTTACCTATTGATGTAAATCATTTAAGTACATGCTTTGATTAATGATGTTATGGAGATATGCTTTTCATGTACTTTTCTTGCTGGCCCTGTGTGTAGTTTATTCACTGTGAAATAAAAGGGCAGGGAGGTCACTTGCTGTAATTAAAGAACAAAGTCTATTGTTGTTTGACAGCAAACTGTTTTGAAAGCTACATAAGGGATTTAGCTGTTAAAAACATTGATAACTATGGGTGTCTAACAATAAGCACAGCTCAAGGTTCTTAAAGTTCTGTAGTGCTGTCTAGTAGTGTGAAGGTGCTTTTTGAGCTGGGTGAAGAGGTGTTGCCCTTTGGCTGAGGAAAGCTTTCCGTGTGAACCTGTTGACCTCTGCCAATATGTATGACCAGATGTGCTATTGAATTCCTGTGCAAAGCAAGAGTTAGCGTAGCACAATGGAGGCTGGTCTAGAACATCTATCAAATAAAGTAGGGAAGCTGATAACTGTAGTCGGAACTACTGGAAAAATATTTAATTTTGGGCATTGGTAATTTTACAATTTTAATAACTTCATAAATAGCCAGTAAAAAGGAAAGGATTGATTGTCCAGATGTCATGAGGTTAACCATGTTCTCCATGTTAAAGGGCTTTCCTGCAAGACTGTTTTAATTATAGCTATATAAAGACTTGTTTTTCCAAAGTAGCATTTTATAGTCCAATAAATGAAATGTATGTTAAAAGCGCTAAGCAAAATCTCCCGTAACCATAGAGGTGTTCAATAACCAGATTCAAGTAACATGGAAAGTACCATCTGTTCCTAGTTTTCAGCATAAGGCCAGGAATTGAATAGCTGAGATTTGCTCGTATTTTTTCAACTCTCTTTCTTTTTTTAATTATTATTATCATCATTATTTTAAAAAGTTCACCTGGCACTTTATAGAAGCTTTCTGAAATGCAATAATACAGGAGGGACTGTGAAAACACATGTTCGTACATACAGTTAACCAGTTCCACTTTCATTTAAAGAGATTTCCAGAAGCTCAGTCATTGAAGAATTTATAATAGTGAATCACCTCCTGCAGGCAAACACAATAAGGGGCAGTTCTTCAAAGGTCTTACCATTCAGGTAGAATCTGATTTACTCTGTCTTTCCTTGCGAAATAAAAGGAGGGGCGAGGTGGGGTGGTGGGGGAGCAAATGCCCTCCCCCCGCCCTCCCCCAAAAAAAAAAGAAACCCCAAGAAACAAACTCTCAAAGGATAACTTTAGCAAGCTCTTATCAGTCACCTAATTGCATATGATAAAATCATTGACTAAAATTTTCCGTGCAGACTTTTCTGCTCTTCAGAGAAGTGTTCTAGGATTGCTGATAGGGAGAAAATTACTCTTTTAAAGATAACTTGTTCTAAACTGTTAGGCAATGAGATTCTTGGCTGCAGCCTATGAGCCCTGGATAAAACGCCATCCGGCCTTTGTTTGAGGTCTTTTACTGAAGCTAATGACTGGTCTTGTGCCGCCCTGAGATAAATGACATTATCTCTGAGTGGTCTGACAGGAAACAGACATGTTAATGGTGAAGCTGCGGGGAGGATCTGCTGTAGCTCTGACAAAAGAGTAAAGCTTGGACCCCTGGTTGTGATCATTAACACAGAATGCATTCCAGCTTCTTCTAGCGGGGCCTTCATAGTTGTAAAGCTATTCTATCGACAACTTAAATCATAAATCTGAAATGTGCAGTTTTTCTTGTGTGCTAAAACTCATATAATTCACCCGCTCCCCCCCCATTTTTT
>JAWWTY010000088.1:17685421-17703763 GCA_035222235.1 Margarornis squamiger
CTGACATTTCTGGGAGATCCTGTGGTCTGCTTTCTGTTAACCGGACACATCCTTTGCACGCTGAATGCAGGTTAACCTTTATGTGCTCTGTGTTAGCCATGCAATTTGCATTTCTAAAAGTAGGTTAAAAGAAATAAAAGAAAAATAAATCTGTGTTTCTCCACATCTTACATGGTCATTAGTGTGTTTGGTATTGAGCACATTTTACAAGCATAATCAGAAATATGGTTGTGGAACCACTAACATTTCCTTCACCTTTAGTTCCAGTTTGGATAAGGACATATACATATTTTGGATTTCTGTTGCCCACCCTTGAAAAAGGTTAGATTGCTTCTGCAGTAATTTAGGCACCTTTGTGTCATTGCCACATGGTCAGTATTCCTCAGATTTGTACTCCCTTTTTGAATGGCATGTCAGCTACATGATCCAGATTTGTTTCGTGGTATACAGTTGGAATTGCTGAATATTACCATGTTTTAGAGTCTACCATGCTCTGAGCTAAGGTACTTTGTACAGATGATCCAACAGCCAGGTTACTATTCATGTAATGTGCTTAGCACTGTAACAGCTTTGTATTGTACCTATATGATGTTTTAATGTACACGGTGATATATTGCTGTGTTCCCTGAAAGGCTGGAGATATTATCTGACTTTTTAACTGTACTTTCTTTCTTACAACAGAAATACGTCTTCCCATGAGTCCTCAGATAGGGTTACACCTGTGGATCTGTGGATACAGTGACTTCAGTTGAAGGACTGGTCATAGTTTTTGCTAAAAACCTAGTGTTTAGTTTAGTGTGTTTACATGACAGCAGTGATTTTTATTGCCTAACAATCACAGAAAATATATGGATCTTTTTATTTTTTTTTTAAATGTACTCTGTACATAACATTTTATGTTGGTTGAAAGACAGCAAAATGGTGTTCCATGAAAATGTCTGATAGTGCATAATTGCAAAAAGTAAATACCTTTTTAAAAAAATCAACAAAGTTCATGTATATTTATACATTTTCTATTTCATAAACGCTTTTCTTCTTCTCCTTTTGCCCCAGAGTGTTTCTGCCTAGTGCAGCTCTTTTGCAGTGCAGCCTTTCACCAAAGTGAACAATAACACAAGCTATCATTCTCTAATTTGCTTAAAAGTGTGCTTGAAAATGTGATAATTTTAATAAAGATAATTACGAGTTTTCATAGTAGGACTTGAGGGGTTTTCTTAAATGAGATTTTAAATCATGAGATTTGTTAAATTATTATTACATTCTTGAACTAAAACCACAATTTACTGAAGGCCATTTGGGCAAATAGGAAGGTCAGACAATGACTTTTGGTTGTGCTGTAAGATTTCAGTAAGCACTCCCTACTGCACTTTCTCTTCTAATTCTTACAAAGTATCTTGGCAATTGGAACAAAGCCTTTACATTTGAATGAAAGGTTGTAAAACTATTCAGAGCCACTTGACTGACAAGCAAGGTCTTTGTAATTTTTTTTTTCTTTTTTGAAAAAGCTGAGAGAAATATCAAGGGGGTGGGAATAGGTAGTTTCCTCTGATGCTCCTGTTTGCATGTACATATACACATCCATAATATATATACTTACATGTATTAAGACTACTTGATTAAACAACTTAAGTGAACATGTAGGACAAGTTGCATGGAACCAAGTAGGATTGATGAATTTATATATAGGTTTTGCAACTCTAGGGCCACTATGGTGTTGATTAAATATTCTAAAATCTTAATACAACACTGCAAATAAAAAGGTTGCATTTAATGACAGAAATTTGTAATATGTCTGCTTTTACTCAGAGCTAGCAAATACTGCTAAATCTCAGAAAGAAAGGATCAACTTCTATAGCATCTATCTGTAACCTCTGCTGGGAGTTAAATGTTAAACTCTTTGTTTTGCTAATTTTGAAGTGAAAATGTGCTATTTTGAACTGTATGTCATTTATGATAAATCTTTCTCAGCCAATCTTCAGGAAAAAAGTACCAAATATTTGGTTCTCCTATCTTCTGCCAGTTTCTGAGTCTTCCTAGCGTAAATCTTATTCCTATGCACAAACCCAGCTTGTCTGAGGTGTTTGTCTTCTGAGAAACTCCACTAAATAATAATGTAAGGAAAATTACCCCATGAGGATGTTTGAAGCATATGCCAATCGTGACATGTGAATGCAGTTTTTGCAGTCAAAAGAGCAAGCTAAAATCTATTGGTTGTGGTTACTTGGTGTTTTCAAAACACTAGTATTCTAGTTTTTGAATTGTCTTGTCATGTTAACCAAGAAGCAGATGGCATAACACCACTGAAGTGTATTTTTACTTAAAGAAACTTTAGAGGTTTTGATGTATTTTCTTTTTCTCTATTTTCCCTTCTGGCTTTTTTTTTTTTTTTTTTTTTTTTTTAATTGAAGAGTAACATGAGGAGACCTGGTAGCAATTTTATTGCTTTCCCATAACAGTTTGAAATAATAGCTTGGTCTTTGGTTGCCAGTCAAATTTCTACCAGTCAGTTTGATTATGTTTTTCATCATGTGGCAGAGGAATATCAAAAGTATATATTTGTAGTTTGCCCTCAGAGACTGGCTCTTTTTTTCATGCTTCAATTAGCAACAGAGGACTAAGCTCCGATTGGTCACACTTTTGTAAACTCCAAGGGCTTGCTTTCTTCATTCTGATAAAAGAAGACGCCAAGTTTAGACTCTGTTTCCCAGGAAATTTTGAGGCACATCTGGCCTCTTTAACTGTGTTCACTAGACAGTTTGATTTTGCACACATTTAGTCATTTGCATTATCCATTGAATTAATTCAAGGGTTTTATTACGCCCATTCCCCCCCCCCCCCCCCAAGGTCATGCTATTCAAATGCCACCTTTATTGATGAATTTCAGTGATGCTGTGCTGAACTATGGTAGAAATAGGACTGTGGCTACCACAGTTGTGTGTAACATAAGCATAGCTTTTATAGTTTTCACTTCTTCCCTCAAGCAGTAGGAAGAGTGAAAAGCAACTTGTAATCTCCTTTCTCATTGTGTGCAGGGCCAGACCAAATTATTTTTGGATTTCCTGTCACCTCCTTGGCTGATTTCTGTGGATGGCTTATGTTAAAAGCAACAATAATGTTTGAATTGGAAGGGTTTGGCCTTTGGGTTTTCATTCTTCATGGAGAACTGTTTATTTGAGTGTGGTTCGCCACACTACATGGATAGCAGTATCAGATCTGTGCTTTATTATAGGCTTTTAGCAGTAAAGTAATGGCAGTAGTTGCATGTTTCAGAGTTCAGTGTTCTTGCCAATTTTTTGCTTTTTGAAGGAGGGAAATGAAACTGGATTTGTATCTCTTCAACAAAAGGTAATAGAAACAAATACAATTAGAAATGGACCTCATTACTGTGCTGACCTTTTTTTTGCTGGTAGGAGTTTTAAATCCAATTTAGTAAATGTTCAGGGAGTTATTTAGTTAGTTTGCACGGATGATAAGGATCTAATATTCCAGGAGTATTTATGGATATAATGAACATATTTGACATAAAGTTTTACTAGTTAATTTTTGCCTTGGGTTTAATGCTAGGCACTGTGTGTTGAATTGCACTGAAGTTCTGGAATTTGAAGAAAAAATACTGCTGCATTTTGAGAACAGTGAAGGTGATTGTTCCACACCCTGTTACTGAAAAACCTAAATTCATGTTCTTGCCCACCTCAGCCAGTAGCAAGGTACAGTGTTACTAGTTACTGTTTAAGGACAGGATTGTAGACATGTATGTCTGTGTATGTATATCAATATATATATTCACATATATGCTGGTGGTGTATATATGTCTTTATGTACATACATTCACATGAAAAAAGAGCTGCTACTGTTTTATAAATACAGCAACAGAGTTTTGGCTAATAGTTTTATTTACATTTCATGTCCAGATCTTTTAACAGTCTTTCCTGTGATGCTGCAATGGATGCCAAACACTGAAGGAGAGAGCTAGCAGCTGTTTCCATTACAGCATTGGTACATTAGCCTCTGCACTTTATTTTCATTTTATAATCTCTTCCAACCTTTCCTAATCACTCTCTAAAAAAAGGCTTTTCCTCTCCTGCTTCTGATTTATCTGTCTGCAGAGTTCTGTGTTATTCTTAGCTTTAAAAATGTAAAATCTGTGTGTTTTTTTTTTTTTCTCCTAAGAGCTTCATGCTTTTGAGTCTTACACTGAGCAAGGGCTCCTTTCTCAACTCAAGTAACGTGTGTTATGTCAGTGTAAGCCATTACCTGAGATGAATCCCGGTTACTAAACAGGGCCCAGTTTGACCAGTTTGATTATTCTTGTAACAACTTGAGCCACTGTATGATTTATATTTTTTCTACATGCCACCTGAACAGTGCTTCGTTCATTCTTGCTCTTACCTTCACCATCTCTCTGAAAATAATTGTTTCATGGCTGTATGCTCTTATTGCTAAGATATGACTGAAAACTGCATGCAGTACAGTGAAGCACATTCATTTTCATCTAGTACCCGTTTATTGCCTTGAGCACTGTAAATCTGTCAGCTCTTCACGATGCTTTCACCTCTTTCTTCATTTGCTCCAGCTTCTAGTTTGACAATGTTCCCCTGAGGCAGAATTCTAATCTGCTTCCAATTAGTTGCAAAATGTGACTCAAATTTCCACATTATGGCTGCTGTTTTACTTGCACGCACACATCTAGAAACAAATTAATGCTGTTGAATATTTATTTTTGAGCCTTCAGATTTACTCTGGGTGGAAAAGTTGCCAACGATTTTCAAACTACTTCCAAGATTTCTATTTTTCTTTAAAATATTTATTAGGGGTTTAAAATGCCTTTTACTTGCTTAATGTTTATAAAACCTTGTCAGTAATTATTGAAGATACATTGTATTTCAATAAGGTAAAGAAGTTAACAATACATATAGTTAGTGTTTAAATTTGGATGTGATGGCTATGCCAGATCAGGATAAGAGGCACTTCTCTGCAGCATTATCACTGTTTATTTATTTATTTAAAACTTTAACTAGTTTTTCAGGATAACATACTTATCTGACACCTGTCTGGCTGCCCTCTATTTGCAACTCCAGAAGTTTGCACTTCACTGGGGGAAGGGAAACAGACTTTTATGATTCTTAATAGGTACGGCTAATTAAAATCTTTCTGTTTGTCCTTTCCTATATATCTGTGCATCCATATATGAGTACATGGATGTACCTTAAAAATGTTATATATAAGTTGAGTTTTCAGGATTTTCCTGTAGCATTCATATTCGTATGAGTAGCTGTAGTAGGAATATGGCTTTTGATGTTGTACTTATTGGGGAAGTAGTGAAATTTTGAGTGGAAAGTGTGGAAATCGGGACTTAAACACTGAGGAGAGCTCTGGAATCTAAGTGGGAGTCTGAACTTATTCAAGCAAAACTAACATTCCAGGCTCTGTGACAATTCTGCTCTATTGCCTATCCACCTATAATGCCTTATGTCTAGTTGCCTATATAGACAATCACAGAGTATTTAATTCAAATATACCAGTAGCTAAACTTGTAGGTGAAACTCTTTAGTGGAGATGAGCACTCTAAAGCTTGGGAGATTGACGTCAGCAGCCATAATAGACTTTAAATAGGTTTGCAGAATTTCGTTAGAATTGTATTGCTTAAGTTGAAATAACTAAGTACCTTTCATTTCTAAATGAGATTTACACCTGTAAATTTAGCTTTTCATTTACAATAATTTGCTTATTTATAGAGATGTTTCTTTTAAAAATTTAATTGTCTTTACTGTCCCACACTGAAGTGGTAGCCTGATCGTCCCATGTTGTATGTATAAACATCTTCATGAAGTCAAACACACATATGCTGTATTTTGGTTTGCAGTTCCTGAGAACTTACTTTTCACCAAGAATAAAAATGTAAAAATAGGGATAAAGGAGAATTATCTTGATGTTATTTTATTTTCTCTTGAGTCATGAGTGACTCTTTAACTGTAGAGATGAAAAAGCTAACATGTTATTTATTTCTCTAAAGGTTTTACTTCTTCTTGTAGACTCCTGTAATTCACAACATCATTCTATAAAGAAACAATATTTGCAAACATTGTGAAATAGTGCAGCAGCGTGACATTTTTTTCTCATACAACATCAAAGTGTTTGAGGTTCAGCTTTGTAGCCATGGTGAATTGCAGTTCCTGTGATTGTCAGTTTTGCAAAAAAAAAGTACACAATTAATTTAGAGTGAAATGCACATATTTGTGGCTTACAAAAACTGACTTTAAGACATCCAGAGTGAGTAAGCAGACCTGCATGTAAAACACCACCCCCACACATACACACGTATGTGTACACACATATGCACATGCAGCCACACATTATTAATTTTTCAAGATCCACAGTGCTTCAGAGAAGCATTAAATGCTTTTGTTGATAGCTTATAGTTTTATAAACTCTAAATGAGCTTATTGCCTTTTAACCAGCACTAAATAATAGAAGAACCTATGAGCCTCCACATTGGACAGCAGCCAAGAAGCCAAAGAAAGAGAAGGGAAGGAAAAAAAAAAAAGAAAGAAGTGAATGGTTTAATTGTAGAGCAAATCATTTGTTTACAGATTAAGACCTATTTGGTAGCTAAATCCTATGGACAAGGAGGTGAAAGAATGAGGCACTAAGGTACAGGAAATGAGCTTTATATTTTGTGACTAAGTCCTGCTATTTTTGCTTCCTCCTAAAGCAGAGGAGGCAAGGAAAAGATGAATTGTTTAACAGCAAAGACTGCTGAGCAAACTGAACATATTAAGTAGGAACAAAAGGGTGGGAGAAAGGAAGTGTTGGTGCACTTTACGTGATGACAGGAACCTGACAACTGGAGCTGCTTCTAGCTAAGGGGCACCAGTCTGTGGCAAGAAGAGCTGCCCTGTTTTGTTTTCCATCTGAATGGGGAGGGGGAGAAATGCTTCTGTTAATCTGAGCAAACATAATACATTATCTTGAACCTCACTCCCCAATATGCAGTTTGGCTTGCTCACTAGAACTGCCCCACCCTTCTTTTTTTTTCTTTTTTTTCTCTCCTCTCTCCTTTTTAAGAGCAAGGTTTTTAAATACGCCTTTGTTTCAGTATCATAATTAATTAGTTGACAGTTAAAATGGTTAGGAAGTGCTTGTGGTTCCTGCTTTATTGTTGTACAACATTTTTTTAAAGACTTGCTTACTGGTGGCATGGAAATTTGAAGATATCATTTTCATGAATCACTGGTTTAAAGATCAAAGCCAAGAAAGCATTATAGCAGAAGTGGAGTAACCTCTGCAGTAAACATTGTTTAAGCTTCTTCAGTTGAAATGCTTTTTTTCAGCAATTCATAGCCTTTCAAAATTTTTACCTTTTCAGTTGAATTTTCTGTGACTTATTCAGTGTAATTTTCCTCATGATCACTGCTGTGAAAATGATGCAAAGTCTGAATAAGGAAATAGGTCCATAGGTCATGGAAAACAAAACATTTTACTTATACAGAACATCCCTGCTGCCAATAGCTTGGTAGGCAAAGTCTTCTGAGAAAATGTGTCATGATTATTTGTGTGAAAATTGGCTTTGAGTTGAACAGATTACAAAACTTCTGAAGAATATGTTTGACCTATGTAAAACAACTATTTCATTCTCCGTCTTCAGTAACCATAGTAATTTGCATGAGAAAAAGAGTAAACATAGCTGAGTTTGGCAAGTTGTGTCTGATCATCTGTAATAATAAAATACATTTTTAGTTTGATCCCCTTTACCTTTTAATAAATAGACCCCTTAGTTTTTTATCTCTTTGGCTAGTGGCAAGTTTGGGTAAAGAAGAATTAGAAGATGCATGAAAAAAATAACTTGTCAGTTGTTCACATTTGAAATCCAGTATAGGAACATGAAAGTTTTTAGTGTACATTATACTGTATAATTTTCATAAGGGGACGAGGAAAAAGTTCATGAGCTTCAGATGTGACTTTTTAAGTGCTTGGCAATGCTGTGCATTGTTTATTTTCATATGGTTTGATTGGAATTCACTGACAGTGTATAAAAATATTGCTCTCTGCTTATGTATAAACACATACAGAGAAGGTTGCCAGTAGATTGTGCTATTAAAAATATTTTTCCCTCAAACTGTAGTCTACTAAGTAGTAACTCTAAGAACAGTATTCTTAATAGCATGGGTTTTTTTTCTTCAGATTTAGTTTCTACTGTATTTCCAGGTCACAAGAATGAGCGATAGTGCATGGGGAAGTGCACGTAGCTGTATTGCCAAGTAACAGCCCACTTACCCCATTGTTTTTAGGCACAGAATCTGGTTGCTTCAAAATGAGTAGCAACATGAGCACTAACATCTCTACAAGAAGAATGCTGAAATGAAAGTTATGTAAGAATTGTGTCTTTTATATGCAGTCTAATTATAAACATATTTGTGTATATTTATGTCCCGTTGTATTCTCCTTAGGCTGTGAAATTAGTATTTCTTTTGGAACATTAAACCAGACTATTATCTGATATCTGTTTGGTAAAATGAGCGTTGATGTATTTGAAGAGATTGAAAGCAGTGTTCTCAGTGACCGCTAAAGAACTTTACATTATGTGCTGGTATTTCAATGTTGTTCACATTGTACTTTAAAACCTGCATAATGTGACTAGGAGAACTATAAAACCAATCTTTAATAAGAAATTTGCAATAGGAAATTTTATGTCATAATGGCGCTATTTTTTGCATCTACTTACAAGAATGTAATTTTATTGTTGTTACTGCTTTTAACAGATACATGGATGGTCTTCATTCACCAAGTTAAAAGTTACAACGTTTAAATAAATTCTTGGGACAAAATTCTTTTTTTTTTTCTTTTTTTCTGGGGGGTGGGGAGGAGTGGAGATTATGTGAGCCTTAACTACCAGTAGACTCACTGCAGACTACATCTTCCATTTTTGAACAATGCAGTGAAGTATGTAAAAGAAACTTAAGGCTTTACTTTAGCAGTAGTACCATATCCGAACACTTTATAGAATTAATGAACTTGTCTGTATCCGTGGTAGAGTAAAAACCAATGATTAAGCAATGTTGCCCTGAATGTGGATCTCACTAAATTCGAAAGGAAATTTGCAGTGTAAATCAACAATTTAAGACAAACAAATTATTTAATGTCAGGATTTTAGGAAATCTGATACAGTTTTAGTTTCATTTATATTATTGTTTTTGTACTGAAAGCCAAGGGGCTGGCAAAATTCTGAGATGAAGTTGCTGACAATTTAACTAAGTGAGATAACAATAGTTCTGGATAATATTTATGGTGGCATAAGAACTCCTTTTTCTTCTAATTATCATCTTTTGATCCTTTGAGGAAGAGCCATGCAGATATGCTATTACATTCAGAATTGGGTGTGGAGTGAGTGGTCTAACTTGCACTAACAAATTTTAATATTTTACAGGAGACAAACCTTTGTTAAGTTTCAACACAGAGGTGAGAGTACAACTTCCTCTGTCCTATTTGGCCTCCATTTGTATTGCCCATAGGTGATTTTGATCTGATCTTGACACTGTTGCACAAAGGAGACACTGTTTGCTTTTGTGAATAAAAATCAGGTCAACAGATGAGGAGTGTGACACCTTTGTGATTCATTCTTGTGCTTCTCGTATTTTCAGTATTTTGACTTAGAGAAGGTCATCTGATCTGGAAGTTGAAAGTCAGTTTACCAGGTTTTCCATGTAATTAGGCTAATTTGTTATAGTAATTGTTAAATTTGTAAGGTATTTGTTAACAGACCAGGCTATGAGGAGGGAGGAAATACTAGTTATACTCAGATTAAGTGAGTGTCCTTTCAAATTGCAGCTTTATTTAAAATTAAACTTGTAGCCCACTTTAGAGTTGAACTATTGCATTCATTGTTATGGAGTGCAGTAGCAAAGTGTTATTACAAGTCTTTAAAGTAGGGAAACATAATTTCTTAGGTTTGGTTAAGTCAGGCTATGCTTAGAGAAACCAGGAGCACAAGACTAACTCCTCTTACAGCACTACAGAAATTCTTTTATATGGCTTTTCCAGTGTGAAAGTGTGCTGTGATATATCTTGTTTTCTTCAGTTATGGACACAAAAAGTCACATTTTTGCTCAATTTTCCCACAAAAGGTTTTGCACAGTGGTCTCATAAAAGAGTTCCTGCAAATGTCTTGGGTGTAGCCTAGTCTTTACATCTGCATAAGCATGAAGTTGTATCTGTGAAATGGGTAGGAATGGAGCAGTGCCAGGACAAAACTGGAAGCCGACTACCAGAGAGCATGCCTCAGCCTGCAGGTATCGGTGTAACAGTTTTGTTAGGTTTCTGAAAATGAAACTGGAGCTGTAATCCTACTTGGGGTTCTAACATCGTCTACCCAGAATACTGTCAATACTCATTACTGATGAGTATTTCTACAGGGTGGGCCATTCTCTTGTCTGCTTCAAAAAAAGGTTCAGGTGATCACAACAGTGTGCTTTTTCTAACCAAATGTCCAAGTTTATTGGGGTGAAAGGTGAGATTACAAAGGCAGTGTAAAGGGAAAGGCAGTGATCTCCAGAATAAGTCTGGTGGGGCTGGTGATGAGTAGCTAGGTTTGATACCCTCAGTTTAGCTCAGCTGCAGCTGTAAAAGGATGTGTGACTCCAACCTAAATGTATTGAGTTTATTTGAGCATTTAGACTGACATTTGCAATCTCCTGGATAAACAGAACAATTAATTTTTTTTTAAAAAAAGGAAACATCACATTGCCTGCTTTCTTCATGAAGGCCACCACTACATTCTGTACATTCTTTCACTTTTCCACAAGCTGAGTGATAATTCTTACTTCTGCTTGCATTTGTGTGATTCTAATTCCTTGCCTTTTAATTTTGCATTTTTTGTCCCTTTTTAATACTTTTTTCCATTCTGTATTCAATGTTAGTAGAAGAGGTAGAATATAAGGAGAAATTTTTCCTCAAGACCCTCCTGTTCATTTGACAAATTTTGTAAGTAGTCAAGTCTCTGGTTCTCTGGTGTACTCTGTCAGTTTTCCCTATGAACTTATCAACTGGTTACTGAGAAAAGTATTTTCAAATTAATAGGAAAATGTGTTGTGAAACCGCAAAAATGTACAAAAGTCTCCAGGGTAAGCTGTGTTTCTGGAGCGCTCTGCCAGGGCTTTCCTTTTTAAATTGCTTTCATTAACCTGAAGGGACAGTGCTTATAGAAACCTGATTGCTGAAATCATTGTCTTGTTTGCTTCCTGCTTTGGAAGTCTCCATCTCTTTGGCAACATCTCTTGAGCAATATTTGAAATTTCTTGTCTGGCTGTCTGATGGCCCTGGACATAACTAAGCAAGGACAGAGTTTTCAGGCATAATGATACGAGTTGGAACTGAGTTACCCTTCAGTTCTTCAGGGGAAGCTATTTTTTCTTTTTGTTGGAGTGAGGTTGGGCTAGGAGGAGGTTGCACAGCATCTGTCATCTGGTCATAAGGAGGGGTTCGGTCAGCAGGTTTTTTTTGTGTTTGTTTTATTTGTTTGTGGGGTTCCCTTCTCCCCCCGCCCCCCACTTTCCACACTTGACACCAGACTCTGGAAAACATTTTTAGTAGCTGGCACAAGGCAGGAACAGCCTTCTCTTTAGGGTGTTCTTGAGTGCAAAACAGTCTTTTGGTCCTTCACTGGTCTGGTGATTGCCCTGTGTACCCAGTGAAATAGTTAATGGTAACCTATGGAAATAGGTAAGCGTGTGATTCCTTGTGCAAGTGATGCAGTTTGACAGATTCTGTGCTTATGTGCAAATCTGTGCTGTTTGGGGATCCAGGTGTGACTGTAGAAATGGCGTTTTGTTCTTCTGCATTTAATACACGTGAACTAGCTTTCCACTAGCTATTCCATGATGAGGAAATAAAGAAGCACCTCTTTGTAAAGGTAAAAGGAAACAAGTGTAACCCTTTGTCAAGGGAAGGACAGACAGTCTCTCCACGGACTGTGTTACCCACTTGAAGTTGTGGCACAGAGTGACTCTTGGCTCCCTTGTCTTTCTGTGGCCCCAGCCAGACACTGATGGTGCTGTGTTTAGAGCTGAAATGTAGATTCTCAGAAACAATTCTAAATCAACAAACATTTTTTTGTGTTCATTCCTCTTAGATGTGTTTTCACAGTGCATAGGAAGCTAAGGCACTAACTAATTAGCGGGGAGTTAGTTTTTTTCCTTCAGTATGTCACCATTTCCACATAGATGCTTATGTTTGTAGTAACTTGGGTTTCAAGCTCCTTTCATCTCAGCAAGAGAAGCCTAAGAAACACAAGAGCTATATATTGGCTGTGTATGTGTATGTACTGAGGGCTGAACGTGAAACACTCTCCTGGTTACAGCTAACCTCTGGTTGAACTCATGACGGCTTAGACTGGCACCATCCCCATTTCTTCCAGAGCTTCCTCTACCAAATTTGTACATACAGATATGGTGGGAGTCATTATGCTGATGACAGACTCCATTTACAGGGCAGTGGAGGGCGACCTTGATTGACCTGTCCTGAGAAATGTGCTTTAGGTAGTTGTAGAGACAAAGATATAATATGTGAGGCAAACAAGCACAGTAATGACTATAGTTTCCAGACTGTTTTACTTTGTCTAGCCTAATTAAGGATCCAGAGAGTTTCATATGCCACAGGATATGTATTGTGTAGAGAGCCATAGTTGCTTCCACAGAACTGAGATTGAAGGAGTGTGCATAATTAGAGTAAATATTATGGTGCAATGGGTGTGGCTGTAAATCTTGTGCATATAAAAAGGATTGAGGCTATCTTTGGTTTACCTACAAAATCTGTGATTAATCTAGTGGATAATAACTTTGATTATCAAACAGTTTCAAAGTATGGTGACATAATGTTTGTTCACAAGCTGTTAACTTTCTGAAAAGTCACTGTATCTCAGTTAATTAATGATGTTTATAGGATCAGCATGTTGTTCAATAAGCAAATTCTTCACGTTAATTAAAACGTGAGTGTTATCATCTTAAAATACAATTACCTGACCTTTTAAAAGAACGGCTCGTCTGTGCCACTGTTATAATGAATTAGAAATGAAAATCTAATAATTGAGTGAGTAGCTTTCTCTCCAATGAAGCTAAGTGTGGAGATCTCTTCCCTGTGTGTCACTGCTGTTACAGTCAGGGGTGTTGTCAGTATTAAAATTTGAATACCTCCCCCTCAGGGTGACGACTCACCCTTTAGGGGAAGGTGGGTCGTCACACTTAGTTCATCGCCGCTGAATAAAGTTGTTTTTGATTGTAACTTTACAGATTAGCAGTTCCTTACTTCCTATATTGCTCTCCAAAGCACCGGGGTAGCCTAAAATGGCCGCAGATTATGATGTATGGCTGCTCTTGTGAAGCTGCAGCTGTGAATCTCAAAGAGGATGTAACCATGCAGAATCGCTCTTTTAGATGGTCATTAGCGCTGCATAAGTACAAGCCTCTTTTTCAGATAGCATTTATTCTTCACGGTGCTTCTACTAGTATGCGATGGCAATGTCATTTGCCAAGCATTGAATAACAATGAATGTTTTATTGAAGTACAGTATTCTGAACCAGTGCTTTTTTTAAAGCTGTTTAAGTGCTTAATTTTCGTTTGACTGCTCCTTTTCATGCAAATGTGAGTGTAGCAGAAAAAGCCAATACATCCTTCTCCCTTGTGCTTGTGTGATGTATTGGACTGAGCTGAAGGCTTGTGTGTGGCAGAAGGAAACACAGCATAATTTATCAGTTATTTACTTGCATCCTATCCTATTCCAGTTTTAGTTGTCTTTTCTTCATTTTTCTTAGAACAAACACGTGCAAAAAACCCCTGAAACAGAAATCTTCCTGAGTGATATTAAGGAAAAATACGAGTCAAGAAACAGTCTGTTCCTTGCTCCTAAAAGCCCCCAAACAGTGGGAAGACTAAATAAATTTTTTTTTTTTTTTTTTTTGTGAATAAAAAGTGGAATTTTAAGTATTTCAATGCATAGTTATTTCATTCTTCTTCCGAGGATCAAAAGGCACTTGGAGGCATTACGAGTTCATTTATAAAGGGCAGGTTGTTAATGTGATTAATGCCTACAACTATGGTAAGATTTTTTTTGAACAGGCTATCACCTACTTTTGCCCTTATATGAGAATCTGAGGGGAAACCTCATGCACCCACTGTGCTTTGTCCTTTTGAACACCTGGCCCCTTGTTTTGATTTGTGAGCTCTATTGAAAATCTGGCATCAGTGCTGGGGTTTAAGTTCTAATTAAATAAAGTACACAGTCTGGCCACAAGCCTCATGATACACTGAAGGAAGAAAGGAGCGGGGGGCGGGAAATCTATCCTCATTTTATAGTCGGTGAAATTGAGATGGAGAGATCATAGACAATGTATTTCCATAATGAGTAGTTCCTTCAAAAGTGACTTTTTTATAGCCTAAGTACAGACAAACCAAATCTGTCTGTGATCTCAGAATTCCTAGGTTTTAGGAACACAAAGCAAATGATGACATTGTGGCATGAAAATTAACCTTGCCATGCCATAGGGACTGACTGTATCCATTCCGGTATTATCACCAGGCTCTTTTATATGGTTTGGGAATGTGAAATAATATTCACTTCTTTGGGGGCCAAATAACAGGTAATATGTTCTTTTTATGGAGCAGTAAACAAATACTCCTCAGAATTGAAGTGCCATGACACTAATTTTAATAAAATGCATAATGATTCCCTTCTAATTATAAACAACATTGAAAGCAAGTGGTCACTCTTCAGAAGATATTCAAGGTTAATTCAGACTAGGGTAGTTTAAATAGGTGTTTCTTTGCTATATAACAGTGAAGAATTTTGTGTATCGTACCTATCAAGATCAAAGCAGCTTTTGTTTATCTGATTCTTTTTGCCTTTTTTTTCTACCAAACAGCTAGGTTGAAGCATAAAAGTGAGTAAGAAGTTCTTTGCTTGTATTCAAAGATTCTTTTTCTATATCTTGGATGTCTGTGAATGGTTTTTCCAATGTCTTTGTGTGTGCACCTTCTTTCTCTATCCTCATGCAAGTATTGCATCATCGGTTATCCTTGATCCAGTCTTTTCTGGTTGGCCATTAGTCATATTGATTCTTCAGTAATAAAGGAAGCTTTGTTCTCAATGCAATTTAACATACCGTATCAGTCTGTTGCGTAAACGTTGTTGACATCAAAGAGACTCTGCAAAAACATGCAATTTTGCAGAAATACAAAGTGAGTTGTATTTCACTTTTTGTATTTGAGATAGTGAAAGGAAACCTGACTAGGTTGGTTTTAATGTCCAAGAGAAGTGAAATTCCAGAAGCAAATAAAAAACAATGGCAAGAAAATTTAACATCTTGATTTTCAGTTACCTAAAATATTAGTAATAATACAAACAAGCTTAGTTTTTCATCTGTTAGGATTCCTTTAGTGCTATTTACTATAGATACAATTTTCTATATTTTCAGGTGGAGTAGCTTCCTCAAAATTGAGAAATAAGCATGCTGTTAATTTCAGTATCTGAAAGTAGTGTTTTGAACTACCTTGTTTGCAGGTAGGCTTTGAATTAAAATGCTATTTACATACATATTAAGAACTCTTGTCAACCAGTGCATTTTTTAGGTTTTATTGTAGTACAGTACTTTCTTTAATCCATTTAATCCATCCAAGAGTCAGTCCAATAAGAAGGAAAGGAAAGGTAGCAGAGGTGTAATAAACAGTGATTTAATTTTTACAGCCCAGTATATTATAGAACTATAAAATTGTGTGATTAGCCAACTCATTAACACTGTCTTAAAGCAAGTAAGTGTTTAGAGCTTGACACAGTTAGTGCTGAAAACCTTTTCAATAGTAAATTTAAAAAGTAATTGGTGTTGCTTGGAATAAAAATTGTACTGCTGTGCATCATCAGCAGCTCTGCATTAGGACTGTCATCCCATTATTCCATTCTAATACATTCCCTCTTTTACAGCACTCCTGTCTATATGGTTTTGACACTTCCTTCAGAGTGGTGCCATGTAGAACCTTCAGAGCACTTGTACAGGATTGCCACCAAAAATTGACTTAAGTGCTGCCCTCCACTTTATAAAAATGTTTCTTTTCACTTGTTGTTTTATCCTGAACTTGTTGGTAGTGACTTAAAAGGCGCAGTAAAAGCCAATCCAAGAGTCATTGCAGTCACCTAAAGTCTCTGCTTTTCTGGTAGGATCTCACTGATACAGGCACTATATTAGTTGTTTATGCTCTTAACTTTTAGTGATGATTTCAGAGAGATCTAATTGCCTGGTATGAGACATCTGAAAATTCCCAGATTTCTTTCTGTAGACAGTTCAGTGCTTTCTGAAAATCTTGCCTTTAAGCTGGAAATTTAGAAAGTCTTGCTCCTATTTTGAGTGGTCTGAAAATAGATAGACAGTGTCTTTTTAATTTGCTAGGTACTGGAAGGCCACTCCTGTCAAACTTAATTCATCTCACTTGGTGCACTAAGTCCAACATTTGGTACTGGTTTGTATTAGTTCATTCAAATTTGAAAACAGTGTTAGAGAATGATTGGAAGACAAATTTCTTGTCTCAGCCAGCTTAAATAAAACATGGCCTCTTAATAAATTTGATTTCTTTTTAATCAGAAGGGTTTTTTCCCCTCCATTATCAGGTACAATGGATGAATCACTTTCTTGTTTTATGATGCGCTTAGCAAATTGCTGTTTTGGAAGAGGTCTGCCTGATAAATGTGTTCCCAGCTTGGCTTTTAAGCAATTGAATTGCAAAATCACTAGTTTGCATAGAATGACAGAAAGAGGGAACACACTGAAATTAAAAACCTAAGATGCTTTAGGGTGAGGCTCTTAGCATGGTGTTCTTTTTGGGGTATGTATCAGAGAGAATCTTTTAGAACAGTAGATATATTCCCCAAACCTGTCTAGGATAAGATAAAATACATTTCTAAAATTGTGTCAGCTGTTAAGCTGCACATGACGGATCTTTAAGGACCTGGTTTTTCCAGGCATAGGAAATTAAGTGGAAAAATGGGAAAAAAAGTGCAAAATAAGGGCAAACCTAAGTTAGCAAAGGACTGTCACCTAAGTTAGCAAAGGACTGTCACACACAGTATTAAGCTATTAAGCATCAGTGGTGCTTAATCAAGTGATTTTAAGATGTTACTTTTCTCTAGCAGCAGTTACCATCTTCATGGCTGTGCTGACAGAATGATTGTGTGAATCTTCTGTCACCTTTGGTCCAAAGCATACATGTTGCCTACATGTGGTTCCACCTCTGCAGAAACTAATTTCAGACTGAGCTGTCACTGTCACACTTTCCCATGGACCTTGCATAACTAACTGGCATGCCAAGATCAATACCACCAAAAGTGTGAGACAGGTTGTGGGATTTTCTTCTGGTCATATACAAATTGTCTGCAGGTTCATATGCAGTAATACAAGGATTGATACAAGACTATATCCTTAGTTAAAATTGTCATTACAAGTGTCCCCGAAGCAGGAAAGCTTTGGAAGCTAACATTGTCATGATTGCCTAAGCAAACAGTCTGGGACTGATATCTCTTTGCTCCAGCTCTTTACTAAAGGGGTTCCACAATGTGAATCTGGTGCTTGAAACACTTCCTGTCTGTGTGTGCTTCCTTGAGTAGTTACGACTCTCTTAGCCATGTCAATTTGACTAACAGCATCCTATCCTGCAGTAGGATATGCATGTGTAATACTCCAGGTAAGAACAAGTGAAGGAAATGAGTGTCTGGAACACAAAGTGGGACCTTTTAGAACTGGTTCATCTGAAAACAGAATATGTGTTGTTGTCCCAGAGCCAGTAGCTCTAGGCACAGTAAAGACAGTTGAAAAGGTTCCTACTTCTTGCTTCCTCTTTGCTCAGTGGTTAATTCGTGGCAGTAACTGCAGCAGCATGTATAAAGGTAGCTCTGGAAAATTCCCAAAAAATCTCCAGAAAAATCTCTCTTCCCTTAAATACAGTATTGGTGCACTACAATACAACCGTATTGGTAGACTTGAATGCAGGTTGTTTGCTGCCATTCTGTAAGACCTCTCTATTGTTAGACCCTTGAGTAGAGACTAGAGAGAGTGTTACTGAGCAGTGATGGGATTAGACTACGCAGTTAAAATTGCTGCATTTAAAGTGCCAGCCACAAGTTGTTTGAGGCCCATCTTTATAGGCATGGTTACTTTTGTGCAGAGGAATAACTGTTCCCTTGGGAGTTATATTCTTGTCTTGCATCCATATGTAAGAAGAGTAAACCACCCTGCATAGAAGTCAGTCAGAAAGGCATAATTGTGGAATTTTTTTTTGCATATTTGAAGACCAAAATGAACCTGAAGATGA
>JAWWTY010000088.1:17720783-17732402 GCA_035222235.1 Margarornis squamiger
ACTTCCAAAACCACTTAATATGTGAGCAAGAAAACCTATACTTCTAAAACTCTAAAAATCCACAAAATACACACCAAGCCTTCTAAAAACCCAGAAAATACACACCAAAAAATACACCAAACCTTTAGGCATCACTGGAATGCCAGATTTTACAACTCTGTGAGAAACTGGTGCAATTCTTGTGGTATAACCCAAAGCAGAGAATGAAAAAAATTAACAAACTCCAGACAGTGCTTACATAAAACCGTGCATATTGCTAGACTGCTGCAGAGGAAGACTCCCTGTGCTGCTTGTACATACATAGAAAATTATCCCTTTTACAAACAAGCATATGGGGACAGGGAGGGTGCCTAGAAAAAATGAAGGAGGATAATTGAGATTGGAAACATTTGCTTGAAGCTATTTGAATGTAAAACTTAGCCTGCTCAAGCACTGAGGTTATGAACACCAAAAGAGTTGCTTTAAGAAAAGCAAGTTTTGAGCAATTACTGCTTAAAAGCAGAATCTTAGTAGCAGCAGATTGCTTCAAAGTGAGACTGTTCCAGTACATACTTGGAACATGTGATGTTTGGATTTGTAGATAGCAGGGGGAGAGATGACTGCTAATGAAGTGTGTATGTGTGCAAGTGTTTTCTTATTAAATAAATACCATTGGAGTAAGGAATGAAAGCACAACTGAAATTGCATCTTTAGCTGGTGTGGTTCAGGGATTAAGCCACTTATTTAAATATGTTCTTATAGTCACTCTAAATTTTGTATGTAGTTTAATTAGCTGGGACAAGCTGTTGTCTTCCAGTTTTGTTACACTCCTAATCAGTGCCAGCCTTGTGCACTGGTGAATGAGAGGTTCTCTCAGTTGATGGACTGCATGTTTTTTCAGATTAATATAAATTTTTAAAATATTCCTTTTTTTATGTGTTGCAGGCTACATAGTGAAAAGTTGCCTTTAGTGTCATGACTAGCTTTCCTGTATAAAATCAGTGGCTGGCCTAACATTCAGCTTTTCATTTTTTGTGAACAGGGGAAACTTCTATTTTGTCATCCTGACTCATATTCATAATTCTTTCTAGTTATTACTGATGTAGTAGTAGGCTGGAACTTTTGGAGGCAACTGGCAATCAAATAAGCAGAAGTAAAAACTCAATTTAAAAATTTTGAACAGTGAAGAGCTCTTTGACCTTCAGGGTTAATAAAAGATTACAGTTCATGTTTTTTTCTAAAAGTGGGAGACAGGAAATGAAGAGGTTGAAAATGTAGAGGTTGAGGGTGGAAAAAGAATATATATGTATATATATATATATATACACCTATATATATATATAAACCCCCAAAGGGAAATAGCTTTCTTGATTAAGTCCAAAAAACTAGGTCTAGATTTACTAAAGCTACTGTTGCAATGGAAACACAGTTGAGGTTCATCAGTTTTATATCACCCAGTGCCATGAAATTTAGGATTAAAAACACCCAGAAACATCTGGGCTAAACCCCAAAAGGCTGGTATTAGAACACTTTAATTTTGGTGTTTTTTTTTTTTTTTTTTTCCTAAGGAAAATCAACTAAAGCAAAAACACTTATATGTCCATCAAAATTAACACTGGTTTGTATTCAATAACTACAAATTTAAATCTCAAAGGAATTTTAAGGGGATATTGCTATGGAAATAAAAGGCTGTCAAATTAATTTTTAAGGGCAGATTTTACCACCCCTGATAAAGACTTAATCAGAATAAAAAAAGAATATTTAAGAAAAACCTTCTTTTCCCCTACCTTTTTTCCTCCCTTGTACTGAGATGTCATTTACTTTTTCAGCTTAGTTGGGATGTTTACTAGGGCTTTGCTTGGGGCAGTATTTTAGTGTTAAGTGATTTTGTTTTGTTTGAGTTTTCTCGTTGTTTCTATTTGAGTGTTAGAGGTGGATCAGGCCATTTGCCATTTCTCTAGTGATTTAGCTAATAGTATAAAGATCTCCCTTAATAAAATGGAACTGACATTAGTTATAAGGAGATGGCAGTTCTGTAGCCAGACTGTAACACTGAAAGTAAATGTGGAGAATCAGTTTCAAGAGGGAGTAGTTCCAGATCAAGCTTCAATTAATCTAGAGGTGGGTATTCCACCACCACCCCCCACCCCCCACCAGTCATTTAAAACTGCTGCATTTAAGTAGGTTGAAACAAGTTTTATTGCCTGTTTACTTTCCCCTGCAGTGACTGAACCTGTACTTCTTAACCTTGCATTCATAGAGAGCTGGCTTTTGTGGATCTTTGAAAGCCGGGGGCTATGTGACCTGCTCTAGCTGGGATTTAGAAACAGTAAGAAGAGTCTCAGGTTTCACTAAAGGAGCTGCTTTCCTTAGGGAAGAGAGAAGCTGATGTCAACTTTTAGCAGAGTATGACTTCTAGTGTATTACAGATTTTAAAACTAAGCTTTCTTTAAAGGTTATTCTCTACAGTTTTATTAAAGTTCTGAATGTTATGACTGTAGGTTTTGTGATGAAAGTTTTGCAATAAATTAATATTGCTTCTCGAGAAATTTGGTCCAAATATGACCTGTGACAGTGAGGCCAGTACAAATTTGTCTGCATCCAAGCCAGTTTCATCCAGAAGAACCACTAGCTATGGGTAGACTTCGTGAAGCTTCAGAGAAAAAAGAATCACTGGTTACAAGACTGAACAATTAAAAAAAGAATTAAAAGAAAAAAATTGTTCCTGTTTTGCAGCAATTCCCAGCTAGAGACCTATATTTAGAGGTGATACAACCTGAAGGAAAGCCAGTGGATGCTACTAATGTTCATTACTTAGTGAAAATCAGATTATTTTTGTAGAATTCTGAGAGGATGGCATTTCTGCATAGTCTGCACACACTTGAAAAAGTCTCTCATGTTTCTGCTATTGTGTGAAAGAAACAAAAAGTTTTCCTTGATAGTCTTACAAAAAAAAAAAAAAAAGAATTCAGCACTTTTAAGCACATCGGACCTGTGTGACTCTTAAGTGATAAAGTAGTTCTTCGACAGTAGTCAGTTTCTGAGTTCTTTCATCATTTTTTGCAAACTGCATCTGGGCCCCACTTAGAGCAGTGTGCAGGGCTACTTAAGAGAGGAGTGAAAGATCTTGGGTTTGAAGTACAGTGACATAGTAGTTTGCTCATTAAATTGGCTAGTCAAGGTTGGTTAGAAACAGATTTGTCTGGGCAAGTATTCAAACATACTGCAGGTGGGAAAGAAAACGTGCCAGCAGTGTTGTCCTCTCATCCTCCCAAGTATTGGTGGAAGGCTGAGATATCTCCACAGAACCTGGGCTTCTGCTGGCCAGTGCATAAGGCTGGAGGCATTCATGGGACCACAGGCATTTTCATCCAGTATAGGTCTTTAGGAAACTTCCTATTTTTTTTATTTATTTTTTTTTCTTTGTGGTGGGGAGTGTATGTGTGTGCATGCCAAGAGCTGGATGAAGTGGTTTCCTTAACTTCTACTGGCCTCAGCCACTGCAGTCCTAAGCAAAGGTACTGCCACTGGCTGAACAGGGAAACTCTAAGTGCCAGGCAACTTAAAACAGATTTTAAATTGTTGTACATCCCCTGCCCACACCTTCCTATTGACAGTGTGGATGGAGCTGTATAGCATTTTAGTAATTTATTTCTTGATACCCACTGAAGGGTTTTTTGCCGTAACTGACAGTCAATTTCTCCCTCAGATAACGATTAAAGGTGGCACAGAGGCTTGAATTTATCAACTGGTGCATTTTTATGAAACATGAAGGAGTAGGCTAACACCATTTCTTTTTACTTTGATTCTGCCTACACGAGTGGCCTATGAAATTAATAAAAAATAAGGGGGAAGAGGGACTCTTGAGGGGCTGGAGCAAATCTGTGTTTCAAGGCAATGTGTGGTGATTCCATTACAAATGGTTCTGTTCGTCTAGACAAGCAAGTGACAGGAAATAACTCAGAGAAAATGTTTTTGTATCCCCAAAGCGTTATCTTTGAGAGGCACGAGTTAGTAACGCTGTTGTGAAAAGAAACCTCCATTTGGACAGACAGCTTGATGCAGGCAAAGCTGCTAATTTGTTTTCGGCTTCAAGGAGATTTAGAGTCTTTGCATCTTTGGCAGTAACACACAATGTAATTGTTTCCTTTTCCCTTAATCTTCAGTCTAGATGCACTGGTTTAATGTAGCTAGGAAAGGCTGGAATGTTAGCTGACTTAGCTGCACAAGATAGCTTACTCTAACAGGAGAGGAGAAGTTATTGCAGCACTCTTGACTTTCTAGTATGTGAGGAGAACACTTGCTGTTCTTTTCATCACTACATCTAGTGGCAGAAACCCTTTTGCGCAGAATAGAAAATAAATTGTTGGGTATGAAAAGGAGGTGACAGAATTTATGTTCTTGCACTGGCAACGTTACTCAGTTATTAGGGGTTCTCTGTAAATAACAGCTTTGCTTTCATCTATTTTCTGCCTCTTTCTTTCACAGAAGTAATTTTGTAACACTACAGTTTTTAAGTACTTTAAAAAACCCTACTTCTGCACCGGGACATTTGTTTGCCTTCCTATTACTCAGTTTGGCATTGTTTGTGGGCAGCAGCTGCTTACACTTTTGGAATATGTGCCATTAACATACCACTGGTTTAAATCTAGCTCAATTCACCAAAACGACAATCTTCAGAGAAGGGATATAGCACATCATTGAGCAATTAAATTTAGTCAATCCAGTGGTTAAGCTTAGGTCAGCTTTGAAGGGTAAATTTCATTGCTGGGATACATTCTTGGCTATGAATGAATGCATGAATAATCTGTCTTTGAACCTTAAGATGCACAATAGACACAATAACTCTCAAGTTGAACTCTTGAGAGTGGGTTGATTTATGGGCAGCTTTTGAAAGTGCTCCTAGTCAAATTATTTTTCAATCTGTAAATTAGAAACCTGCAGTATGTTAATTACTGTAGACCATTGCAATGGTAGACAGAAAAAAACCTCTGCAAGTCTTTATGATGCGTTTTTAATTTATAGATTAAGAGGAAAAAGTAATGATTTTGACATAGTACGTTGCCATAAACCGAAAATCACTTGTCAGGGCTCCAGCAGACAAATAGCTGAAGGCATTGTTGACCTCGACTGCTCAGCCAGTTGATCTGTGTAAGTTACCTCCCATTTAGCAGAGGCAACAGCAGGGATTGTGTGTTCTCCCCACTGCCAGGAAGTTCACAAACCTGCATAAGCCACCACTACTTTCGTTTACTTTAATGCTGTGATTGCAGGTGGCAAAGGATCTGACACACACTTACTGCTTTCTTCCCTGCTCCAAGGTCCATAGCCATAGTACAGGATGGTGTAACATTCACTACATCAATATTTGGCCAAGTTGGTCTGCTGGGGCGCACTGTTTGCTTGAAGGATCAAAGTGTCTCTTTTGTGACCAGCAATAGTGGCCTGGCACAGCACCTTTTCAATGCTGAGGAGGAGGGAACTATTCATGACTCAAAACTCTTTTCTGACCTATTGTGTTTACATTGCACATGCTAGTAATGTTTATTGATTGTTTTAAGGCATTCTGCATTATTAAAATTGTGTCATAAAAGTTGTGGTTTTTTTAGGGAGTTCTGAGAATTAGTTACAGAAGGAGCAACTTGATTTTATTCTTTCAGCTAACAGGCAAAGCAGATGGGAAAGCAGACCTGGAGTAGTTTTGCTGGCTGGCTGCCACAGTTCTGTAAATTTTGAGTTGTATGGATTTGTAACAGTTTTATTTTTCCCTTTTTGGAAATGTATGCCTGTAAGTCTTTGGGAAATTAATCGCTGGTTTCCTGTGAAATGTGCACTTGTAAAACAAATGCTGTAGCAGTGTGCCATGCAGACCCTGTGTTGTGTCAATTAGGAAATGTGACATCAGCAAACTCCACAGACTGTCAAAGGCTAAAGCACTTTTCAAAGCATCGTTCCCTCACAACTCTCCAGAGAAAGGATTAAAAAATGACAGAAAGTTGAACTGCAGTTCAGTACAGTTGTATTGTTTGCATTTGCCATTCAAAAGACACAGGGCTTGTAATTCTACCCAAATGAGATTTTTAATGCCATTTGACTTACACTGTTTTGTATTAGAGATTAAGAAGACATTCAGATTTTCAAAATCTCTATTAATAACTGTGAGTTGATCAAATATTGAAAATCCTAAATTTAAGATTCCACAGGGGGAAAGAAGAAAACTACAACCCATGTTTCACCTTTGGTCTTTCTCCCATCACTTCTTGCTGTTCTCTGCACCTTCACACCAGAATGACTGGCAAGAAAAGAGTTACTTAAGCATTTATTAATTCTGGTATTGATGATGACATAGCCACTAATTACACGCCGAGAGAGCTACATTTACCACTAAAAAATGCTAGGGATTTAAGCACATGACTGACAGCCTGGGTCGTAGTTCTTTTTTTGTAGCTTTTCCCCTGGAAGTTTAAAGAACTCTTACTGCTCAGCATTTGGATCTTTGAGATCAAACAGCCTTTCCTTCAAAGAGTTTCATGTTGTTATTTAAATGGTAATTGGATCTATTCTCAGTTTGACTGTGAGCATTTTAACTTTAGTAGACTTGGGATTTTCATTATTTTCAGTTCCGTGTTTCTAATGGAGGAGATGATTTGTGGAATGACAAAGATTAATTGCAAATTTAGAAGCTAGTTACAAGAGTTGATATTTTTTGGGAAGGGATATAGGCTATTTCAGCATCATGTGTTCCATAATGAATGATTTCACCTCTGTAATAATCTGTCCCTTCTTTACTCGTGACTTTTGCATCTGAGTAGTTCCTTACTGACAGGTGAATGTTTCTGTGTAGTGTGAATTGTGAAGTAGACATAAATTATGGGATTTGTTAAACTATTTGCCTGCAAACTTTTGGTTTAATATAGTACTCTCTAGAGAGAAGGTCACAGCCATGAAACTGATCTCCAGGGCAGCATTGCTTAAAGACAAGTAATCTTTGGTGTATATCTTCTACTGTAATCTTCAATACTTTCTGGTGTAGAAAAAGTTACTGTCTCATCATATCTTTGGGAGACAGACCCAGCATTTTGGTTTAATTCCCACTGACTCTTTGCTGAATTGTACTTCAGTTCCTCTGTTGTTAAGTCTGTTACCTTCAGCTGTCAGTGTGATGAAGAAACATTTTAAACCAAAATATACGCAGGTATTCCCTCCAGAAATGCCAAAGCAGTGGAAAGGATTCAAAAAGGTTTATTTTGGAGGGGAGGACACTGAAAACTTACAAAACCTTACGGTTCTGCAAGACAGCAGGAGGCCTCAGGGAAAGGCAGTTCCCGCAGCCTTCCAGGTCTTTTTATCCTCTCCCTGTCCTCCTCCATCCCCTCCAGCGGAGGAGGCCTTGTACACGTCTACAAACTTATCTGCCCTACATACCAGAAACAGACAGTGCTCCCTCACAACTATCTCTGCAACTTTCTCTGGAATGCAGAAGGGAAAGGAAAAAAACTATCTAACCCTCTTGAGAGAGGCACTTGACAAGCAGGAAAAACTTTGGAAGTGAAAAAGTTCAGCTTCCCAGTACAAATGTCTCTGAAAGCACACCTATCCCTACAAACACGAAAACTGCTATCCTTGCTATCCAGGAGAGACTAAAATACTTTCCCCAGCAAATGTAGTGCTATATGGTATCACTGTTATTGTAGTAAGTGAACTGATATTGGACAACATGATGTGACACAGCTGTATTTCCTGTGCTTGGTGACTTGGGTTCCATTTTACTTGGGGGGAACCCCAAAACACCCTTGGATATAATTGCTGTTAAATTGGCTAACCGGCATTCAGAATTAAAATGTCTTTGTGCTTAACATTAAACAAGAACCTGCAGATCCGTTTTAGAGAAACAAGTAGTTGAATGTGACAGTTTTAAAAATGCAACAATACAATTTATATATGTAAAGGAAAGAGGCACCTGCAGAATCTACAGAGGGGTCTTTGTCTTGGTGGTGTAGCACCAAGGGCTGCATTAAGAAGCTCTGGTGTTTTCTAATAATGTTAGATATATCTTCCCATTGACAAGTTCATTTTCTATCGGCTTTAGACCACCCAACATCACATCTAACCTGCAGCCTTTTTATCCCTTCACTCTCTTTCCTACCCTCCCCCAAATGGATGGTGCATGTGTATTCATGTTTTTGCTTTCTGTTCACGGAGGTATCCAGCTGGGAAAATATAGTGTGTACAATACTTTCTGCCTTCAACTGACATTTCTCATAAATTGCAACAGAAACACTGCTATCAGCAGCTAAATAGCAGGTAGAATACAGCTCTACATAGCAAGTCTCAGCAGGACACAGAAACTATGGTTACCAAATTTCCAAAGAGAAAAGGTTGGGAAGGAGAGTTTTTATATAGAATAACTGGAGAAGGGGGATGAGAAACATTTAAAATGGACTCATTGAAAGCTGCCTTTTAAAAAAAGGCTTATAGGGACTGACTCAGTGGCTTCAGCATTCGCTTTTTGCTGAATTGTTGTTTTAGAAGACCTCACAAGAGGTTTCTTTTATAAACAGTACAAAACAGTCTTTCCTAGCTGGTCCTTAAAAAAACCTCTACTCTCCAACCCAGTTCCTTGAAATACCTTTTGGAAAATACTTAACTGCTGCTGTAGTGTATAAGGAGTTTATGACAGAAAGCCTGGGTCAGCCACAGTGCATTTATGCAGGAAATACAAGTTTGGTGGAAATAGGCTAGTAAATGGCATTATGTTCCTAATCACAGGATTTAATAAGTTTCCATTTTGCCCTCAGCTCTACTTAAACCCAAATCTTGACTGAAAAAGGTTAGAAAACAACCTCACAGCATAGCTTGGAAAATATGTCACAGTACTGATTTAGTGTTTTGTAGGCTTTTTAGGTCTTTTTTGTGTGTTTTTTTTTGGTTGGTTGGTTTTGTTGTTGTTCTGGAGGTTTTTGTTTTTCTTTTTTAAATTTATTTGGGAAGGGTATTAAGTCAGATAAGATCTTGTTTATCTTGTTTATCACAGGTTGTTCTTTGTAACCACAGCAGAAAGGACAGGAAATAATGATCTTAAATTGTGGTAAGAGAGATTCAAGTGAGACATTAGGAAAACATTTCTAACGGCAAAGATAATGAGGCTGTATATTAAGTTGTCTAGCAGTTTGTGGAGTTTTCCTTTATAGGAGAATCTATATGAACATTTTTCAGGATGGATGCTGATACTGCTTCATAAGTAGGAGGAGTAGGCTGGTCAACTCTTGAAGAAGTCTTCTTAACCCTGTAGTCCAGTTCTGAGAACAAGATAATTGATTCTGGGGTTTGTTTGCCTTTTTTTTTTTTTTTTTTTTTTTTTTATTCTGACATGGGAATTTCCTAGTAAATTAGGACATGGTGCGTCACCTTGTTTTTAGGTTTAAAATTAGTCGAACAGCATTAGTGAAATATTTTTCAACAGCCATAAAAAGGAAATTGTGCTGCATAAACCAGGGCTATATATAAATTAAAGCAGACAGCTATTAATCAAGGGCTGCTGGGAATCAAATATGGAACAGAGAACAGCTCTCTTATGGAAAGCCTAGTACTGAAGAGACCAACTGTTGAGTCAATATAGCTGAAGGAAGAAGAAGGAGAGAAAGCAGGTGCATTTTGCTGGACAGTTAGCCCTATGCTTGGCTTAAGCTTTAATTTTTTTTAACCAATACCTAACTAATAAATCTCTCATAATTTTACAAGATGCTTCTCCAGAAACCTTTGTGTTTCTGTAACGTAATCTTTTAAAGCTGTCTTGTGAGGAATGAGGGAAGACAGTGCTACAAACATAGTACAGCACATGGAGACCCAAGAATACCGCCAAGTCTGAGACACATAAATAACACTAATCTGCCTTCTCTGAGGACAGCTATTGGCTTCTGTTTGGAGAATAATAGGGATATACAGCTCTTCTCCTTCAGTTTATGAAACTATTTTCAATGGAATATTTTTCAGCAGTAAATATTTATTAGCATTTTTGTTTGTTTACTTTTTTTTGCGGGGGGGATTTAGTTGTAGGCTGAGTTCTGCTTGGAGAGAAGAAAAGAAAAAACTCTTCTAGGTCTCAGAGGTATGGCCAGGTCTATTTTACTTATGCCATCTGTAAGACAGTTGGCAGACAACCTTCAGAGACAGAGTTTCACTCTTAATCTTTCCATTTTTCTCATTCTTTTCTACCATCTATTGGTAATAGTGTGTTTACTAGTTCTGCATTGTTTTCCCTGTACCTGAATTCTCTGTGACTGAGAAAGAGTAATAGTGAGCTTTATCAGTAATGTCCCCATGGATTCATCATTCATTTGGGTTCCTTCTGCAGTTTTCCCTTGCACTCCTGAAGTTTTATGAAGTATAAGTATCTCATATGAATTTCGCTGTTGGTCTGCCATATACTTTTGTCACGGGCAGTCATTATCCATTTGGTCGTCTAACCATGAATCTCGACAGTGAACAACAGGCTTAGAAATACATTACATTTCTCTCTGTCTAGAACCTTGAAGAGAAAGAGGATGTTTTCTCATGGACTACAAGAGAAAAGCCCACATTTCTCTAATAGTATTGTAGACAGATAGTTTACTAATATCCCATTGAGAAGACCTTAAGGCCAATAGCACATAACTTTTGATTGTGCCTGCTACATTCTCTAGGCAGGACAAGTGAGATGTGGAATCAGAGGAGTAAGTTTAAAGCAGTTTTTTTCTAGATGCAATTTCATCTTTTATGTCTGCATTGAGAATATCTGAAACTCAGATAAATTTGGACGGTTCTTTGTGCGATGCCTTTGCTTTCAAAAACAAAGACCAAAATTGGCTTAGATCTTCTTGGAAGCTTTCTCCTTGACTGTCATAGGACTGTTCAATATGTAGGTGGGAAATCCTTTGGAGATCTTTTTACTCTCTGAATGTTTCTGTTAATCTGCAAAGTCTTCTACAGCCTGTTCTCCATGAATGTCTGTGGCTCATTTTTAACAATTCTCAAATATACTGGAAGTGGATATACTTAACCTCTAAAGACAGACATATCAGAGACAAAAGTAGGTCCAAATTTTTCCAAAAAAACAACTGTTGATTTGTGAATTTTAAAACTACTTGAAATAAACTCAGTGGATATAATTTTGCATGGAATCGTTTCTTAACTACCTTAAAGTCTAGCTGCTGAAAGAATTATTTGCATTTTCACTGGTTTAAGGATGTTTTACTTCCTCTTCCAAGTTTTTCAAATTTACCAGATCTGCCTTTTGTCACTTTTCATCTGAAATACTGAGTCAGGTATTTGCAGTAGTCTACAGGTGATTAAACCTAATAATATAAAGATATTTTCAGAAAAAACACCAGGAAACTTTTTCAAAGGAATGGTTGTTAAATTAATCTTCAGAAAATACAAATTCTTTCATGAGAGTGCTTATCCCTTCAGGATCCTATCAGTGTAAACAAAATATAGAGTCTTTATGAACTCTTTGGTCAAGTCTGCATTTCTGATGGACCAAATGCAGGTTTCAGAAATAGTTCTCATTCACTAAGCAGTTTTAACAAGAAAGGGGAAAAAGGGCTTTTTTGGAGGGCAGAGGCTAAAAGTAGTAGTATAAGCTTGTAAAACTTAAGGAAA
>JAWWTY010000088.1:17732685-17783313 GCA_035222235.1 Margarornis squamiger
GGAAAGTTAGAATGTGTCTGCTGGGCGACAAGGAATCTTCACCAAGAGGTTTTTCCATAGAATCCTACTGTTTTTAAAATGTTTGAATGAAGGATAAAAGTAGCAGCTTTCTACCTGCCTACCAATACTGTCAGAGAGAGACCATGAAAACCTGATGTGCATTTCCTTTGGTGTAGCTCTTCTGTATCCTCCAACCTTTTTCCTTGGAATCTGATTCCGTTCACCCAGCAGCCTTTTTATCTGTCTATCCCCAAAAGGTTTCTTCCTAAAAGAAAGAATGTTTCTGATTCTGCATTATGCATGTGCCTATGCCAAGGAAAATAAGGGTTCTCCTAAGTAAGATGCTAACTGGATCTGGGATGTCTGTAGTATGGTGAAGGAAAAAAGACATAGCTTCTACAAATGTTTTTCATGATGAAAAACCCAGTTTACTTTTTTTTTATTTGGTTGGTTTGGGTTTTTTTGAGTAGTCTGGTAGCTATTTTAGGTGGTTTCAGCTCTTTGTTAAGAATATATCAGTTCCTGTTATTAAATCTGCAATCCTTAAATCTCTACTGGTGTTCCTTGTTTCAAAGGCAAATCTCTTCCTTCTGTGGAGTTTTAATAGATAATTTTCTTTCTCAAAATGACAATTGCAGAAGGTCTTTAACCAGAATAGGAAAGGTCTTCCAGAAGAAAACGCCCTTACCAATGGACACCAATCCTACTTTTGTTCAGTTCCTAAGAGGCAGAAAGACCTCCATGTCCCTTCATAGTTAAAACAAATCTGTGTACTTACATTGATCTGTAGTACTCTTTTCTGGAGTACTTTTCTGGAGGAGAGTCTGTAAGAAAGAAACCCAGCCTCTGTAATCCAATTAGCTAGTTGACTAAAATACTCAAAGATCCTTGGCAGAAATTCTGAACGCAGCAAAATTGTGAGGAAAAGGTGCCACAGCCTTGGCTGCCTTCTGGGTGAGGAGAGAGGCTTCTGCCAGAGATTTGAGAAAGGCAGCCAACTGTCATTCTTTTCACACCTTCTCGAAGTGTTACAAACTTCTTGTTGTGGCATCTGTTGTTACTGCATTTGGTTGTCTACTACTCAGAGATGCGATCCATCAACAGGAACCCATGGGTGGAGACATATGGAAGTCTGACCTTTTTCCCACTGCCACCCTTTTTCTGTCAGTGCTGCCTTCTTTCCCTGATGAAATGCCCTGAATCAGAGAGATTCTACTCCATCCTTCCCTCTAAGTGGCCTTAATCTGCTGGTGAGTATTGCACCAAAAGTATGACGGAGAAAAAAATACAGCACTGTTTTTGCTGATTAATTTTGTTTCATATGTTCATCTTCATATAATCACAGAGTACACTGAGTTGAAAGAGACCTATGAGGATCATCAGATTCTAACTCCTGACCCTGCACAGAACTCCTCAAGAATCACGCCATGTGCCTGAGGGCATTGTCCAAATGCTTCTTGAACACAGAGAGACATGATACTGTGACCACTTACTGGGGAGCCTGTCCCAGTGCTCAACCACCCTCTGGATGAAAAACCTTTTCCTGATACTCAGCCTAAACCTTCCCTGACTCAGCCTTGTGCCATTTCATTGAGTCCTGTCACTGATCACAAGAGTGAAGAGATCAGTGCCTGCCCCTCCTCTTCCCCTCATGAGGAAACTGTAGACAGTTATGAGGTCGCCCTTCAGTCTCCTTTTTTTCAGGCTGAACAGACCAAGTGACCTAATATGGCTTTCCCTCAAGACCTTTCACCATTCTTGTGGGCCTTCCTTGAAAGCCTTCTAATAGCTTAATGTCTTTTTTTATACTGCAATGCCCCAAATTGCAACTCAGGACTTGAGGTGAGGCCACCCCAGTGCAGAGCAGAGCAGGACAATCCCCTCCCTCGACCGGCTGGCGATGCTTTGCCTGATGCCCCCCAGGACAGGGTTGGCCCTTCTGGCTGCCAGGGCACTGCTGACTCAGATGCAACTTGCCATTGGCCAGGACCCCCAGGTCCCTTTCCACGGCAGTGCTGTCCAGCCTGTCATTCCCCAGTCTGTATGTACATCCAGGGCTGCCCTGTTGCATGTGCCGAATTCAGCACTTTCTTTTGTTAAGCTTCACACAGTTGGTGATTGCCCATCTCTTCATCTTCAGGCAACTCTGTGTCCTGAAATACAGACTCCTCTATAAGGCAGATAGGTGAGTTAAAAGATTCTTACAACTATACAAATAGTGTGGAAAGCAAGGGAGCAGGCCTTCCATGCCGTTGTCTCCCAGCCTTACAGGAGGGTGAATATCCACATCAGTGAACTCCCACAATCTCCATAGGTGTAAGGAAAAATACATTGGCTAAATGCATTTTTGAAACCACATTCACAGATTAGGACTGAGGTAACTAGATTTTATAGGGGTTATTTCATTTCATGAAAGGGGAGCTCTGTTTGAGGTATGCAGATTATTCCATGTAGTAAATGATGGCATCATTTCCCTTGCTTCCATCCTGACAGAAACCATTAGCTGTAGTGGATTAGCTGCTGTCTGAGTAGAAGTTGTTCTGACAAAGATGATCATGTAAGGAGTGAGCTGTAGTTTTATATTAGGAGAGAGATGAGAAAATTAATGCATCAGAGGATTTAAAGAGAAAGAACAAAACACTCCCAGAAGCCTTGCTTTTGTGGCTTGTCAGAAGCAGCTTTCTTTGTGTGGTCAGAGAGAACATAAATGACAATAAAACATGCACTGAAGAGTTGTACTTAATCTGACTATTATGCATGAAGTCTTTATGAGTCTTCTCTGGTCCTGCTGTTACAGATATGTATTTTCAGATATTCAGTTCACTTCCCCCTCCCTCCCTCTTGTTTCTAGTCAGGGGTTGCAAAATTTTAAATTTGTTGACATTTTTGGTATCATAAATAGAGGATGAAAGGTAATATGAATACGATCTCTGGTGACACTCTAGTTCAGACATCACATTTCTTTCCTTTCCACCCCCCATCAGATACACTGCATTACTAAGCACAATTCGCAGTGTAGTGGTGATCCAAATTCACAAGCGCTGTCATCAGAAAGATGGAAAATAGAATGTTCCTTGCCAAACTTTATGAAGAAGTAGCAGGTGAGGAGCAGAAATGAGAATTAGGCTCTTGGGACTTTTGGTCAGAGTATGATGCTTTCTCCAGCATGAATCTGCATAACAGAATGAAGGGAAGAATTTTCCTCATTAATTCATGTGACAAGGAAGTGAAACAAACCACACAGCTTGTACTACAAAGTTTTTATTGCTTCATAAATTTTATTGAGATAGAAATTAACCAGTTTCCTCTGTGTTTTAAACAGTCAGTTTGTGTTTATTGACATAGGGGAAGCTCATCTGTGTTCAAGAATAGATCTGTTTTCTGTTAGAAAACACTGCACTTCAGAGATATTTTTAATACTATTGTGTATTAACTTGACACACCATGCTTAAGAATCTGTGGTTTGGGATTTTTAATTTAACAACAACAGTTTTTCTACCTGATTGGTTTTACGATAAGCAATGAAGTATCATGAAGGAGGTAGCAAATTATAAGAAAACCACTATTAGCTGCAACAGATGTGCCAAAGTCAAGAAATATTTATGTGTTTCCAAAAACCTCACAGCACTGCACTCACATTAGGTCTGCTGCCATGTTTACTGAAGCATTTGAATGGTGTTTTTCTGCTCATAGAGGGAGGAACATATAAGCCTGGGCATTTTACAATGTGGCAAACGTATTCAGGAATGTCTTTCATTTAAGCTGTATTATTCATTAAGAGTTTAAGCTGCCCTAATACATACGGAACTTACACAGCTTTATTTGGATGCTTCAATACAGGCATGTCCATATTTGAAATGGAAGCTTAATGATGTGTGACTATCTGAAAAACGAAAACGTATAGGCAGAGCCCTTGAAACGTCACCCAATTTTTTTCTCTATTTATACAATAATGATTGTACAAGATGGGATTTGCATCTCTGAGCAACGAGTTAAATACTTCCAAATCTCCTTGAAATCAGTCTTGTGTGTTCATGCATGCAGATTGAAAACCATGACTTTGAGACTTACGTTCTGTGAATAAAATTTACGTTCCCTGAAAAGCAAAGAAGGCTGTCATTTCATGCTTCCTAACCTTCATTGTCTATTTTGCTTCAGCACGCAGAAGCCCAGTGCGCTTGCGCACAGTCTAGAGGAACAGCTTTCTGCTCTGTTGATTTTTGTTTTATAAAAGCCCTGTTTTCTTTATTGCCTTTATCTATTACATCTGTAAAATTTATTTAAGCAATGACAAATTTGTCTTTTGGGCCTGGAGTCCAAAGGAATAACTGCCATCAGGCTATTGGTAAAAGATTTGTTGGATATGACTGTTCATTAAATCGCAGGGAGCTGTGGGTGAGGCTGGCTGTCTAAAGCTGCTGAGAGTAGGTGGGTTATGGGCCATACTTAGTGAATATACATCATCAGAGAGATAAATGTCCTTCAGCAGCCTTTTGTTTTGTTCAACTAAAATGGGTGTTGATTTTCGGAAGCTCAGCAAAATCACTGTCATTTTTCTGAATTAGATACCATTCATCCTGCAGAGCACCCATGAAAAACAGCATTTAGGTTAAATATAGCATTACTTTTTTGCTTTATGAATTGACAAGAATAGCATTACATTTATTTCCCCTAGAAAAAATGCTCAAGCTGAACGCAGTGCCTCTGAGTACGAGCTAGTTGACATCACTGTAAACAGGAGTCCTTGTATACTGCAAGTATATACTACAGTCACGTGTGCTGCAGCACTTACCTTTTTACACTGCTTGGCCAATTTTTCTCAGCCATATTTTATGCCCCTGTAGGGACAAAAACTTTAATGTTATCACTGTTTTAAAGAAAGGGAATAAGAGAATATTCATAAGGATGAAAACTGAAGTTACTAATACAGTGGCTGATCCACCGTAGCTACATAAATAAATTGAAAGGCCTGCTGTATTTTTAATTTTTGTTATCTTATTCCAGCACTAGCAGTACTTACTGCTTTGTTTATTCAGGTGTCCACCCAGTAACTGAAACTTCATCTTCAGCACAACTGGAAACAAGCTATTTGATGAACTATGAGTTATGAGTTGTTCTTATTCTACAGGGTGTAAATATGCTTTCAGCTGAAAGCCATGGAGAGAGGGGAATCCTTCATTTGAAACAAGCTTTCAGTCTGCACTTGATCTCCTCTGGTTTTGTATGAAAAGCCACATTGGACTGAATGATGGCTGAAAAGGCAAGCTGCTGTGTCAGAGGATTAAGCAGAAGGAAACTGCTGTTCCTTCAGCCAGCACCTTCCCAGAAAGCCCTCTGAATCTTATACCAGTTTAGTGCATTTGTGAAGTCAGAGCACTAAAAATATCTGGATGAAACAGTTAAATTGAAAATATCTCTCACTGTCTTAGTACTGATATGCAGGTTTAAGAAAGTAAATAAATCTTCACTTGTGGCTATCAACTTCTTCTCTGTAGTTTAAAATGAGATTATTCTTTCCTAAAAGCTACAGATGAGTTAATAAAAAAACCAACAACAACCCAAACCAAAAACCCTGAACCCACTCTCTTCCTTCTATCTCTTAAAAATCAAGGAAAACTAATCTCTCAAGTTACTGCAGTTGGTTTCTGCTATTTGGTCAAAAGTTACATTCCTATCAAAACACGTCCATGAAAAGCAGCTTTCATTTTCTTTTGTTTCAGTTTTAACTTTGATAAATAGGGAAAAAAAAATGGCAAGGAATACTTTGCCAACTGTAAAATCTAGTCATATTACACAATGTTGAAATTTTCAACCAATAGAATTTTCTTTGTATCTGGTGACAGTGCCTGTTAGTAGTAAGATTTATGCATGCAAATGAAATGACAGGCAGTTGTTTAAACTTAATAGTAATAATGAAAGATTAATGTTTTCAAAGACAAGTTAGTATTCTTCCATGTGGGAGTCCCGTTTAAGTGATCTTCAAACCCCAGAAGAGCATTCGTAAAAAATAATGACGTCATGATTAGTTCTCAAAGTGGTTTTCCATTTTAAACACAATGTGATACTGATTTTGAAATATTATAGAGTGGCTAAAGAAAAATGTATCCATTTGTCCACAGTCAGCATAGCACAATTCCACAAGGGATATTTTTAGTCAAATCTGTGATGGTCACTGGTTTTCTTAAACACAAGCTATATTTAAGTACATGACATTTGGATGAGAGTTCTGTGTGACTGAAAAATTACCTTTCTTAGTTTGCATAAAATTATCTTAGGAAATCTTTCGTAGTATGTAAAGGTGACCGGTCTAGTTTGTTTCAGTGTTATACCTTTTTCACAGAAATCTGAGTCTTAAGGACTGATCTTTGTTACTGATTATTATTAGCAATTAGGAATGTGTTATGTTCAGGAAAAAGGCTTTTGGGCCATTGTTGTACAGCTCAGAGTCAATAAACTCTGAGCTGCTCATAATAGCCTTTCTTTCTCACTGAAGCCTTGGACTTGCTTTAACTTCATCAGAGCAGAGGAAAAAAAGAATAATGTGAACAATAGGAACCATGGAGTTTGATTTAGGCCTAATGTGAGGAGGCTGTAAAAGCTGTCAGGGAGCTTGATTGATTGGCTCTTGGGCTGCAGTCCTCAGTGCAAAGTAATAATGTTCCTGCCTCTTGTGAGAGGGCTGGATGTGTCACCTGGGGTCAGAGCTTATCAGCCTCAGGGACCAACATTTCAGATGAGGCCAAAGTGCAGTCAATAATTTATACAGAAATTTGTGTGTAGATTCTAGAGTAAAGCAAGCTTTATTTTGGAACTGTTTGTCTGACCAGGGAAATAATTAAGTCATGTCTGAAAGTCCTCTTTCCCCCCACCCCTCTTTCTTTTCTATTCTTTGAATGACATGAGAAAATAGTCTCCCCATATTGAAATATGTGTTTCTGTCATCATGTTGATTGTAGTTTTGATGAGGGAGGGCATACGTATGATAATCATTTGAAGGATGTTGCATTGCCAAAATAAATGTAGAGATTTTTAGCTGATTCCTAGAATCCAAAGTTTTTGCTTTCATTTTATTTAGACACTGTCTTCAGTGTCTAAATAGTTTTGTTTCTAAATCTATGAGGGTCAAAGGTTGATCAGCTCTATTGCATGAAAAAGCCAAGAGAAGCTGTTGTAGAGTCATAGATCACAGCAGGCCTGGGTAAACTAGCAAGGCTGTTATTAATAAGTGGAGAAATTGGGGCAGCATGCACAAGGGACACTTAGAGGAAAATTGTTCAACCAGTTGCTGGCAAGAGAAGAGAAGTCTGACAGAAACTACATTGATCACTAGTGGGAAATAGTTTTGCTGGGAGCTCGCCTTTGCATTGCATCAGCATAGATGAACAGTTGGAATAAGCCAACTGGTTAACTAGATGTTTTACTAGCTTATCCACTTGGGAGGTAATTTAAAACACAGGAGGAAAATCACGGTGAACTTTTCTGCAGAACTTTGACACCTATCAAAGTAGGTTAGTTGATAAGTAGCTCACTTTTGTTCTGTCCCAGCAAAATGACTACTTTGCTTCAGTAGAAGCTAACAAAAGCCCTTTTACCTTTCTTCTGCTCAGGGAGAACACTATTAGTCACAGTTCATTAGGCTTGTTTACAAAACTGAACTGGTATCTTAAGTGTGTAACTGAAATACTCTGACTGCTTGAGGCATCTTTTCTGCCACAAAAATACAAGAATTTTAGAATAGGAAAGACAGCACTGCCTACTATTTTTCAGACTAGCTTGTGGGAAAAGAGCTGTAAAAATTATGTATAATTTAGATTTGGCTACATCTGGCTTTGGCTACATTTGGCTACATTTTCAAATCTAGAAGGTAGCATTTCAAGCATAGTTTCGGGTTTAATCTGTTAATTAGAGCAACAAAAGATCTGAAAATGAGGTTACACCAAATCTTGAACTGAAGCAATTGTGTAGGAAGGAGAGCCCCAGACATGTAAGGTTCTCAATCTGCTTTTCCTAGACCAAGTTAAAAGTGAAATGGTGGGTCTTGTCATATTAAATTGATTCCTTTTTGGTGTGTCAGTGGGAAAGAGGTAGAAGAAATAGAATTCCTCATTTACAGCTGAGGTTTTCATAGAACTCTTATATACACTCAGTACTTGACTATACACCACTTTTATTTTTATGTATTTTGCTGTGAAGTCTCATGGTGCCATATTATTGTATTAAGATTTCAATAGAGTTTATATCTACAAAAATAAAAGATGTGTCCTTGCAAGTCCCACAAACTGAATGAAAGAAGAAGAGGTACTTGTCTCTTGTTAGCTGTAGTAAGAAAATTCAAGGGAGTTCTGCTAAAGAAATCCCAAATGTTCTTATTTCCCTACCCTTTGTCCTGGTTGTGTCTGTTTTAGGCATTTACTTACCCTTTTTCAAGGCTGAGGACAATGAAATCTTCATGAACAGAGAGATGTAAAATGCGGTTCAGTAGATTTCAGTGTTTCAACCACTGCTTTAAATTGCTATTTTAAATTACAGTGAGTAGAATAATAGAGAAGTTATCATGTCTAGTATCTGCAGTTGGCCTTTGTAAAGAATTGCTTGTTAGGAGGCTTTATGATTTACTGAGGCCACAGCTGGCTGCCAGCAGAGCTACAGGAGTGTGTTCTCTCTTGGGCCTGGTAGCTAGAGATGAAAAGGATCCAAAGCTGGCACAAAAGCAAATAAATGCTTTGACTTTAAATAAAGCATCATAATTTATAAGGGGCTCTGCTTCTCAATCCCAATGAGGTATATGGATCAGCAGCAGCTCTTTGAGGTTAAGCAGAATTGTCTGCCTGGCTCGACTGCAATTCTGGTATCTGCAGTCTACAGATTTGGAAGCATTTTCATGGTTTGGGATGGGAATTGTTTATTTATTCATGCTGTTTCTTTTCCATAAATTCTCTGTCTTCTGTCTTCCATTCCTTTATGTTTCATTAGCTACTCTACGGCTTGATAAATAATTGTACCAGTGTTTGCACCTGGCAGCTCTTTATCATGATATAGAGCACTGGGGAACTAATCACCAAAGACACCTGAAGGTTTATAGGTCCATTTAGTCATCTGTTGTTTGTTTGGGTTTTACTCATCCAGTGAATTCTTCCTCCAGTAGAAGAGTTCAGAGCTAGGACACAAACTTCTATTGAGATATCCTAATACTTACATTAGGAATGAAAACAAAAATGTATGAGCTCCTTAAGAGTTTGTTTTGGTTTTTTTCTTCTTTTTATTTTCTTTTTTTTTTTAAAATTTATTTATAGCTACACACACACATGCATAAATTTATATCAACTTCCCTATTTCTGCAGCTGTTTCTCAACAGTCTGCTGACGAAAACAGTATTTCTGTGGTCTGGTGTCTGAGATGAAAAATAGAAATGAGACAGATAATTCTTAAAAGGAACTCCTGAGTGCTTGTCTGGGTGAGAAAAAAATTGTTTTGATTTTCCTCTTTTTTGGTCTTACTTCTCATATTAAAACAATAATGCTTTTCCCCATGCTCCAGGCTTGTTTTGCTTTGCTATGTACTTGCTTTTAAAGGAAAACAGTTTGGGACAGAAGTAAGTAGCTAAAGAGATCCTGTAATTAATATAAAGTGCAGGAAGCAAGTGTGACAGATTAGTTGAAAAGCCATGTGTTCTGTTGCTTATCTCAAGTGACATATGGTCCTAGAGTACAAGCAAAGGCAGTGGATCGTGGGGGTTCTTTTTCCTTTGCTCAACAAGAAATTCAGAAGACTGTCCATGTGTTCAACAGGCCAGCAATATAGGAGCTGAAATAACACTCCTTGAGAAGTGAGTGAGAAATTCAGGGGATTACAGAACAGCATTTCCTTCTTCTAAAATTGAGACTATGTGACACTTTTCAGTGTCAGGCTATGTGAATCACAGTTATGATTACTGAAGTAAAAGAGAAAAAAAATCTGCTAGAAACAAAATACTGTATTTCTGAAACAGATTTGGTTTTCTTCAGAACACGCAGATGTTAAATTATTTTCAACTTGCATTTTTAGTATCAGCTGAAATAAAGTAAGACTGCAGTTTCATTCTCAAGCTGCAGAAAAACAGTGAAGTGGTTCAGTTACTCTGGCTGAAGAAAAGGTAAGGTTTGCACAAAAATCAAATCTTTAGTTGTACTCCAGAGGGCAGAACCCTATAGCTGGCTTATAATAACATTAATTGCACATTTTCCTGTAAACACTGCAAACATGTGGTCTGACATTCAAGAGGTGTAACAGCAATTGATCCAAAAGTTTTCCTAGTCCTGCCAAAATCTAATCACTTTAATATAAATCTGGTGGGAGAAAATTATGTGAGTGGCTGTGGCTTCATAGTTTTCAAAATCACAACTCTAAGTAGCTCATATTTTAGTAGAACTGTGTAGTTATGGATTAACAAGCCATTTGGGAACCAATCTGATGTACTTTCTGGAGTATTACCCAATTTTCATTGAGTCTTTTATTGGTCTTTTAATGAGTGTGAAATTTAGCCTTTTATTTGATTAGGACTTTTAATACTTCTTTCAGCTCTCCATTTGCATTTAGATCTTGGTCACTGGTTATTTGTTAAGCAGACTGTCTTTAGGAGAAATATACACTGAAAAAAATTATAGTGTCATTGTTATTATAACTAGTAAGGGACATGAGTTCTTTAATTAGATGCTGCCCTGTGTTCCAGGGCCAACCTGTCTCCAGCACTTCAGTCATAGCTTTGTCCCGATGAACTACCATTTCAGCTTACCCTCAGCAATATGTCGTCCTAACATGCTGGGGTTTGTTTTGTACTAAAGCTGGAAAAGGATAATGTTGCTAGGAAGGCAAGAAAAAGAAATGAAACCAGAGCTTCTTTTAGCTGACCATTCAACTGATTATTGACCAGCTGTCTTCATGAGAAAGAAATAGATGGTGGTAAATAAGCTAGAGTCTAGTTTTCCAAGGAGTTCAATGATTTTCCCAAATCAATACAGCCCATCAGGCTTCAGAACAAAGGCTGCAGGAGACATGACAGTGATGGAAGTGGCTTGTGTTCTTTTGTGTATTAAGCACATGGGCTCATGGGGAAACAGTAGTTCTTCAGTTATTTTGGTGTTTATTCTTTTATATTCATTGGGATAAACTTCTAGATTAAGAAAATCTATTACAGATATTATTAGGTGGAATGAAAAAGTTGTTTCCTTGATGGTCCAACTCTATGATTTCAAGCGGTATTCCTCACTGTATAACTGCTGCTGCTTTTTTGAATGTTAATGGGAGTATACAATGCAAACCCAGTGAACATATGCTCTGTGTGTGTATTGTTAAAGGTGTAACAGCTTATTTTCAAATTAGGGCGGCGGTTTCTGCTTTAAATATGTTTTTACCAATGACTTCGTAATGAAGGACATGACATTTGAATAAAATATCCATGAAATTTACGTTGTTGTTACTCAGAACTTAACTAAAGATCACACAGATATGAATGTACTTTATTATGGTCTTGCAGAAGCTGATGTAGTTTAGAACCCAGCTTTAGCCACCAGCAGGGCAATATTAACTAAAATAGCAGGCTTTACCCTCTCAGACCAATAACCTTTAAGCTTCCTATGCTTTCATAAAATACAAAATTAACACTACAGCCAAATGCCTCAAAGGTTTATGACTGTGCCAGCAGTATTTGATTATGCTTCTTTTCCTTAATGCTTTCCAATCTTCTCATCTTCATTGCTGTGCAGTATTTGTTCAGATAAAGTCCAGTGCTCAGGATGACTAATTGCAGATCTGTGCTCCAGATGGGTTTGATTACAGGATGTGGTTAGAGTGACTTTTCAAACATTCACTACAGCAGGAGGGCTCTCAAAAAAAAAAAAAAACAAAACAAAAAAAAAGAACACACACACCCCCCACCCCCCTGCCAAAAACTCACCAACACTAAAAACTAAAAACACCCCACCACTCTAGCATTTCCAAGGCACCTGATAATCATTACATTTTCAGGCTTGCTGATGTTGGTGCCTGTTACATGTGCACCTGCTGTAGCTGTAGTTAAGTTCTTTGTGCCATGCTAGACAGAGAGTGTGATTAAAGTAGTAAATAAACTGTATGTCTACCAGATCAGCATTCAGTGTAGAAGACTTGGCTTCATATCTAGAATGTTTACTGTTAATTTTAGAGTACTTTCTTGATGGAAGTAATCAGTGAGAAATAAGCCATTTGCATTACAAGTCTAATATAAACATTGCTATTTCGCTTTTTATGCCTGGATGAATTGCAGGTGTATGTGTGGATCTGGGACTGATGATGGTGTGGTGGTTTGAAGCAAATGAGTTATAATGCTTTTACTAAACCAATGGCAACAAAAAAGCTTGAGATAATCCTAAGCATATAGATTTTCCTCTTGTAGCTTTTTGCACTTCATATGCTTTAGTTCTTGTTAGAAAGTGATGTTAAATGTGGAACTAAGGAAATTGCAGCATCATATGTAGAATAAAACATGTTTAATCCATGGTGGTGGTGTACTCGCTAATGACAGATATGCCATGGTTTGGCTGTCCCAGGTGTGTGTATTATATAACTTTGGGACAAAAAGGCAAATGGAATTTGACTTGCAAGATAATTTGTGGATTCACTGATCACAAAGATGCAAAGAATTATCTGTAATCATCAAGTGATTACATGATGCCTTCTTAATACTGAGTATTACATCTCAGACTTAAAGAACTATTATGCCACAGAGATTTTTACTACAAGAATGTATGATATTAACTTTTAAAGAAGTAATCTTACAAAAAAAAAAAAATACTGCAAAGCATAGTATACTTTGAAGATCTTCCTCTGGCATCAGCATAAGTTGTCTTAAAAGAATACTCAGCATAGTAAAAGCAGTTTGCAAAACTGTTAATTTTGGAATTTTGAGGACTCCACTTATGTTTAAACATAAATGACTTATGTGACTTTTTAAATATGCATGACTTTTTTTAAATGTACATGAGTTTTGATGACTGAGAAGCAGGTGATTTCTAGGTTTGAAAGATCATTTAAATATTCTTCAACAAATCAGTTGCAGAAGAGTTCAGAAAGACTTTGTGCAGATCTACTTCCTCCAGAATTTTGTAGATATTTTTGGCCAGACTCTCTGCTAAGAGCAGAGGAAACAGCTTCTTTTACAAAAATGAAGGCATATCCATTCACCCGTTCAGATAACTGGTCTTCTGAGTTCTCTGGGAAAACAATCAATTTGAACTAAAACAGAATTTTGCAGCATTTGCTGTGATCTGAACCAAAAAGCAGCCTATACTGTGAACATTAAGTCAGGTTTTCCAGTCTGATTAATTGAGTAATGTCTACTTATATTGGAATTTGAACATGTTTCTTTTCTAAAGCAAATATTTTAAAAACCTGGGGCCTACATTAAAGATAGTAATGTGATAATTTGATTCCTAACCATTTTGAAAGTCTTGAATAAAAAGCATAAAAATTCTTGGGTTATGTTCATTGCAGAAAACAGAGTCAAGAAAGCAAAGAGATTAGAATCTGGTTTAGACTAGATACTTTTGTTTGTTCTTTAGATAAAGGAACATCTAAAATGCAAGAGTAGATCCTTCCAAGCTTAAGGTGGCTGCTAGAAATGCAGTGCCAAAGTAGTCAACATTAGTGTTACCCCTGCATGGTATTGAAGATGCCTGTGATTGTGATGTCTGTATGTCACAATAGCACATCTGCATTTGTTAGCAAAAGATTTAGTTAGTTTGTTTCCAATTTGTGATGGCATATTTAGTTCTATGAATACAGTTAATAGTAAATAGCACATTTTAGTTCTGATTTTGTTATGCAGTCACTGAAAAGGAGGAAGAGGTGACAAGAAGGAGAACAGATACATCACATCCACAGAACTCATAAAGTGTGCTTTTTTATGTAGGTTTCTGAAATTATTTTATTACAGGTCACTTTTGTGACATGTGACTTTTCATTCCATAATAAAATCCAAGTACAAATTGTCACAGTTGTTTTGTACATTTTATCTATCAGAAGTGCTTATGTAAAATGGTTTTGTGCTCTCTAGGCATGTGTTATTTTTTGCTATTTGGGAAATTTTTTGCCTTAAACACTGTGGTTATAAATATGATGAGTTAAGAAAAAAGCTCATAGTGCTTCATGTACTGTGAAGGAAAACGGCAAAATACAGAACTTTTCTTTCTCCTTATAGGCTAATGAAATTACCTTTAATCTAAAGAAGGGGGTCTCTATGGTTGGTGGCAGGCACCAGATAACATCCTGTGTGCACCATTGTCGTACATTAATGCTTTTGGGGTATGATCCTGCCTTGGCTAAGAATGGATTTTGGCAGAAAAGGTACATTAGGTGAACTTTAAAACGTCTGAGTAACATGACCCCATTTTCTTGTGCTATGAGATCATTTTGTAATTCCCACACATGAAAACATGCACTGCTTACTGTGTCTAGTCCTTAATGATAAAGAGTAGCATGGATAGTAACATTGGAACTTTTAATATTCTTACTTTTGATTGCTTTAATTTATAGGATATGATACTTAAGACTGCAGAAGATATTGCTAATTTCAGATGTACTGTAACTGTGAATAGTTACATAGTTTGCAAATGAAATGATGAACCAAATTTAACTCAGAAGTTTACACCCTCATTTGGGAGGATGAGTTTTTCTGTATTACATCCAACTCTTGTAAACCATACTCTGGTAATTGGTCAAACTCTCTGAGTTGACACCCTTACTTGGTCAAAGAAGCATTTGCAAGTAATCTAAATATATTCACTGTTGTTTCATCCAATCTCACAAGAAAAAGATTAGTTATTGGGCTAGGTTTCCTCCTGAATTTGAATCTTAAAGAGTTCCAATACCCTCAAGTACACTGCATTAGAAGTTTCTGATTTTTTTTTCCATCCTTCAGTAATAGGTATTTTAAAAAGTTTAGCCTCTTGGACTTTTTCTTTATGTATCTGTATTCAGGCAGCATGAAACCTGTAGGTTCCTCAGACTGTCTTTGAATTTTTTCTTGCTTAGGAAATGCTAAATAAATTATTGTTACATGATCGGTAGTCTAATGTATAGTGTAATGTAAGAGGAATACTTATTAGAGGTATTGATGCAGCCCCAATGAGTTTTGATCCTGTATGTGATATGTTACTTCACAAGATGGAGGAAGTATGTGGGCAGCTATGCCCCGGGATACACATGCACAAATGGAGGAGTTGGAACAACCTAGAGAAAGGTTAGTGCATCTGTGGCTGCATGCCCAGTGCACTCAGAGGTGAGATGAAGATTGCTCTAGTGCTATTGGTGAGACAGAGCAGTCTCAGAAGAGGTTCTTGTTTGGAGCTTGAACTCTGTGCCAGGACAATTAGTACACCCTGACTTGGTATAGTAAGAATAATCCTTTCTCTTCAGTACTGTATGGTGTGGATTACCATGTCAGTCATCTCCATTTTCATTTTCCAGTGCTTTGGTTTAGTAAGCCTCCACTAGTTGTGTGTTTTGTTAGGTCAGTCTTACTGATATGTTACTTATATTCTCCTAACCCATTTCTATGATAATCTCAGAAGAGTGAGTGAGTTATCTTCCCTGCCAGTTCTGTGAAATCTTACTTGTGGCTGAGCAATGTGCTGTCCATTAGGGAAAGGAAATTTATTCCTTGCCACAGCTACTCTAACACAGCATGGAGATTAATATTCTCTCCTACTTACATGGGACCTTTGCTAATACTAACAAACTTAATGAGATGCTAAATGTAACTGACTTTAAGGGAGGAACTTGCTTGTGTTTGCATTTGAAATACTGACTTCCTTATACTGGAAGGTCATTTGAATGTCTGCTGAGAAGTATTGAAATATGTATTGATTTCAGGGCCTTTTATTATTATCCCTATTCTATGCCTTCTACTTTGCCCTCTTTTCTATCAATAGGTAGCAGACTATCCCTAGGTCTGGCATATAAATTAATAAATGAATAAAGTGCACATAGAGATCAACAAGACTAAAAATATCAAGGAAGATGGATGCTTAGGTCAGAATAAACCTTCATTAAAAAAAAAAATCCCACACCCCAAAATCCCCAAACTCAACCTCCCCCCGCTCCAGAAAGTAACAAAAGGATAAAGGTGAATTACCTCAGGAAAATTAAATGGGACAGATAATTCTCTAGTAATACTCCAAGGGATGTCAGAAAGCCCTCCTTGCTTTGTACATTTAAGAAACTAGACAAACACTGGTATGTGGGCAGGAGGGAGCAATGGTGCTGCTGCAGGGTGATGGGCTGCATGACATAATAGAATTTAACAGTCTCAAATACCTGTGATTTTCACTTGGAGCCTTATGGGGTCACAGATGACAAGCTGTTACAGCAAAAGGAGGGCATCAAGGTTACCAGAGAAACACCTTTTTAATCTCCCCTCTCTAGTGTGCGAGTGGCAGGTGGGGACATAGCTTGGAGCTGCTTGTTGCCAGAAATGCAATTTCCACCAACTGGTATTTCCTCTGTGGCTGTATTGGGGTGTTCTCCTTCTCCTCCTTAGCCCCCAGCACCCCCCAGCTGCCTCTATGCCTGTGGAGGAGGTGACAGTAAAGCAGCCTTGGTGTCTTTGCAGACCACCTAGTTTGCATAGGTTGTAAAAATATGGCATGGTGTTTAAACTCTGATCACAGAATCACAGGATTAGTGAGGCTGGGAAAGACCTCCGAGATCATCGAGTCCAACCTGTGACCTAACACCACCATGCCAACTAGACCATGGCACTAAGTGCCACGTCCAGTCCTTCCTTAAACACCTCCAGGGGCGGTGATGCCACTATGATCCTTCTAGGTACTCAAATCCTCTCTCTGACCCTGGCTGGAAGAGCTCTTTATCTTTTGTGCTTCAGACCTGCTCACCCCAGCGCACAGAAGTCCAGATGCATAATATTAATGGCAACAAAAAAACACGTGGGGGTTAAATTTCAAATCAGTTACAGAAAATTTTCAAGGCAATCCCTTCTTCCCTGGTACCTCTGCTAACAACACTTAAAATACTTCCCTGCTGCTAAAAGACCCTAAGGAAATAAGCAGCTGGTTGCGTGTTAACTCGGTGCAGCAGATAGGGATGGTTTTACTGCAAAATTAGAAATTGTGCTGGTAAGACAAAGCAAAAAGACAGGCTGGAAACATTCTGGCACAATGCCACCATCATATCTGTTACAGAAACACTGCAGATAGAATAAGGGAAGTATAGAGGAAAAACAAATCACAAGGCTGGCAGCTGCGAGTTGGTGTCTTCACACCTCTCATAAATTGGGAACATTTTGTATTGTGTCTTTCTTTGATAGCTAAAATGTATTTTTTATTTCAGTGTGTGTCCTAATGAGAAGAGATATCTGGTTCAATGATACTACCTTGTATTTATCTGTGGCAGTTAATGAATTAAAAGGGTCATTATGCTGACTAGTCCATAAACATGATGATAAATTATGGGAAGTGTTTGAGGGCAACCTGAAAACGTTTGAATGACATCTTCCCCATTTATTTTCTTGTTACTTACGATATCCTTACCATTCTATCCCATTTTATAGGGATAATTCAAATAAAACAAAATTACAATTCTGCTTTAGGTGGGCAGACAAATTTGCATTTAATAAAAGTCCTAAGTGGAAAAGCAATTAAATTACAGTATGTTTTTAAAGGATCCTTCTTCCTATGTATATATATTGCACTTAGTCTTAGCTTTACTGTGTTTCATGTCTAGTCCCCTGCTTTCCACAGAGGAAAAAGCAAGGCAAATAATACATGTTTCCAGCTATATCTGCTGAAGAAAACTTGTGGTGCATATGTGTGTGTATTTGTGTTTGGATATGTGCAATCTCAAATAAATAGAAGCATCATTATAATATTGTTCAAAGCAAAGCAGATTCTCCTCAGTCACCTACCGATTTAAACACTGTAACTGGTGCTTGGTTTATGCTGGCTGGCTGCCAAGTGAAAGCAATTATGTGCAATAATAGCAAAATTAAGAGGTGAGTGTTACTGTTTTACAGCAGGACATGGCAAAAACCATTTCCTCTGTCAGCTGTATCTTGATTACACACACAGTCACACACAGACACACTCTCTTACACATGTACACATGCGTGCACACACTCTTGTTCTTTGTTGTTTGCTCTCTTTCCTGTGGGTTTTGACTTGAGGTCACTGAAACCAACAAAGAGGAAGAGTATAGACCACAGTGTTTGAAAGTAAATGAGAGTAAAGGTCTCACTTTGTGGGGAAGAAGAGAAAAACAAAACAAAAAAGGAAAAAGGAAAAAAGCAAAAAGCCTACCCCAATTATTGTTCTAACTGTGATAATACTTTCTTTTGCTCCCGCTGGCAGGTGTCCTAGTGGTAAATGTTACATGGAGGAACAAGACTTACGTTGGAACACTGCTGGACTGCACAAAGCATGACTGGGCCCCTCCTAGGTAGGCAAACATTCTGATTCTGTTTCTTCTCTGCAGTATTTTAACCCCCAATCTCAGTCAAGAGACTGTAAAGAGATTAAAGAAACACAACTGGTTATAATTGAAAACATAGACCAGTGAAATGAGTAGTTCTCTGTTCTGGATTGAAATGTGGTGTGGAAATTCTTTTTTACTTTCCTTTTGTATTTTTGAAAGGGAAGGGTAAATGTGTGGGACTCAGTCAGGTGGCAGTTATTTTCAAAATGCATTTCTGTAAGTTTGGAAAATTTTTTGCTGCATTGTTCTAATTAGCTGGATGTGTCCTCACCTTTTTTGTCATTTTTTAATGACTTTCCTTTTGAGAATGTAGCATTCTCATTTATCAGAAGGACATAATTCCTTTAACACGTATGAACGTTCTGTTATGGGAAGCAGTGGTGGTTTTTGTTTTTTTGTTTTGTGACTCCTACTTATGAAATCTGTTGTTTATATAGGTTTTGTGAATCGCCAACAAGTGACCTGGAAATGCGTGGAGGGCGGGGCAGGGGAAAGCGGGCAAGGTCCGCTGCAGCTGCCACGGTACCTGGGAATGATTCAAGTTTTGCAGAGTCCAGAGGACTTCAGAATAAGAATCGAGGTGGTGCCAATGGGAAGGGGAGGAGGGGCAGCCTTAACTCAAGTGGGCGCAGAACACCCCCTAACTGTGCCATGGATGAAGTAAAAGCCAGCCCCTCTTCCACAAACAAGAGGAAAACTAAACCTCCTATGGAGCTTGATTTAAACTCCAGTTCAGAGGACAATAAATCTGGAAAACGTGTTCGTACTAACTCTAGAAGCACTCCCACAACCCCACAGGGGAAACCTGAGACTAATTTTTTGGACCAAGGCTGCTCTTCTCCGGTGCTGATTGACTGTCCTCACCCCAACTGCAACAAAAAGTACAAGCACATTAATGGATTACGCTATCATCAGGCTCATGCACATTTAGACCCAGAAAACAAACTGGAGTTTGAGCCTGACAGTGAAGACAAAATTTCAGACTGTGAGGAAGCATTGAGTAATGTGGCACTTGAATGCAGTGAGCAAAGCACAAATTTGCCAGGCTTTGATCCTCTAAAAGCACCGACATCTCCTTCCTCCATTGCTACCCCAGGGACCCCCAAGGGAAAGAGGGAACTGACCAGCAATGGCCCTGGCTCAGTTATTAGTTCTAAAACTGGCAAGAATTCTGGAAAAAAGAAGGGTCTGAACAGTGAACTGAACAGCCTTCCAGTAATTTCTAATATGGCAGCCACACTGGATAATTGCTCAGTAGCAGATGGCAATTTGCAAACTGAAATGCCAAAACTGGAGGCTGAAGGCTTAATTGACAAGAAGAGTTTGGGTGATAAAGGCAAGAAATCAAGCAATTGCAAAGTGGATAAAAACCTGTCCAAACTGAAAACAGCCAGGCCCATTGCCCCAGCGCCAGCACCAACTCCTCCCCAGTTAATAGCTATACCTACTACAGCCTTTACAGCCACTACTACAGGGACAATACCGGGACTGCCCTCTCTAACAACTACTATTGTTCAGGCTACACCAAAGAGCCCTCCTCTGAAACCTATTCAACCAAAGCCCACAATTATGGGAGAGCCAAGCACTGTAAACCCAGCTCTCACATCACTCAAAGACAAAAAGAAAAAGGAGAAGCGAAAACTGAAGGACAAAGAAAGCAAAGAGACAGGCAGCCCCAAGATGGATTCTAAGCTGGGAAAGCTAGAGGATTCAAAAGGGTCTGGGAAAGACTTATCTGGACATTTTTTAAAGGACCATCTCAACAAGAATGAAGTGCTAGCTAATGGATTGTCAGAGTCTCAAGAGAGCAGGATGGCAAGTATTAAGGCTGAAGCTGATAAAGTTTACACATTCACAGACAATGCGCCCAGCCCTTCCATAGGGAGTGCCTCCAGAATGGAATGCAGCACTTTGGTGAATGGACAATCTGCCATGGCGCCACTGCACGTGTTGACACAAAATGGCGCAGACAGCACGGCTGCTAAAACCAACAGCCCTGCTTACTCAGATATTTCTGATGCAGCTGATGATGGTGGCTCTGACAGCAGGTCAGAGGGCATGAGGTCAAAGGCGAGCTCTCCATCAGATATTATTTCTAATAAAGATGGTGTTGTAAAAGGACATTCTTCAACCACAGCACAATCGGCTCAAGCTAAAGAGTCTCATTCTCCCTATTACCATGGTTATGATCCTTATTATTCCCCAAGTTACTTGCACTCTGGACAGGTCAGTGCCCCAGCAGCTGGGAACAGCAGTACCCCACAGGGACTGAAGATCAAAAAAGAGTCTGAGGAAGAGGCTGAAAAGAAGGAGAAGGCAGAAGCATCAGATGCCAAGAAAAGTGAAAGCACTTCCTCTAATTTGCAGCCACAACATCAGTCAGTAATAACGCAAAGACACCCTGCACTTGCTCAGTCACTTTATTATGGACAGTATGCCTATGGGCTCTATATGGACCAAAAGTCCTTAATGGCCTCTAACCCTGCTTACAGGCAGCAGTATGAAAAATACTATGAGGACCAGAGACTAGCAGAACAGAAAATGGCACAAACTGGGAGGGACTGTGAAAGGAAGAGTGACCCCCCCTTGAAGGAGATTGGGAAGGATGACAACAAGCAGAAGAATATTCCATCTGCCACTATTTCAAAGGCCCCTTCAACTCCGGAGTCCAGTAAAAATAACACTAAAATAGGGTCATCAGTTCCCAACAAAGGTGAGGAGACAAGCAAATCACAGATCCTTTCCAATCACCAGCAGCAGCTTCAGTCTGACAGTTTCAAAGCAAAACAAATGGAAAACCACCAGCTTATAAAGGAGGCGGTGGAGATGAAATCTGTTATGGACTCCATGAAGCAAACAGGAGTAGATCCAACCACAAGATTCAAACAGGTGAGATCACAGGAAATGGAATAAGAGAGTCTTGATTTAAGTCGTGTGAGATTTTCTCCCTGACTCTGATATGTTCATCTATCTCTGCAGCCAAACAGTCTCCATCATCTTTTTTTTCAAGCTGCATGGTATTGTAGTCTGTGAATAGACCAGTAGACCTTCCCAGTTGCACTGTTTAAAAAGAATAAAAAAAATAAATTAAAAAAATCTAGTAAGGTGGTGACAGAACCCAGGCTTCAGACCTGAATAGACTGTTTTAAATTATATGAATGAATAAAATAGAATTAGATTTCTCTTTTAGATGTAAATTCTAAGCATTTTGCTTAGTTCAGAAATGAGAAATTTCAAGCAAAATAAGCAGCTTTCATTGTGAGAGGACTTAAAGTAGATTTGAAACATGGTTTGAAGTGTTTCTTTTTTTTGTTAAATGACAGTTGGCGTTTACTAAAGATGGGTGAGGTGGTTCTTTGAAGGGTTGGCTTGAAGCATAGCTCTTTATCTTAACCCAAGGTGACCTTTTTGAAGCAGTTAAGTTCCTCTTCTCTCCTCAACCAACCTCAAGCCCCTACAGACCTACACAATGGATGAAATCCTCTCTCCATTGAAGTCAGTGATAGTTTTGCCATTGACTTCAGTGGAACCAGAATTTTATCCAGTGGCTTCATGCTGACCTACCTAGATGTCACATTGCCTTCATTTGAGGCAATGTGACTGTCTCTGTGCACTGAACTGGAACCTCAGTGCTTGGTGCTTTCATGTTCTGGTGTATGGTACATCCCAGACTTCACCCTTACGGGCTGTCTTTCAAGATACAGTGAGGTCAGGGAAGTGGGAGTTAGGGAGCTCTAAAGGAAGTGGGATGGTATAGTCCTAAGGAGGAGAAAATTTCTGCTGATACAAATGAGTATTTGAACCAGATTGCCCAAGCCTCTAGTTGTGTGCTTGTATATCTGTGGCGTGTGCCACAAATGTCTCTGAATTGAAGAAAGTGTTTGCAATTAGCTGTTGTATATTCTGTATTAGAAAAAGAAGTCTTACTGTTCCTTCTCTGTTCTGATTTGACGTGGTGTTGTAAAGAACTGACATGACATGCTTATTAACTGATTTATGTAATATATTGTGTAAAAAGGTATTTACAGTGCCCAGTACATGTTCTTTAAGCCATGTGGTCCTCATCCTATAAATATTTACCTATGTGTAATTTTACAAACTCAAAATAAGATTATCAGCTGAAGAAGTCTGTCTTAATGTCTGACTTCCACTGATTCCCAACTGTTTGTGATATCAGAGGCAGCATCTTTCCAGCTATATCAGTTTTTCATGTGCATTGTTCCAGGTATTCTAAGTGCACTAGCATATCATTAGCCAGCTTGAATTTTAATTTTGTGTTTCACAGATATTTTTTGCTCTCTATTGGGAAAGTCTCTCTGTGGACTTTAATTAAAATGTTTTATGAATAGCATGGTCTCAGGACTTTGTTACAATGCATATGTATTTCATGATTAAACTAGTTAAAGGCATGAAGAAGGATATAAGATGAAGCAATTGAGTTACATTTTGATAATAGTCTGTTGCTCCTTCATGGGAATATTGGTTTGACTTTGAGCTCAAGGCACTCTGTAGCAAGCAAACCTCTCCTCTATATGATAAGGATATGGTATTAAAACAGCTATTAAAAATATATTAACTGAAGTATGGGAAATATCAATAATGAACTCATTTCAATATCCAAGTTCAGAACAACTTTTTTCTCCTCTGTATTAGGATCCAGATTCACGAACATGGCATCATTATGTCTATCAGCCCAAATACCTTGATCAGCAAAAATCAGAAGAACTTGATCGTGAGAAAAAGTTAAAAGAAGACAGCCCTAGAAAAACACCTAACAAGGAAAGTTCCCTGCCTAACCTTCCTGTCTCATTAGCAAGCATTAAAGAGGAGCCTAAAGAGGTCAAGCGTTCTGATTCTCAATCAGTGGATGAGAGCAAGATAAAAAACGATGATCAAAAGACTCCTGTAAATTGGAAGGACTCTCGGGGTGCTAGAGTAGCAGTTTCCTCACCAATGAGTCAGCATCAGTCATATATCCAGTACTTGCATGCTTATCCGTATCCACAGATGTACGATCCCAACCATCCAGCCTATCGCGCAGTCTCTCCTGTCCTAATGCACAGCTATCCTGGTATGTATTCTGAAACTTGCCTTGCACGATAGTTAAGATTTGCACCCTCAAGTTGCAGTAAAGTCTGCGTTTTAATATTTCTTTTAGTAGCTAGGATATATTAGAAGCTTCATGGGTCACACTGTGTTGCTGATGAAACTGATTTAATACAATATGTTCCCTTTATGAACTCTTACAGTTTCCAGCTACAGGTCTCTCAACCCTTGACAGTCTGCTATTGCTGTTAGACTGACAGATAGTTTATTGCCTATAAAAATATTCTAAGCACTTACTGTCAGAAACATTATCGTTACTATTCCTTTCACTTAAAGAGGACCCATAAATGTCTGAAATGGCTATCAGCTGAACCCTCTTTATAACCTCCATTCATCAGGGTAAATTAGGTGATGAAATTGAAGAGCAGAGATGCCATTTTGACAGTCACATGATCTACTTTTGCTGTTATCCTCTGTTCTGACATTCCTTCCTCCTACCTTGATATAACCAAAATGTAAAAACAGTAACTTGATGTGGTATTTATTGTTTACCTGCAGGAGCCTATCTCTCTCCAGGATTTCATTATCCAGTTTATGGGAAGATGTCAGGGAGAGAAGAGACAGAGAAGGTCAATACCAGCCCGAGCATCAATGCAAAATCAACCACTGAGTCCAAAGCACTGGATTTGCTCCAGCAGCATGCCAACCAGTATCGCAGCAAGTCACCTGTTGTAAGGCTTCATCTGTTGTTACTGAAAAGGGTTACATATGGGAAGGAGTAGAGAAAGAACATAATTTTAAGAAGCATACAATCTGGCATCAAACTGTGATTGCATGATTCTTCTTTATAGTACTGCTTAAAATAAAAACAATTTATAGTCAGGGTGCTCCTGTGGCGTAAACTGGAAGTGACACATATAACACAGTTCTGTGCTCAGAATCTTCCTATCTTGAATGGATTCATATTGAAATACAGATTCAGAGATACCTCCTGGGGCACAGTTTATTGCAGTTAAACAGGACGCTCCTGTTTGGAAACAGATAATGAAATGAGAAGTTGGGCTATGAGATTTGGTAACATCCCCTTCTTGTATTTGCCAAGAATCCACATCTTCCAAATAGCAGATTATCAGCTCCCATTTCTGCAGATTTTCATGTTGGAACAATTATTTCACTTTCAGATAAGTGGGAGCTAGTTTGAATTGTGGACAAGTCACCAACTGTAAGTCTATTTTTTAAAAGGTTTTTCTGGCTATTCAGTCAGATCTCTAGAGTGCTTTAGAGGCTTGAGGATTCAGCAGCTCAGCTAGGTTGTCCAGGCCACTGACAAGCCAGCCAGGCTTCAGAGAGCCCAAAACTAGAAGTCATCTTAGTGGCTTCAAGCTGCAGGGTGTTGCCTCAAAATTTCTGTGTCTTGGAAAATTTTCCATTAGCCAGAAAGACTAGCTTTAGGCTAGAATATGTAGAAATACTTCTTCAGAAAAAATTAGCTTCATTATTTGCATTCAAAAAGCATTGAGAGGTAGTGGCAAGTGTGGTTGTATTGTGATTTCATCCTTTTAAAATTCCTGTATCACTTTTCTTTCACTTTCTGTTACTAGCCTGTGGAAAAATCAGCAGCTGAGCGTGAACGGGAAGCAGAAAGGGAACGAGACCGCCATTCTCCGTTTAGCCAGCGGCATCTCCATACACACCATCATACACATGTTGGAATGGGTTACCCCCTCATACCTGGACAATATGACCCATTTCAAGGTGAGCAGAAAATTTTCAGTGGTGGGATCAGCTTTCCTCATGGAAGTGTTGCCTTGCCATCGGAAATCATGCCTATATGAAGCATTTTGAATAGAGATCCTATTGTTAAAGTGGAAGTGCTTTACATTTAGGAAGAAGGCTTGAAAATTATAGCATGGGCTAACAGTATATTAATAGCTTCTTGTCTGAGAAATACCAAGTTTTGTTTCCAAAACTGGGTGTCAGAGCATTATTAAAGATATACCAGTTAGGCTGTCATCCACATGAATGTTTTGATTCTTCCCACAAACTGACATTAACTGGCTGAAAGGCAGTAAAAATATCCAAACCAAACAACCTCCTTTTTGTATAATTAGGGTTGTGTAAGCAATGGAAAAGTGTAGCAAAGACAAAAGCTTTTTATACTGAACATATTTTATGTACAAGGCATTGCAGTCACAAGGGTTTGCGCTTGTTATAATTCAACCGTCTGAAAGAGGACTCTTTGTATTTTGGCAAATGCCATGTACAAAGTTGCAGTTAGGGAAAAAGCCCAGTAAGATACGATTTATTCTCCCTAGGTTTTATACCACTCTTTGAATGTTTTTTCTCTAACTGTGAACTCTAGCTGAATGAAAAAGAGATTTCTTCCCATACACCAAAGTATGTGCTACCACAATTGGTGGCTAAATGACATTATTTCTTTATGTTCACTTGGTGCCTCAGCACTTATTTTTCCTGTGTAAAAGTCTTGACATTTCTCAGTTTGATTCAGTGAGCCCATATGCCTTTTGGGATGCATTATGCTTGTTCAGTAGCAAAACTGTAAAAATTGTAAGTTATTATGAAAGTATTGTATTCTGAGCAGATGGCATATTGTTCCTGTAATTCACTGTGTCTTTTGATTCTTGTTGTTTCCTGGTACCTATAATTTCTACTGAGCTTCCTATTCAGGGCTCATACAAACCACTTAGCATCATGCAGTGCAGTATTTGGAAAGGAACGCTATAAGTAGAAATGCTTTAATTTCTTGTAAAATATGTATTAAGGACAATTCAGTTTATTATATAAAGGCATACTGATCACACCAGGCAGACTGTCTTAACAGTGTTGTCTGGAATATTTGCCATTTATGTAGTGTTAAGCCCTGTTATTTTCTGGATGTTTGCCTTAGAGATGCTTCCTACTATTTCTGTAAGCACAAAAATCCATTAAAACCAGACATCCATCAACATTCTTTTTTTCCTTCTTTCCCTCAGGATTGACCTCTGCTGCCCTTGTTGCCACTCAGCAGGTGGCTGCACAGGCATCTGCATCTGGTATGTTTCCTGCACAAAGAAGGTAAATAGCCAGTAAATTATATACCATAACGTAGAGAGGAGAAAGCAAATCATAGATTTTTTTAGCCTGATGGTCTGCAGTTCCATGTATGACCCTGTTTTGAAGGTTGAGGAAACATTTGGTATTTTGGGTTAATTGCAGTTTTGTTCTCTTTAAGGTGACATTTGGTCCTTAGTTGTGTTCTTTAACTGTAACATAGGTCATTAAGAAAGAGCAAGTAGTCCATCTTCTGAGATTTTTCCTGAGTATATTTTAAGGATTTGTATCAAGGTAAAACAAGTGATTATGAAATATAATTTGAAATCCAAATTTTTACAAAACGAATTTAAAATTAATGTTCAGTTGGTTCCATTTATAACCAGAAAAACTTAGAATTTTACCTACTCTGCGAGTCTGCCTGGTTTGCTGATTTTGCTTTCAGAGAGGTTTGTTTGGAAGCCCGTTAAGAGATGACATCTTATTTAAGTTACTTCCACGCATTTGCCTCTCAGTTATTTTCTAGCTTTGGAGTAGAATTTACTTGTCAGTTATCACCCTTACTCTTCAAAGGGAAAGATATTTGCCTGTATTATAGTGATCCCATCTCAAGTGAAAAACCTAAGGAATCTTTGCAAGTTAGAGCTTTGTTCATCGCTGCCACGTTAAGCCTCAGAGTTTAATGTATTAAATAGTACAGTAAAGTTCCATGGTTATGGGTGTCTTTCTGAAAGGTGACTCTGTAAACAAGCAGCCATGAAAGGCCCTTACATGGAATTATTTGAGTAAGAAAGGTTTGTAGCCCTGAAAGACCTGGTCGATGATAGGGTGTCATAACGCCACAAGATAAATCTGGCACAGGTTATTTCTGTATTTTTCCTGGCAGGGGAGGTATTAGGACATGGCTTGCCATCTTTTTTTCTTGAGTTTGAGAACACTTGTACAGATTTCATTTCATGATCCAAAGTGCAGTAAAAAAAGTATGATGAAGGAATGCTGCTTACTAAAACGTTTTTCTTTCTCTTTTCAGAGAATGATGAATTTGGGGATGAACATTGTCATGTGACTGGATCACATGAGGAAGCGCTTTATTACAGACATCAGTTCCATGGTGTTAATTTGAAATGCCTTAATGGCAGGCAAAAACCAGTCATTTCATTTTTGTAAATTGCAGATTTTATCACAGAGTAACAAATGTTGCTGTAATTAGACTTCTGTTTTTATATATATATATGCGTATATATATATATACATATATATATAAAAATATATATATATTCTTTACTTTTTTTGTATCAGTACCAAGGCTCGCACACAGGGTCTGCTGCTAAGTTGCGAACCACACAGTAAATGGAGATATGTATTTGTCATGTTTAGAAAGCGTTAACTGCAAAAGGCTGTTTGGTTTTTTTCTCTTCTTCTTCCTTTTTTTTTTCTTCTTTGTTTTTTTTTTTTTTTTCCTCCTTTCTGATTGTAAATAAATACTGTTATGTATCAGTGTGCCTGAACCTTGCATACCCTTCTGATATTTCCCACAAGCTCTCAGAGAGGCTAACTGTGATGACACTTTGGTACAATGTAGATGTCTATTTGGTGGTTCCTATTAAGATGCATCAGTGTAAAATGTTACTGTATTCACTGTTTCATTGTAATTGTGTATTGTGAAAAATATACCTTTGGAAGGCATGGGGATTCTAGTACCACAAAAACTGTGTTGTATATAATGTATAGATTTTAAATGGAGATAATGAGCATCTGTGAATAATGAAATGTCTTTTTTGATAATCTTGAATGGCAGATAACCTAATAGCCTGCATATGGGAAGACATCTGTGATTGTTCTATTACTTGAATAGTCCTGCAGTCTTTTTTTTAATGTTTACAATTACCCAGATTTAGAGGAGAGACTTTAATGCCATTACCTGTTTACTTGTTTTATTGTAATCTAGTTTATTTTATGTAAAACATATACTGAATGCTTTCATTTTTTTTTTTTTACTTGCCTTAAATAATTTGGCAATCAGATAAAAAAAAAGGTTTTTTTTTTTTTGTTTTTTTTTAAATTTCTGGGTGTCTATAGGCCACTTTGAAAGATGTGTCATAGCTGTAGATAGCAGAGGCTGCAGCAACGACACAGCTACAAATTGTGCTCTTGGTGAGCTGTGCCGTTGTCCTCTCCCAGTGGGAGATGCAGTGCCCAACCCAGATGGCAGTGGACCTCTTTCAGTTGACCCTGATAGGCTCAAAAAAGGCCCATAGTAACACTTTGGATGGTATTAGTGGAACTGAAATCTCTAATACCTGTTTTAGAGCAGCTCTGTATGCTATAAATTATAGAAAACTTTTTCTTATTATGTCTGTATTGCCCCCCTTCCCCCAAATTGACTAGATGCCTAAAAAACAGAGGAGCTGTCAGTTAAAAAAAAAAAAAAATCCTTTGCTGTGCTTAACCTGCATTACCACAAAACAGATATTTTATGTGGCTGTACAATCTGTTTTGTTACAATGTGGTTAACACAGGACACAGTAATATGAAATCACTAATCATGGCATGAAAAAACATCAGATTTTCTGGTCAGCATTTGAGGCTTTAACTTTTGTCCTTTCTACATATCTCAGTTACATTGATTGTAAAAACTGTTTGTTTTTGGTTTTTTTTTTTTTAAAGTTTTACTGTGTTTTTTGTTTGGTTTTTGGGTTTTGTTGTTGTTTGTTTTCTTTTCTTTTCTTTTCTTTTTGACAGGGTGAATTACTGCAAGTTAAAGGTTGTTCTTGAAGTCGGTTCCGTTTCTTCTACCTTGTGAATACTTAATACAGAAGGATGAATTAAAGATTCCCAACAGACAAGCACACTTGGACTTTTTATATTACTATGATGAATCTGCCATTAATATTGCTATAATTGTTTTATTTTTATAGGCATAAAATCAGTTCCCTTAGTGAATAGTTATAAGGTTTATTGATTTTTACTACACATCATTCATCTGTGGCTTTCTATTATTGTCTTGTTCTGAACACATTCAGAAGTCTCACAGTGGTGACATACTACAAGTTAGCCTCATAAAAATGGGAAGGAAGGGGTGTTTTCTTTGAAAAAGGGGATATTGTGAATGCAGGGCTCTTGAAATAATAAATGCCTTATTACTTCTATAGTAAAGGCTCAGATCGCTTTTGTGTTGAAATGTACCATTGATTTTTTTTTTTTTTTTTTTCACCTAGAACATTAATGCTTCCAGAGCAAAACAGGTCTTATAAATTCACACTGTTGGTGATTTTGATTTAGTATGGTTTGGGTGTCATAAGTAACTGGAATGAATTACTCTGATACTGGGTAAGCAATAGTTAAAACTACAATTAATGTTACAGTTTTATTGTATCCTTGAAGTCTCTAAGAGTGGCTAGCATCCATTGCCATTTATTGTCTTCCTTCACTTAAGATTATTCTCTTCCATATAGCCTTATAGTCTTCCTGTTTGTTGCCATACTGACCTTAAAGGCTGTGCCACAGTGAGTGTGACTCTGGTTCAGCACTCCCCAAAGCCAAAGGTATTTATGTCCGAGCATAGATGTGCAGCTACTTGGTCATCTCACCACTATGCAAACTGAAGTAGTAGCACAAAGACGACAATTTACACAGTTGGGAACCAAGAGCTGCAGAGGCTGGTCACTGGAAAGGGGCAGGAGAAGCATCATGATACAGATACCTTTGCACTCTGTTTTCCACAGGCCGGGCTTATGCTTTTTGTTACCTCTAGCTGACACTTCTTCCACTCTGCCCTTCCAGCAGTAGCTATTGGTGACCTTGCTGCTATTCTTTATCCAGAAGTTGCTGAATGTCTTGAAAAGGTGAAGCTGGGCTTATGCATTACATTTATTTGAGTTTCTAGCCTATGTAAATGCAGCTTAGAGAAATGAAAGGTCTGTCAGTGGGGGCCCATCACACAGACCAAAGAAACCCAGCCAGGAAGCTACAGCCTGTGGTGGTTCCACTGGGAAAAAATGGATGTGAACAGAGTAAGGGTGGGGTGTTTTTTGAGCAATCATGCAGATCTAGGGGCTGAAACAGCACAGGGGTCTGAGTGAGCTGGCTGACTACCAGGGTGAGACTAGATGTGGTAAAAATGGGGGCTAGAAGTAATATTTCTCCAGTTTTGTAATTTTAGATTCCCTGGTGGCCTTGGGGAGAACAGAGCTGTGGCATCCCCTCCTTTCTTCTGAAAGTTGCACTGGTTAGGTTTAACCATTGGGTCATTAGTCCCACTTGTCACTCTCACAAGTGCTTCCAGAACAAGGGCCTCCAAAGCACATGATGTTAGAGAATGCCTGAATCCATTCTAAAACACACACGAGGGATTTTTGATAGCACGAAAACTGGTGTAAGCGCAGGACACCACAGCAGCCTGCAGCTCACCATCCTGGCTCTTCCTAGGGAACCAGGGAGAGTCAAGCAGGAAATCTAGTTCATATTTCTTTCTGGCATCAGTCTTGTCACTATCACAACTGGCAAATGTAATGTCCTCAGCTTTCTGTCTCGTAATCTCAAATGTTTTCTTGCCACACACTCTATCTTCTCCTTTCTCTTCTCCCCTCTCTATGCCACTTGCACGCTTAAGGGGCCCTTTTACATCCATCTGATATTATCAAAAGTCTACTAAAAGCCTGCTGCATACATTTGTGATCTTGACCCTTGATGAGTTCTCTCTCTTTCCTTGTATCACAGTTCCTTCTTTGACCTGTGCCTTTTTCTGTATCTTACACTGTGCTAATGCATCCTGCCTCTCTTTAACTTAAAGTGTTTGGGACAGAAAACATATCTCACTTCAAATTCATACAGCATAGTTCATATTTATAGTTACCTCTGAATAACAGCTATAGCATCTCATAGATGATAGCACAAGATGCCATAAGTAACTAGGACAGACCATTAGTAACAAGGAGCTTAAGGTAACTGACAAAAAACATTACAGTTTTCAAAGGTATTTTGAAATCATGACTCAAAATTGCGAATGATACCAAGCCCACATAGGAAGTCTGAAGCTGTATCTCCCTGCGTCAGGGGGAACTGGAGACATACAGCATACAGTCATTATTTAATGTGCCAGCATTGTTCTTCTTTAGAAAGAGAGCTCTGATTTCAATTTTAGCACTTCTGTAGTAAGCTATGTATGCTATAGCATTACTGTTACAGTCCTCCTTCATGAACTTTTTCTCCTTAGTAAGTTCTTCAGCCTTTTCTGCCAGGTTGTTTTGGTTTTTGGTTTTTTTTGTTTGTTTGGTTGGTTGGTTTTTTTTTGGAGGCAGGGTGGAAATCTTACTATTACCAAGAAATGCAAGAAGCATTCATTAGGAGAGGAGGCATCAATTAAAGTTGTGCGTAATCTAGTGGTGGTGAGATAGACACCATTAAAATCCCTACACCAACGATTAGTAATTTTTTTGCAATGTATGCTAAATAGGGCTTTGACTTCAGTAGCAACTCGGAAATTTGTTTTATTATTGTATTTATTTGTTTTATTAACTTAAGGATTTAGGAATGGTAATTATTGTTTGCAATATTTGTCATGCAACCTAATCTCCACGATAATATGATAAAGAAGTGCTCTGGGGACTTTGAAAGCAGGTTTTTATATAGGAAAATGAACTCCTGCAGACCAAGGTGATACCTGTAGTTCAGTTCCAGTGGGCTCACAGATGTTTCAAAAGCATTCTGCAGTCATTTTGGCTGGTATAATGATGTATGTTAATTAATTACATGATTTCCATCATTTGAGTTTGCTAATGGTAAGATAGTGTTTACTTACTGTGCTAAGCATAATGCTGCAGGATTTGCTTATGAAACTGCAGCAATGCTTGATAAAAATTAGAATTAATTCAGTAGGCAGACTCACTGAAAGCCTGTTTAAACCCTTAATGCAGGAGACTAATTTTAAAGAATCCACCTTGACAAGTAGAGTAAATGACTGCCGTTCTCTTAATTGTTTCCAGTGCCCTGAGGGCATTACCAAGGCTTGCTCGGCCTGCCCAGCCTCCCATGGAGCTTCCTTCCTCCACCCTTCCTTGGGCCCAAGACTCCCATTTCAGTTCCAGCTGTGGCTGTTCATCCCTGACTCAGGGATACAGATGCCTTGGGCTACAGCTGCACTATAGTTGTCTTGCCCCCCTGACTGGGGTTGGTGGAATGGGACCTGCCAGCCCCCAGGAGTCCCTTAATCTGGCTGCACCTTAAGAATGAAGAAGGATGTGCAGTTTCTGCTTTTATGGGTCTTGGGGTTTAGGCTGTTTCTATGAGGACAGTATGCAGGGGACGGTCTTCAGTCAGTCCCTTGCTAATATTTTGTTAAATAGACAAATATAAGGTTAATTTAGAATAATAATAATAATAGAATTTTGTCTTTATATATTTCAAATGAAACTCTTACAGAATAGTGGAAATGAGGTGTGGAATAAAACCCCCCAGACTGAAGAACACCTGCGTAGTTAATGACTACCATGAAAAATCAGTCTTTTTGTCCTTAATTTTTAACCATTTTCCCCTCAATAGCATAAACTTGTGTTTGAGAGTCCAAGTGACACTAGAAATAACTTGAGGGTAGAGGGGTATTTTTTTCCCCTCCCAGTGTGGGTGACTGAAAGGGACAAGATTTGTAATTAGCTATAAAAGCAGCTGCCTCTTGATACATGTACTCAAACTAGGCCCCTTGCTTACACAGAACACATTTCTCATTGACAAGCTCCCGGTTCAGCAGTGGTCAGCTCTGCTGGCTGCTTCAGCAAGCTGACTGCCTCCTTTCTGTGGGCTTTCTGTTCTCCGGAAGAGAGTGGGAGGAACCAGATCAAGGGCTACATGGACTGCATGAACAGTTGAAGTTTGTGCTTTTCCTTTGCTTACGTGCCAGAGCAAGATTTTTTATAATCTTTTGTCCACACCTTTCCCCACTTTGTCACTAAGTCAGCATAAGCATCTGCAGTGATGAGCCTCATCAAGCTACTGATTTTTAAATAGAGCCCCAGGCAGAAAAGATCATTGACATTTTAATGACACGATATGTTTCCCCATGCCATGCATTGGAACATAACAAGCTTTGCTGCAAGTGTCTATGGTCCTGATCTTCCTACCTGAAAAGAAGCTAATTTTCTTTAGCAGAAAAAATGCCAAACACTCAAACTCTGGATGACTTGTCCTGTTGTTGAAACCAGTTGACCACTTTTCCTTTGATCTGCCAAAATCTGTCCCCATTTTTGGAGTTACTTCCCTAAAGAGTTGTAGCAGAAAGTGCTATAGAAAGAAAATACTAAAAATAGCAAGACAAGGTCCAGCTCTTTATGCTAGAACACTTCTCAATAGTCTTAAGCAGGCTCTGGTTCTGCAACTCGGATAAGGATTTGGTCCCTGGAGGCAGAGCATGTAATTGCTATTCCATGTAGCTCCTTACTTCTTCCTTGAGTACATGCATGTTCCAGGGAGAATAGGGGTCCAAAGGGACATGGAAGCCGAAAACTGAGACACCGCAGAAAACTTAACCCAAACAGTAATTTTATTGCCAAAGGTGGCCAAGTAAACAGGAAAGAAACCCAACAGAGAGAGAAGAGAAAATAAGCCTCCAAGTGCCAACACCCAAACTGCCCAGGTGTTTCCCATGGAGTTGTCTCACCGACCCCCGGAATGCCCAGACTTCCCCCAGTAGTGGCTGCATCCCCAAGGCTCAGCTGGCTCACAGGTGACGGCGGCGTCCCCGCCAAGGCAACGTTGGCCTGTCATGTGAAGCAGCGAGCCCCCAAACATGAGCCATCTGCCTTTTATCGAATTGGCCACAATGACGCTTACCTGAGCGACGTGGCCAGCGCCGCCCAGGCAAAGGTATTTGGCACTGCCCCTCATGTTACATAACTGATACTGCTCTGCACGTGCGTGGGTCTCTCCGCACCTGCACAGTCCATTTCAGAGGGTCTTCCTTAATTGAGTCTGGGCGTTTACTTCATCCTCCTCCTCCTCTCTTTCTCCTTCAAATGCCATTGGAGAGCCATCAGCCAATCATGAGAGACCAACACAGAAATCTCTCTCTCAAGACTAGAGACTGTCTTTATCACTCTGTTTTCTCATAACCTGGCATGAGAAATCCCAGCTTCTCACAGGTGGCTGGGCCAAACACAGACCAAAAATACCCACATAGAATTCTATCCAAATACACCTGTCCATCACAGCTGACTGTGACGGTGCCTCCTAGTCTGCTTTCATGTACAGGATGAGAAATGCTTCCATTGCCTTGCAGGGGGTCTTACCAGTGGGTTTAGCAAGAAGGTTATTTTCCTGTATAGCCGTGCTAAGCTTAGACTGAAAGAGGGATTTACCTTCTTTATCCCCCTCTCTAGAGGGAAACAAAGTGTTTTTATGCACTTCTGTTGCAGCCTTATCCTCCCTGTCACAGAGCAGACAATTTCTCTTGCAGTAATAATCACTGGCAAGCAACCTGCAGGGCACTGGCCAGAGTGGCACACTGGTAGTTTCCCTTGCGTGTGGGCTGTCCTGCCCTGCATATTTTTTTAATAAGGAAACCTTAACAAAACCATCTTCTGGTGTCTAGAGCCCTTAATTAAATCAAGTGATTTTTGTAACTCCCACCTATAGGTGATATGGTAGGAAAAACAATATAGTTCATGCCTGGAAAACATGTGGCTGAGCCAAACTTACAGGCTTGTTTTTGAATACAGCCATTATAGTGTGTGTGACACAACTTTTCACAAGTCAGATTAAATCCATCCCAGCACAAATGGTTCTCTCTCAGAAAGTTAGCTGGAGGAGGGCTAAGTCTGCAGTCAGCACATACCATTATGTAAAGACTTTGAAGATTACATTTGTTTAGTGTCAAGTCACTAGTAACACCTTAGGTCCTGATGCTGGTCCTACTGATTTTCTATACATTAATGCTAAAAAAGAATTGTCAGCTCACCTGTACTTTGCATTCTTCTGAGGGTTTGAGATTCCCTATGTTAAAGCAAATTCAGCCAAATGGGCTTGAATATTCCCATTTTATATTTTGCTGTCCTTTTTTAAACTAGGTAAATAAATGTAAAACTATATAAAATTATCTATGACTTCTATAATATAGAAGAATTTAAGGATAGACATCAAATCTACTCTGTATATATTTATCTTTTTTAATCTGAAAATAAGATAGAGATTTCTGAATTGACATTTGCTGTCACAATATCTCTACAGCATTAGGTGTTTCAGATGTTCCATGTACTAATCAGTTAAAAAAACCTAAAGTTATCTTAAATCATACAGAATTCCATTGAGTGGTTCAAAAATGATCTGTGTCAGTTGCAGGATAATGGAATTGAGGAAGAAGGGGCCCAACCAGTCCCTTGCTGTCTGCAAACATCTGCATTTGAGGGTAGAAAATCTCCCTCTCAGAAATCAAAGGCTTTGTTCCACTAAGTCTTAGCTTCACACATAGATATTTGCATATATAATATCTACAAACATAATCCTTATGTCTGCAATTAAGGAAAACAAGGTACTGTAGCATAAATATTACATAAAGGGAATAATTTTGCAGAACTTTGCCTTCTGTGGTGGACACTGCATGAGCATATTAACTAATCTGAAAGTGAATCAGTAATTTTTCCTAACAGAAGCAGAGCATATATAGAATTACATAATCATAGAATGGTTTGGGTTGGAAATGACCTTAAAGATCATGTAACTCCAACACCCTTGCCATGGGCAGGGGCACCTTTCACTAGACCAGGTTGTTTAGAGCTCCCTCCAGCCTGACCTCGAACACTTCCAGGAATGGGGCATCCACAGCTTCTCTGGGCAACATGTCCTGTGTCCTGGGATGTGACAGTGTGCTTGTGCAGGGTTGGAGGTGCAAATGGTATTAGAGTGGATATAAATTTCCTACTATGCCATGATTGCAAATGATAAGAGAAAGTAATCCAATAGATACAACACACCACCATGATTATGTGGGTTAGTGGAAGCTCTGCACCAGTTGTGATCCCATGTGAAGCAGAAAACATGGATACAAAGAGATGCAGTATTCCAAGCTACCAATTTTCATGACAATGTCAATTTGAAAATTACAACAACCATCTTTCTGTAATAACTGCACCAAACTCAGCTGCTAGCCTACAATAAGGATTCGTGATAATTTTAAGATATTTAATATTATACTTCAGAATTTTCTCCTTGGTGTGACAGAGAAATATATAAACTAAAAATCTTCCCAACTTCTTTAAAAACTGCCGTTCTTTTAATTAATTCCCTTGATCTTTTTGAAGTAATTTATGGCTTTTATTGCCCTATTTTTGGAATGCTCTTCTGATTCATTTGAAAACCCTGGAGGACAGAATGCCAGCCATAGCCCTCCTGAAGATAATACAAAATAGTGCATAGGTCAACAGAAGTTGCTAGCCATCTATCTAAAATAATTCTGTAGAGAAGTGTTAATGGGTCCCATGGTGTGAGTTATTCAGATAGATACATTTCATTTCTTTGTACTTTGCTTGTATTAATTTTATAGCTCAAGCCTATATCTGTTAGTGGAAATTCCCTTTTCTCATTAAGTCTGTCTTTCACACAAATTGAACAGCAGTGAAGTAATTTGAAATGAGAGTTTTCTAAAAAAAGGTCTCTTCTTAAAAAGAAATATAATTTAAAAAAAACAAAAAACCAAAAAAAAACCCCAAATATGATTCTAAGTACTTTAGCAGAACAACTGCTTCTTCCAAGACCTATTCAGTCAAGTCTACTGCAAAACTGAATAGTACATTAAATAGCATATGCTGACATTAGGGATTTCTAATCCTTGCTTTACTCTTGGCAGAATTTGAAGTGTATTTAATGCACCAGGGTACCCTTTAGAATTGTTGTTTTTCCAAATCAGGACTGAGTAATGATAACAGCAACAAAATACAGTTGGTAAAATAAATAAAAAGTCTCCATAAAGAAGAATATTAATGGATGTTTCAGTTTTTTGCGGTAAGATTTACAACCATATAAAACCCTGAACTGACAGGCCACTTAGAAGCAGATGCCTTGCCTTTTCTTAAGTAAACTCTTAAGTGCATTAAATAGTGTGTGTACCAACAAAAGTGTGACAGAATAAAAAAGGCATTTGGCAAAACCTGTCTCTAAATCCTCTATTTCTTGCAATACAAACCTCTTGGTGGATTTACCACACCTTCTCTGAGAGGAAAAAAAAAAGCTTAATTTTTGGTAGTTTTTTTTAAATAGTTTGTGAGCAAATAATTCTGCAATGCAATAGACATAATATTAGCCTCCTCTATGCGCTCACGGAAATTTAAGAAAATTTAATCATGGGAAGAAAATATTATTTCTATGGTGTGCAAATACTGTTTTAGTAATTATAGTTTTCAGTTTTTGAAAGGTAATATTTCTGATTTCAGAGATCAATGAAACTAAAGGTTAACTTCAAAGCTGGCTTAAAATTATCATCTCTGAGCACTTAGTTTATGAGACAATTTTATTTCTGCAGTTTCTGGAAACAACCTTCTTTTTTTCTTCTTCCATGGAGATTTACAGTCTGTTAAATCACAATACTGACACAGCGAGACAAGTTGTGAATTGCATGTGGGAGTCCTCCTATCAGTAAGAAAAAACAGCACAAGTCAGAGAGCTTTTATCTAAACAGTGGTTGTGCCAGTAACGGTACAAAGTCCTGTGCACAGTACTTTTGTCAATTTCTCTCCAATGCGTTTGGAGAAGCATTATAGTGTTACAGAGTCCTCAGCTGGAAAATGTTTCTGGCATTGTAAAGCTTACATATGTACTTGCAAAATCGGAGTATTTCTTACATCCTGATGTACAAAGTTATAATGCAATTAGTTACTAGTACTCTATAAAATACTAATGTAATTATTATGTGTATTTTCATAATGCTTGAGTACTCCAGTCAGGGCTTAGTGGTCACTGGTATTAGGTTTTACACAGAAGTTTGTAATACAGGGCAGTCTTTCCTCACGGTTGCCTTATAGATTATCAGTGCAGATAGGTAACACAAGAGCAGAATGAAGACAATTTAGGCCTCCTCTGCAGAACCTTTCTGCACTTTTCACTGTTTGCCTCATTTTTATGTTGAACCTCACATTTAGACTTGAAGGTTTGCAAAGGTTAATCTGTCCTGTGCTTTGCTTCAAATACAGAGCTCTTTTAATGCACTTCTGTTAATGTTATTCAGTTTGTCGACCCCTTTTGACTAATGACTATACTGAAAAGTCACATACCTTTTCTTCTCTTATTCTACCAAGACTCAGAGCATTTGCTTCTCACTTGATTCTCTCTTTGTCCCTTTGTTCTTGTGCAGAAGCCAGACTTTTAAAGCTTGAACAGATATTGAGAGTCTCTCTTTTGATGGAGGTACTCACTGGATCTTTTTTAACTAAACAGAGTCTAATTATTTCCCTAGTATTAGTGTTCTGGTTTTTTGTTTTTTGGGTTTTTTTTTCAGCACAGGCAAAAATTTTCTCACAAAGTATCAAGAACCGATTCTAATGGTGCATTCCTTTGTGATTTGGTGTTGCTATAGCTGCTTTTTGCTCACAGCTTAGTTCTTCATCAGATGACTAAAGAAGAATCTGAACTTCTGCTTTTGAACTCTTACAATTCTTAAATCACAATAAAAACCAGATAGCATCTAGTGGAATATATACTTCGAAATCTTAGGTTGTTCACCAGACTGATATATGCATTTAAATAGCTATGATAGAAATGCTGTATCTGTGGACTATAGGATGCCTTCAGGGCAGTGAATAGAACAAAACATGGGAAATACTAAAGTGGGAGCATTTCTGCCACATACACCAAAAATGTGGGCAAAGTTCTTTACTCTTCCCAGAAGAAGGAAAGTCTGATAGCCACAAGTGGAACTTCCTATTCCCCTATGAGACAAGTCTTTAATTTTGTGGCCAAGATATCTTTCACAATCAGTAGATATTCCTACTTGTCTTCTTCTGAAGAGAGTCTCTTTGATGAACAGTCTGAAAACTGCACTGCAGTTCTTTCATTTCACAGGCACTTTCTAATTAAACTGCTTCTTAACAGTGCTTTTTCCAAGCACTGCATAAATGAACTTGTTTGTCTTACAAGCTAGTTCTCCCTCCCCCGTCCTTCTTTTTGTATCTGAGGCTTGAACCTGGCAGTACATGAGGAGGGCAGGCTGAGATGCCTGCAGCAGCTGTACCGCCCGCTGTCCAGAAACACCAGTTGTTCAGCTAATCTAAAGCATATTGTGCTGAAGATCGGCTTCATTATTTTTCTGCCAAAGATGAGTGTCAATTTCTCAATAGATCTGATTGTGAATGAATGGGAGCTTTGAGAAACAGTGGTGGCTCAGCTGGAATAACCAGTATTCCCAGCAACAGACGCAGTGGTAAGGGAAGCAGGCAGTTATTATGCATACATTCCTGCCACAAAGTCCACAGTTCAATTTCCTGGGTTCATAAGGGGAGTTCAACTAAGTTGTTATCCACCTCTAGCCTCAACTGGATGGACAAAAATGGATTTGCGTGGAGATGTGGCGCGAATGGAGGCAGAAACTGTTATCACCCACATCTGAGCTGCAAGATACCTATTCAGAAACAGTAGGAGACCTTTCCTACATCTAATCATTCTCACTTATGTCTTTCCCTTTGTAACTGTAGTAGGAGGCTCTTTGTAACTTGTTTACAATAGAAAGAAAGGCTTTTGCAATCACAAGGCTGGTTGGTTGTATTTATCCACCTACTTGAAATAGTGGCTCAAAAAGAAATCCTGTTGGTTGTTCTGCAGCAAACAGTGAGAACTTCACAGCAATTACATGGCATCATTTAGTAATAGCAAAGATATCAAGTTAATCAGCTTGAACTCCACCTTGATTTTCAGCCATAAGTTGTTACAACACAAAAATACAGAAGCTATGGGTGAGCATTCCTTTTTCAGTAATGTCTTTCCTCTGAGGTTTCTCGTACAACATAGATCAGGCTCACAGCTGGGAATCAGTGGAGACAAGGCAGTTACATGGCATTGCAAGGACAACGTACTTGACATGTAGAGTAAGGTCCTGTTCTCTCAGGAGGAACTGCAGTGGTTGAGATATGTAATTTGATAAATCTGTGTTATTACAATTGCTTTTTCTAGCTCTGTTCATGCAGAACAGCTAGATTTATTAATGCACATGTCACCCCAAGAGGAAATACCAGCAGACTGACTCAACAGTATGAATTAGTATGGCTGGCTCCACTGACACCTCTTGTTCCATACCTCTGGTCTTCTCTGTTGCTGACAGATGGTTAATTATTATCAGAATCAAGAAACAAGTTTTGTCAGTCCTAAATTAATGGTTATTTTTAAAGAAGCAGTACATATAATAGTTGTGAGAGACAAGCAGTTTTGGTCTAACAGCTACTCCTGCAAGGGTCTAAGGCCTAGATGTAGAAATTTGGTACCAGTTTCTGGGCAGAATATTAAACAAACAAAACAAACAAACCAAAACCCAAAACCAAACAAACAAAAACAAAACAAAACAAACAAACCCACAACCTACACACACCAAAAACCGCAAAAGACAGGAGGATAAGACTCAGGACCATTTCTCTTACAAAAAAAGATGATGCTCAGGATTTTCCTGAAAGGACACTTAAATAATTCACAGAAAAATCATTCTTATTTTAGGCTGTGGATAGCAACAGAACACCTATTTTAGTCCAAAAGAAATATATATTGCTTCTGTTAGTCATGCTTATGGGATGATTCCAGCAGATTTGCCTACAACACCATTAAGTAATTTTGTATTACCCAGTATAACATTCAATAACACCTATTAAAGAATCAGATTTTAAAGCAATCATTTATTGGACCTGTTGCCAATAAGGAAGTGTCTCATTTGTGAATGTGTGTTTATATAACCACATCTAATGCAGTGACAAAAAACTTTGTTGTAGAACTGCTGCTGCTCCTGTCTATGATTTAATCATCATTATACATGATAATACAAACCCAGCCAGGTTTATCAGCAGATAACTTCCATTAATTTTCATGTCTCTTTCAAAGAATAAGAGGGGTTTTTCCATTTCTCATATTAATAAAAGTCACAGAAGTGCTAAAGCAGTAATGATTCCCTCCTTAAAAGAAATGTTTATTCTCATGTTACTTAAGCGATGTCTAAATTCTATGATTAAGATGGTGAAATACATAAATCAAACTTTCTCCATTCTTCACTGCAATTCTTCAGGAGTTTAGGGGTTATGATGTAAGAAATTTCAGAAGACAAAAATAGCCTTAAAATTAATGGGCATATTCCTTAAGTTTTAGCAAATATATGACTGTTGTGTTGACAGATAGCAAGTTGGAGTGTTTGAAAGTAAAGATGCATTAAATTATACACAGGAGACAGCAATAGCACAGTAATGACTCATATTGCCAGTGTGACAAAGAAAGAAGTTGAAGGAAGTAAAAATGACCAGTACTCACCAGCAAAGTCATGTCTTAGCAACCTTGGCTGCCCTTTTACTGAGTTATCATATCATCATTTGAAATGTTAAATGTTGACTCATCACTGGTGACTGAGGTAAGCCAAGGTAGTCTGGTAAATATTATTCATCTGTCCAAGGAATTAAAAATATGGTTTCTATAAAACCTATTCTGGCAACTGCCAAAAGTACTTTCCTGTAATTTGCTCAGGGAATAGTGTTCTTTGAAGTGAATATTCAGTTTTATGGAAGTTATGAATGCTGATATTTTGTTTAATTGCAAGCAGTTAATGAGTTATGCATGAGAAGCTTGAGTACTGTTTTCTTTTAAATTTCGCTGTGTTTTGGAGTCATTTCAGTGTTTTCCAGAGAAAATCATAGAATGTCTTGTTTTGGAAGGGACCTTAAAGATCATCTAGTTCCAACCTCCAAAATATTTCATTGAAAAATGCAAGATAGTCACATATATATGTGACAGCAAGATTGAAATCAAGAGATATGAGACCCAGGATTACACTCGCAGCTTTTGTTTTGGTTTTATACAAATGTGAACTTTCCACAAGCATATCCAGTTGTTAATTTCTTTATTGCTTCCAAGTTTCATTTTGATTTGGCAGCAAAAAAACATCAAATATATATCATGTCAATTTCCAAAAATATCCTCTGAGTTCAGAGCAACTCAGCAGAGATTACAAATTAAAATGTAATACAAATCCAATATTCATTATAGCCATTTTTGTCTTGCAGCCCAGTTTTCACTGAAATTTGCATGCAAGTTCTTCCTTGCTTGCTATTTTAGAATTCATGTCTTCATTTACTGTGTTTTTGAGGAATGAGCAGACTGGTAATCTAAGTTAATCACTTGAAGATTAGCCAAGTTCATCAATAATGTCTTGGACTTATTAAGATTTTCCCAAATAAAATGACAGAGTTAAGTTTCAAAATTATGTGTATGCAGCTATACAATTGATTACTGGTATCTGTGGAGTTACACTGCGTACTTCCTGCTGAAAACCAAACTTGAACATGAACCCTAATGTGAATTACCAGAAAAATTCCTTTTCCGGCAGTGATAGCAGAATTCAGAAGGACTCCATCTCTGCAAGAGCAGTGGAAAGAGGTTAATATTTGGGGACCACTGGTTCTGAATGTACCCATTCCTTCTGGCTGGCCACTACTTCTCTTCACCCTGGCACCAGTCCCCTGTCCCTCATCTCCCCTAATGCCAGCTAAATGTACCTACTCCATGTCAGCCACAGGGACTCAGACTGTGGGAGAGGTGCTGGGCTGGCTGCCATTGCTAGGCTTAAAGGGTTGTAAGCCTTGGATTTCTGAGGTCTCTCTTTTATGCCCCCATTGCACATTTCTAATGACTTGCTAAACAGACAGAAATTAACTTTCATATCATTCATTGAAACACTGTTTTTATTATTATACTTTTACTATTTTGTGAGAAAACATCTTGCCTATTTTAAGCTTAGTGAAATCTACCATACAAAAAGTTGTTCAAGCTTAAAAAAAAAAAAAAAAAACAAAGGTAGAAGTTTAAGCCGAAAAAAATCAAGGAAAACTAGAACAGGAGATCAGAACAAAGAGTAGTACCAGTGAAACACACAGACTTCTTACTGTAACCAAACCGTTTTCCCTTTAAGATCTAGATCTCTGCAGTGGATCCATGTCAAATTCTCTGCACCTATTCTATGCATTCTTTCCCAGATGTGATGCTTATTACCTGGTCCACTTAACATACACATTTCAATCTCATCTTGTGGCTATTTCACAAAACAGAAGTGCTTTACTAGGAACAAAAACTCCACCAGTGTTGGAAACAAAATTCTCACTGACTGCAGAAAAAGAGAGAGAAAGTATTTATAGCAAAACCAAACACCACAAATTAAAACCTATTTTTCTTCAATTAACTAACTGCACCTTGCAGAGTCATTTATATATGTATGAAGAGTCTGAAGTCTTGCTTGTGTTTGTGTCATTGACCACAAAAAGCACAGAAAAATGGAAAATTAGTGAAGAATCACAACTCCTCTAATGTAATTTTCATTTTGTCTCCAAAGACTTTGCATACTAAGCTGTTTAAGGCTTGTTCTGGACTAAGTCTGGACTAAGTCTTGCTTTTTTTACCGTCCATCTTCAAAAGAAAATAAAATACTTCTACTGTCCTAACATAACATTCCCTCACTGGTATTGCTTACTGGCTGTGTTGTATCAGGGCTTCTACCAGAATGTCAAAAGAATAAAAAAGATTAAAGCTTTAACCAGTTTGTCTATGCAAGTAAAATTTATCTCTGCTGTAGATTGACTATACATGAAGAACAGCTCACTGCAAGAGTGTTAGTGCTCAACACAGCAGAGTAAAAATGAGCAGTGCCTCCCACAACAGTGAAAGGGTGAAAAGAAAAAATTGACAGGAGTAGGACACTTGTCTAGTACTGCAGACCATTGTGTTTCTTCTAAATATATCGGCTCTTTTCATTATGAATTTTGTTATTTTCTCTTCCACCAGTAGATCGCACATCTACCCTACCCCAGCAGCATGAAGTCAGATATTCATTAATGGCATAGCCTGTGTCACTGCTGTTCTAAGATCAGCTGTCAGCTCATTTTAGCTGTTACAATTAGATGAAAACATCTACTAAAATGATAAAGATTTATTCCTGCCAGTGCTGAAAACAGGAAGGGAAATGCCCAGTAACTCAAAAGAAGCTCTTGGGCACTTTTGATTAGGCTGGTAGATAACAAGTGTGCACAATTGTTATATGAGCAGGGAAACAGACAAGTGCTTGAAATTAAATACTTGCTTTGTGAGAGGTACCTGAAATTTCCACAGTTTTTACAGCAGCCTGCTCATGTATACTCTTTCTAAGTTAATTGAAGTTTCAGGGCACACTGAACTTTAAATTGCATGCAGAGAGTTTTAGGTCAGAACAGGCTGCCATGAGGTGACACATGAAATTAGTTATATCAGAAGCAGAAACTTCTCTTAAAGTGTTCTTCTCCTTTGAGAGATTTTACAAGAGACTGTCAGTCACTGCACAATTCAAACACTGACCAAGGACACAATATATTGAAAGCCACCTGAAAGATGCTAACCTTCCTTCCGAACAGTAGTCATCAACTATTAGTAAAATCATATATTTGAAGTAAGAGGCACTTTACTGTTTCCCACACCAAATAACAAAAAAAGATTTTTTTTAAATTCATTTTTCAAAAGTAAACGCTTCTGTCTTAAAAAAAATTTCTCACTTTCTTTCATGTAGCTTCTTTTTCAATCCTCTGTGGTTCTCCACAGTGGCTATTCCTTAGATTTCTTTTTAACTGATTAGTGAGAATTGAATATTAATATGTAAATATTAATAAACTAATAAGTGTCTTGTTATTAGTAAAGATGATTATAATAGAAAAATATATGAATGTGTAATTATTAATAAATACAAATAAATATAAACATATATTCATTCATGTTAAAATTAAAAGAGGAAAATTAATACATCTTCATAATTTCTTATTGGGAGTATGCCCTTATCATGTACACTTTCAGATGTTTTCTCAATTACTTTGTCGTTTTCATCAGTCTGCTAGAAACCCAAAATTATTAGCCATGAATTACTGAAGCAACTACTACTGCCACTTGTAGTTATCAAGACCTGCCCTGATCACAAAGGTCATTTACTGATCCTGTATATCTTTTAGTTTATTTTCTATATCTTGGGGGCTTCTCTTCTCCCACAGAAGAACCAAAGATTAACAAATTTCACAAGAATGACTTTTGCCTACCATATGCACACACTAGTTTTGTGAATTCAGTGTAACTCCAAATTATTTACTATTCATATTTTGAAGTTATGAAAGACTATATCAGCTGAAGAGAGTGAGAGAAATAGTTATAATATTGTGATATATGATGGAGAAATATAGAAATACTCTGTCTACAGCAGTGTTTGCACCATTGTTTTTATGCCTCTGTCACAGGGAATCTAAACCTAAAACAGATTCCAAACATAAATTTTTGTTCCAGACAAATTTTCAGCTTTATATTAATGTAAAAGGGTACAAGTTTTGAAAAAAGAGATTCCAAAACAAAGCACACAGTATTTGCCTTTGCAGGAGAATGTGAAATCTGAACCCAACACAGCAATTTCCCACAAGAATGAGATTTCAGTATGTTACAACAAGCTAGAGCAGACAAATGCACTGTAAAGTTTTCTGATACAGTATCACTTGTGTCAGGTGGCATACCAGAGCACCAGACCACTGACCAGACATATCATAAAAATGTCATTTTTAATTTCTTGCAGAGAGACAGGTAACTCTGTGCTTCTCAAAATACCATGACTGGTTAACCTAAAGACACCATTCACCCAGGTTACCTCAATGGGTCCATCTTGCACCATTTCAGTCACTGTAGTTGCAGTGACATTTAAACCTCACAGACAGCAAAATCCATAAGTAAAAGTTAATCTTTTATAGCACTGTAGAGTCACTGAGTACAGACCATAATTCCTGGTGCTGAGTACTACTTAGTTTACACTAAACTTCCTAAAGAAAAGCAGTCTTATCTGTAGGGGGACTGAATTCATGAAACTTCATAAGCATACACACATACAATTTTATACCATAAATGGGAAACAGGCAAAAAATAATTCATTATCCTGGTCATAGCTTGTGTAATAATTTATTCTTCAGACTGAAAAAAATTTGGGCAGCTCTTGCCAAGTAGGGAAAGAACACATATATTCAAAATTTTTAAATAAAAGGGAAACAAATCTCAGTGCTTTCTGCCTTACTGAAAAAATGAAAGAAAAAAGAACTTTACAAATTCAAATGTGCTACAGAAAAGATGAGACCCATATCTGAGAAGTGATAATATATTGAGTAATGTTAAGTGTGTATTGAAGTTAGTAACTTCATTAAAAAAAAGCATTTTTTAAGTCATGAATTCAAAACTCCAGCTTAAGCGTTCATGAAAGAGTCAAAAAAATGGGTAGGCAACATACAGTATAATGTAAAAATACCCTGAACACAAACTAAAAAGATCAGACTGTCCCTCAGATCACAAGGACTTGATGGCTATTAGCTTTTTTCTTTGTTTGATCAGAGAGGTGCCTTATGTGAAAGTGCCACAGATGCGGTTTTCATCTTTTCTATAGCTTAAATTAAATTCAATAGTTTGTCACTGTTTATGTGGATAGTTATATGCATTTTTTTAAAATCCAGAAAAAAGACAAATATGTGACATCAATAATATATAACCAGATATGCCTGCTACCTGAGAAATGACAGATTCCTTGGCATCGTTTTAAGAAGCACCAGCTTAATGGCAACACACTTCTTCTGGCACCAGGCTAAAGCCCTGTAATATCTGCAGTGTGAATCCTTATTGCATATTCTGCCCCAGTTCTGCATGTCTTATTGACATCAGTGAGCTCCATGCAAAGAGCTAGGACAGAATACACAATAGAAACCTACTTTCACAGTGCAGAAAGACTTTGCAGTTTAAGCGTGTTAACTGTGTCTTCCAACAAGCACTTCAGCAATGCACCTATCACAGGAGTTGGATTCATCATGTTTTAAGGCTTGGTCATCCAGGACAGCCTGCATCATTTTGCCTGTTTGTTTAGACACCATATTAAGTGAGCCAGGAATATTATATTCCTCTATGCCTTATACAATTTAGATATGGGCATTTCAGCAATAATATAAAAGAATCGAGGGAATTTCACTCTCAATCTGCTGTTTGTTCAGAGCATTTCTAAAACACCAGCATCTACAATGCATGACATCTACAATGAAGGGCAGATGGAGGTAAAATTGCTTAGTCATGCAGTTGATAAAGATTGCTCTCAGTTTGTGACAGACTACACTAACACAAAAATAGAATCTTCACTGAAACAAGACTCAATCTTATGTTATTTGATGTTGCAAAAATTATGTTAAAACTATACTCATAAAACAAAGAATTGTAGCATGGTTTGAGTTAGAAGAGACCTTCTAAAGGTTATTTAAACCCCCTTCAATATGCAGGCATATCTTCAACTAGAACAGGTTGCCCAGAGCCCTGTCCAACCTCATCCTGAAAGTTTCCAGAATGAGGCATTCAGCACTTCTCTGGGCAACCTGTGCCAGTGTTTCACTACACTCTTGGTAAAACATCTCTCTCTCATATGTAATCTAAACCTACCCTCCTTACACTTAATCCTTGTGCTAAATGCTGGAAAAGTTATCAATGGTTTTAATGCACCAGTAGGGTTTCTTGTGAAGAGTGCTAGTGCAACAGGCACTAGAGATCTACTAGTGGTGCTGTGTAAACTTCAACAAAACAGAATGTCTGATTAGAAAACATACTCAACACTAACAATAAAGTTTTTGCAGCCACTTAAACTCTACACTGCCTTTAGGAGAAAATGTGGTGGACATATACGTATAGGTTCAACTGTCTGGTACTTCCTGGAGAGCTTCTACTGGCCAGAAACTTTCTTAAGTAAAAGATGTGTCTCTCAGTTACCAAACGGTGGTGCTCCCCAGTCCTCCAAAAGAGTGTTAAGGGCACTCAATGCTAGACAAATCAAGTCAAAGTCCTCCAAGTTTTGAAGGAAATTTAAACCAAGAGACATGCAAGACACAATAATCAGAAATTGGTCTGGACTTCAAATCACAATATTTTGAACTCTCGAGTGAATGAATCTTCAGCAATAAGAACTGTTTTTACAAACTACAACTAGATCTCAGGTTAAGGTAGAAGAATAATGTTGATTAGTTTTCTTAGTTTCTGTTATGCCCCTAGTTTTCATCTTTCACTTCTTTTAAAATACACATTCCAAACACTTCTTTTAAATCTTTACTGAATACAGCCTATTTTATTTCTAAAAATTATTAATCAGCAATTATGTCCTTTTAATGTTATTTCTTAATAAAAGGACATTAGATGGCACTTTGTTCCTTGAGAACTTTCCATTGCACTTTTTAATTCTAGACAGTTTTTGTGTATATGTACTGACTAGTTCCTTGTAAGTATTTGCCCTCAAAATTAACAGAATCACCACACAAACCTTTAGAAAATTTCAATTTAGAAACACTTCTGCAGATACTGCATCTGTATCTGAGTTATTTTCTCCTCTTTATCCATATTTTTACTACAAGAGCATTAGCTTTTTGCTGGTGACTTATCATGTATCCCTCAGGTGAAAATCATCATAACAGCATTTTTGTGATGTTACAACCATTGCTGCAAAAAAAGATTTAGGCAATTCACCGTGCAAACAGAAGCAGCTAAGCCCTCAAGTCATAAAGAGGTTTTTTCCCCCCAGCAATATTTTTAACCATAGCAAATGAAACAGATTTGTCCTCTTGATGTTACAAATAAGATTGAGGAACAAATAATTCTTTTAAATAAAATATTTTATTTTCTGGTTCTTCCAGGTCTCTAGATAAACTAAGTAAACCTCACAAGACACTACCTTTCAGCTTCCATAAGGTTAGGTCACGAATGATTTATATTTAGCACATTGCCTGCATTTGATCATTCCTTTCCTTCTCTTTCGTACAACTGCATGTATCTACACACAAATATACACACACAAAAATATATATATTCTCTCCATTTACTCCACTCTCACAAGACCCTACATGGCGTACTCTGTCTAGCTTTTCAGCTCACAACAAAGGAAGGAACTTGTTTGGGACAGTCCAAGAAGGGCCATGAAGATGATCCCAGTGATGGAGTACTTCTCCCCTTGAAAACAGGCTGAGAAAGTTGGGGTTGTTGAGCCTGCAGAGGGAAACGCTCCAGGAAGACCTGACAGTACAATTCAGTATCTAAGGGGAGCTACAAGAGAGCTGGTGAGGGACTTTTTACAGGAGTGTGTAGTGACATAACAAGGGCAAATGGTTTCAAATTGAAAGACAGTAGGTTTAGGTTAGTTTTAGGAAAAAATCTTTCCTGTGGGGATGGTGAGGCACTGGAAGAGGTTGTCAAGAGAAGTTGTGGATGTCCAATCACTGGAAGTGTTAAATGCCAGGTTGGGTGGGGCTCTGAGCAACCTGATCTAGTAGGAGGTGTCCCTGCCCATGTCAGGGACTTGGAACTAGATGATCTTTAAAGTCCCTCCCACCTCAAACTATTCTGTGATTCTATGCAACAATAAAACACACATGTATATACTCAGCTTTCCCTTGGGAGAAATAACAGCCATAATCATCCCTTTTCTTCCACAATACATTTTACATCTTATGCAAATGATCTTTACAGGGCTGCTATTCATCATGTGACAGCAATGGTAGGACAGCTGTTTCTTTTGCATCTTCAGTCTGAATATACTAATGCCTTTAGAAGTATCCACAGATGCCCATCGAAAGGTCAACAAGATAAATTCTTGCTGTTCAGAGAATAGCGAAAATTGCAAAGGAAATTTTATCAGGCATAACTCAAATTTACAATATGCATGTATCGTGGGTTTCTCTGATTCGGGTTTTTTTTTGTAAGAGGAAGATTGGCTTCTGTCAGAAGTCTCTGGAAGTTTCCCTCCATCCTATAGAGCAGAGCCAA
>JAWWTY010000088.1:17835468-17850375 GCA_035222235.1 Margarornis squamiger
GCAATACCCTGGTCACCTACCAGCCCAGAAGCATTGCCATGGCTGTTTTCGAAACGTTCCCAGGCACAGCACACTGAGGTGGTCAGCAGTACAGCACCACAGCAGGCAGTGAAAGCAAAAAGTGGCCTCTAACAACCACTAGATTCTAATATACAGTCAGGAAGCTAAACCCCATGGCAAGCACAGAATCCTGCTAATTACCAGCTAAAACCCACCAAAATATATAAATTCAGTCTAATACATTCCAATCTAATCTGTCATTATATCAAATCTTTTGAGCCCCACATTGGATGCCAGAAAGGACTGTCATGGTTTAGCCCTAGCCAGCAACCAAGCCTCATGCAGCTTCTCACTCACTCCACCACCAGCGGGGTTTAGGAGAGAATTTCAAGGAAAAAAGCTGGAAAACTCATGGGTTGAGATAAATACAGTCTAGGGAAAGTAAAAGCTGTGCACGCAAGCAGGGAATTAATTCACTGCTTCCCACAGGCAGGCAGGTGTTGAACCTCTCCAGGAGAGCAAGGCCCCATCATATGTAATAGTTACTCAGGAAGACAAGCTTACCATTCTCCCACAAAACACAGAAGTTATATATTGGTCCCATCGATTTTCATTCCACTGATTTACATCCCACTGACTCCAAATACATATGAGTTCATCTTAAACTGCCTGCTGAAATCCTCTTAAGTCAGTAACAAATAAGCAGTACTTACTGTTGATCTCACTCATTTTTTTGCCTGTCTTTGGAAATACTTAAGCACATGTTTAAATCTTTCATGGATCTCTGTTTCCCTTGACAGGCAAAGCTTTCCCCCTTGCCCCTCATCTGGCTATCTGATGCATAGTGCAGCAAGAATAAGCAAGGCTCCTCCAAAGATAGGCTCAAGCTTAAATTCTGTGAAAACAGGGCAACTGCACTTGGAAAGTCTGCAAGTAAGTTGAAGAATGAAGTAAGAAAGGGTTCAAAATATAGGACATGTTTTGTCTCAAATAGAAGACAATGTCCAGAAAGGAAGATGACACATCTGCATCTGCTTGTCAAACTCTGGCAGTTGCTTTTCTACCCATAGCTTGATCCTAAGGAAATTACTTAGTCTGAACCCACTGCTGGTCTTAACTTTTGCATATTATGTGACATACTTAATGGCTTGAGATGCAATAAGTAGATGCCAACATATTTTTGTTTGCAATGCAAATGGAAAATGATGATTTTAAGTACCAGAAGCATAGTGAGAGCATTGCTATTAATATTTTTGAGGAGGTAATAAGAGCACCAGGTGCTATATATTTGAGAGGAAAACTAAGCATTCTGAATGAACATTTTGAAGCACACTTTTGTAATGTGAGAAATACAAATGAAATACAATAAAATCATTGCAAAACATCAATTTTTTAACCAAATTGCTTTAGCCCAAGTTTCATAATGTCTTTACAAATGAAAAGATTAAAATTAAATTTCTTTCAGCTATAAAAATATTAGTTGGTCTGCTTTATTAAAAAAGTGATGTTTATGGAGTCTCTTTAAATGTCAAACACATACATTGTTGTTTTACACACAATAGTATCAGCTACACACAGGTATACAGCCATGAGCTGTATACCTGTGTGGGTGAGAAAACCAGAGATATTAAGATTAATTTGGCACAGAATACAGTTGCAATGGTTGTATTTGAACATCCAGTGAGTCTAGGCTGACTAGCCTTTCCCTACTATTTGGAAATCTCTTGATTAATCTCTTTGTAAAAAAATTACAACTCATTATTTTTATAGACATTAAACTGGGTAAAAAATATCTGACATAATAAACCACTGTTAGTTTCCAAGACACACTTTCGCAAGATAGACTTTTTTTTTTTTTTCTGCAATAATTTTTTTCCACTGCTATATGTTTCAGAATAATCTGTTTTTCAGGTAAACTAGATATAAGAAATTACTTGAGCTTGTAGAACTGTAAAGATAAGCATTTCAAGCTGTCAGAAATGTGAAAATATTGAGCTACATGACTGGATACTATAAAAAGTATAAAGGAGATAGATAATCAGAGATGAGAACAATTTCTGTATGAATGCATCTTGAGTAGACTAAGAACTAGATTTTGTTGCCTCAAAAGGGTAATGACTAACTGCAAAATGTGACAGAAACCTCTGAAATGCTGAATGACACAGAGACTGTGGGTCTGAAGTGATGATTCACATTTAATAGAATGTAAGAACTAACTACCACACAAATAAAACAGAAGGCTTAAAGCTGGAAAAAAAAAAAAAAATGGTGTGAAGAAAAGTGAAGCTTACCAGTGCTACTTATTTTAAATTACACAAATATTAACGTATGCCATATGAAAATGAAGCAATTAGGTATGTTCCTGGAAGAGAGATTCACCAGGATACACATGCGTAATTGATGGTATGTACAATAGTCCCCCTGCATCAGCAGACTGACAACAAATACAAGGAGGCAGAACTATGGTAGTTTTGATTCTCATACTTCTCCCCATAGCAGATGTAACAGATCATGATCAGTAAAAAAAAACAGAGTTAAAAAGGGCCTGATGGACTATTGTATTATTGTAATTGAAGAACTCGCATACGTTAATTTCTCAGACAAGGTATGAAAAGAGTTTTGACAATGAAGCTGGGAATTCCTGTTGTACAAACAGGTTAAGGTCTATTAATATCAGCAAATATGAATGGTCTAATAGAATCAGAAAGTGTGTATATTTCTGACTAAATATACAATAGCAGAGGCATTGAATATTTGACTTTTCAGTGCAGTTCATTTCTCATCTCCTTCTAAACACTGAGTTTTTCACTTTCTACATTCTTCTTAGAGCCTTTTAGTTCTTATATATTGCATATTTCATTCCACAATGGCTACACCTCCCTCTCTCTTTTCTACGGAATGTTTTTGTATTATTGGTGCAAGCATGCAAGTCCAAAAGAACAGTTAGCTGAAAATGGGTGATCCCTGACTTGTCTGAAATGAAAATACAAAGAAATCTTGCAACCTCATTTAGGGAAAATAGTTTTTTTTACCTCAAATGCCATTTTCTAAAGTAATTCTTAGGGCATGGTGTGACTTATCTTTTGTTATGCTGACACAGTTTCTCACAGAATGGTGCCCCAACCATTTCGTAGTCTGTAGTACAGTAGTGATAGTGGTCATTCACTGTGTCATGAAACACATTTTATCTTAAAAAAGAAAAAAAAGAGTTAATCCTTGTTAATATTAGATAAAAGTCCAGTTTGTTAAAAAACAAGGGTATCAGTACCCAGTATTCATAATTGTATTTTCTAATCCCATCTAGACCTGCAAGAGAAATTTTACTTTCTGAATGCAAACACTTGCAAGTTGTATATAGAGACATATTACATCCTAATTGAATGTGCTAAATATTTCACAGCCCTTCATAAAAAAGAAATCCTACTGATTCTGAAATGGCTGTGGATCCACCTTGTAGACATATTGTACATACCGTTTGAGAGTGAGTTTAATGAAATCTAAAAACAAACAAGCGAACAAACAACAGCAACAACAAACAGGAAGAAAATAAACTCAAGGGCCCCTTCCAGGTGCCTGCTTATGTAGACTGATCTGTGGAAAAATAAAATAGCTACATTAGAATAAAAGTTAGAAATCAAGAGTTGTTTGCTACCATATGTTATATTAGAAGTCTTAAACACATATATTAAGAACATCTGAAAACAAATTGTTGAGAAAAGTACAATCTATTCAACTGAATGCATAGATGGCAAATATGGAGGTTTGTCAAATTAATAACCCTTCTCTCTAGGGTCACCAAAGAGAGAAGAGGAAAATATTTCAGGCACAAATAAGAATGAAGACACAAGGTCTGTCAGTCATGCCACCTGGCAGCTGAAAGAACCTGCAAAGATGACTCATTAAATTAGTTTCTCACCTGTTAAGCAGTTTGCAGAAAGAGTGCATTTACAAAACGTTACAGCAATAGGGACATGTAAGGACTGGTGCAGTACTGACATGAGAGATAGATCATCATGTGAAGGATTCACCTTTGGATATTTTAAGATTGTTTACCTTAAAATACAAAGTACTGTGTGATAGCATCCACACAGTTTATTAAGGTGCTATGAAAACAGAAAGTAAGGATGCAATTCTTTACATTCAATTGTAGCACAACATTATGCAACAGCTCAAGTGAAAGATTTTTGCTTTTGTCTCTGGTATGCACAGTGTGCACAGTAGGTATAACATGCAAGTTGGAGCAAATTCTAGCTAAAAGAGTCTGAGCCAAGTGATTCTGTATAGTGATGATTGTGCATTTGGATTAAAAACAATTTTGTATGGAAGAAGATGCAAAAGCTAATACATGTACACAGACGTGTTGCAGATGTGCCAATCCAGCCTCTGAATGTTCCAGCATAATATTAACCCTGTTTGAAAGGATCCACATTCATGCGAAGTCTGACTGTCCTGGCTGAATGATACACCCAAAAGCTAAAGTTGTTACTGTTGCTATTCTGATTTTTAATTTATATTTTGCAAGAATTTCTGTGCTTGCACTGGTTTATTGACTGTGCCAGATATTGATAGGAAGATAGTTAATGGAAAAGAAATAAAATTGAGAAGGATTAGGGTGTTTGTCAATAAGAAGTTCAACATGTCTCAACAATGTGTGCTCACAGCCCAGAAAGCCTATAAGCTATAAAAGCCTATAAAGCCTTTTAAAATTTCTGATCAGAAATTAATACTGTAATATTATTCAGGCAAGATACTGGCTAAGATTATATAGTTTAATGTAGACCTGCCTAACATAGTTGTGTGCTTTTCTGTGCTTTTCGTATGTCAGGTATTGTTGGTTTTGCCCATTTGTATATAAAGATGTTTATAGCACTTTCCTCAGACTTTTAATAGAAAAGTAGTTGTAGAAGTACTGTAGTAAGGGAGAGCATCTGAAGTTTTATGCAATCCTGGTTTACCTGATTGTCTCCTTAGCAGTGAGGAGTTCACCAGGTGCCCGGGACACGGAAAAAGAGTTAGTGGTAACAAAAAGGGAAAAAAAAACCCAAAACAAAAATCTCAAAAAGCTTTACTAAAAGCTGCATGTGTGGCTTTCCTGTGTTGACCTTAAAAATAAGCACAGGTAAGCTCAAAATGTCAACAAAGTTGTGTTTGAACTAAAACAGCTCCTTTTCAATTTTAACATCCATTTGACAGAGAGGAATTTGTTTCATCTAACTCACATCTCAGTGAGTTGCTGAACAGTAGAAGTGAGTTGCTGAACAGTAGAATAAATCAACATTCCCAAACACAGGGACACATAAAGGAGCTTGAGAACTGTTAGTCCAGCAAGCACACACCCCAGAGCTATATTCTTTTTTACTCACACAGTTCTCTAGCTGCCATCTGTTCAATACAGTGTGGAATAAATCTCCTGTGATGTGTGTTAACACTATCCCTGGATTAGCGTAAAAAAGCCAAAACAAAGCACACTGGAAAAGATGGACTATTAAAGTGAAACTGTAACATTGTGAGTAGCAATTTGTTGATATAAGTGATTAGGATTGTGAAATCTTTTGGGCACCACTGGCTGAGATCTGATAAATGCAGTGCATGTGTTTGCCACTGGAAACAAATATAACATGATTTTTTTCTCCAACTATTTTACAAAAGGAGAAATTTGCTTTCAAATAGAAGTCTAATAAGACGTGAGGATAATTATGCTGACCTTAGCAAACCCAGTGCTATTATTTGCATTCTGTTGCCTATTGGCTTAGCTGAACACTAATGAGAATGTATTTTCTCTCATATTTATTCTTAAAGGCTGAATGACAACACTCTCTTTTACATCATTGGCAGCAATATGCCTACAGGATAAAGTTTTACAAAACATATGTTGCCAATAAGTAAGGCTGAAGTTTTGAAATACAAAATCATATTTCATGTTCTAAATATGAAATGTGTACCTGTCATTAGGACTTGGACTACTGTGATGGTTGATACTCTATAAGAGATCTACACCATCACTGTGTTTATTACAAACTATGATGTAAACTCTATTGAAACAGTAAGAAGGTTCTATTTCTATATCAAAGGAGTCTTGACATTTTACTCTTTTGTATTTTGGGCAGGAAGAGGAGGTTGCCCATAGAGAATTCAACACATGTTTCGCAGAGTCCACCATATCCTGGGATGTGCCTTAACAACATTCTTGGTTAAACCATTGAAAATCTTAGCTAAATGGCTCTTTATTAAGTTTCATTGTTGGAACATATCATTTTGATGTGAACTAGGGCAAAGTGTAACAGAGAGTTTGTCTAAATTAGTGTTTGTGTTTCCCAGCCATTTTGGGAATGAAAACTGTGTGTGAGTAGGGGTTAAGAAGATTGATGAACTTGCTTCTGTAAACTGTAAAGGGAATAAATTGTACTACTGCACAGTCAGTTTGAGATAGGTGCAGCCCATGAAGTTAACTCCTTTGTATTGGAACAGAATGTCACACCTTCAAACCTTCAAAATGTATCAGAAAACCAGTTCCCCAAATAAACACCCTTGTTATTCTCTGATGAACTTTTTTTGTGGTATATATACCCTTTGACTCGCAACCTTCATTTAGGATGTTTCTGCAAACCTTCATAAGTCTGAAATCTGAAAAAGTCCGGCTCTTGAAATCACCATAATGGGTGTTACAGGCAGCAGAGTTAACAACTTGTAGTCAAACCAGTACAAGAGTTTGAGTTGTTTATGTGTGAAGGAACTGGCTGTGTTTCATGGGTGCAGAAGCACAAAGGTCAACTCTCTACAAGTGACAAGGTCAAAAGTTGACCTTCTTATTTCTTAGGAAATTCTGGATTTGGGAGGAGAGGAGAAGAGGGGTGGAAATTGTCCCACCCTGAAACACAAATGATACAGTTAAGGATTTCCCATAAAAAGGTAAAACTTACACTTTAAAAATAATTTATAGAGTTTCAATCTGAACCTGACCCTGGAAACTCCAGTCAAAGGCTCTCAAGTCTCTCTTTTCACAAACTCATGAGAAACTCAGAGTGCAGAAACCTTTCCTGTCTGGCTAAAACTTTTGGCCTTGAACAGCATGTTTCCAGGATCTTAGACTCAATTCAGGATTGCCAGGTCATTTAGGGGATGGTTTCATCACAAGAGACAGCATAATTCACCTGGAATATTTGGGAAACACGAGTATCTTCCAGTGTGTTAAGTTACAGCTTGTAAAAAAAGACACTTTAGCTGTCACCTAGCATTTGATGAATACAGTTTCACTGAAAAATTATTGACCGACATTGTGTTATTTGCAATTTTTAGTATGTTTTAAATCAAGTCAGGATAGTTTGTGTTGGCAGGAGTGGAGCAGATCTGTTAAACTAACTCTAGGAAACTGTGTCCTGTGCCTTAGAAAGGTGCTGAAGATTTTGCTTCAACTGTGGCTTCTGCTTGGTAGTCAGGAGTGGTAAATCCGTTACTCCATCTTTTTGTGATTGTGGGTAAATCAGTGGATCCTCTCTTTTGTCTTCATGGTAGGAAGTGTGTATAAAAACATTTATTTGCCCTAAGAAAGGGTGTTGATCCTGACTTTGTAATTTTCCATATAGAAGTTTAAGATTTGTAACAAGCTATAGAAAATGCCATATTTTGAAAACATAATTCTACTTATATTTTCATTTAAAAAAATTGATTCAGTTAGATTCCTGTGGGTTTTTGGTCATGTTTTAGGGGTAGTTTCAAACCATATGATTGAAATGACTTTTAATGATACCATTTGTGATTTTGTAACCAGTTATGGACATAGTGTTTATGATTCAGTTTACCTTTTTTTTGTGTGTGTGTTTTAGAATACCTCTTAACATGGTCTATCAGTGCTTACACCAGTTCACTCTACAGCTATTCCATACCACCACTGCAAGAAAGAGATTGCAAAGAAAATGTTTGCAAATCAATGTACATAATGTCATTAGTGTGCGCTACAACATCTTACTGCATTAAAAGACAGAAAGGAGATTGGTCAAAATGATTATACAAATACAGCTGGTGCATCACACAATCAGGAATCATTTAGTTGAAGACACTGTGAAAAGAGAAGCATATTCCAGACTTTGGAGAATTTTTTGCACTTACTGTCATGAGACATTGGTGAGACACACACACACAAACTACATTCAGAAATAAAAATCCCTTCAGTTTATCGAAGGTTAATATAACAGACAAAATCTTTGTATTGTAGATTTTTAACAGAAAATTGCTTTCTAAGTAGTAACTATATTAAATATAAATTATTATATATTCTTTAGATATACTGTATTCACGTGTTTACCTAGTCAGGCAACAATGTCAACACCACGTGGTTTATTTGATCAGTCACAGACAGGCAACACACTTTGAGGAAATATTGAGTGCCAAGTATGCAGAAGCTTTCATGGGGTACATTTTCAGAATAAATTAGAATAATGAATATGTTAAAGGAGATCATGATCTGTTCAGCAACATTCAATAGTCAGAAAAAGAGGCTAAATTCATCTGCTAAATTATTCATTGCAAATTATTCGCTTAACTCTAATAGTCTTGATTAGTGCTTATCTGATCTAGAAGGAGAACAATAAAAAGCCATGGCATTAGAAAGGAAGGTGGATAAAACCAATATTATTGGTATATATTTGATTCACAAATATCTATCACTGGAAGGCCACAATGTGCCTCTTGCACATTCTTTGCAGAAGACCACCGACCGACTCTAGTCAGTAAGGGATTTTGCTATGGCTAGCAGTGGAAAAAATCCTCTCACTGTATATAGAACAGCATATTTGACAGTTATTTTCCAAGGCTTGTTTTAGGCTGGAAGCTTTATTTTGTCCCATCCTTCTCCCTGTCTTATATGGTTAATCAATGTTTTATCCCTTTCCTCCTTCTCTTCCCAGTCTTCAAGCTTGAGACAAAGGATTTCCTCTACTACTCCTGTCCCTGGCTAGGAAGCAGAAAAACAAATCATAGAATCATTACAGTTGAAAAAGACCTCTGAGATCATTGAATCCAACTGTTAACTTGCACTACCATGTTCATTGGTAAACCACAACCCCAAGTGTCACATCCATATGTGATTCTACCACTCCACTGAACAATCTGTTCCAATGTCTGACCACCCTTTTATTGAAGAAAGTTTTCCTAAATCTAGTCTCACCTGAAGCTGTCTTTTTTCATGTGTGAGAAGCGAAGAAAAGAGGAAGTAAAATTTTTTTGAGCCTGTAAAATTCCTAAAGATCTAGTCATTTCTACAGATGAAAGAATGATCTCAGAATTAAATATTAGAGAGATGATGTCTGAAAGAGAATTGTACTTGAACTGATGGACAGAAAGGCAGATATACACATGGTCTTCTGTCTACAGTTCCTTTTTGTCCTGCATGTAAAGCAACAACTGAATGCACTTTACTCAAACAGACCGAGCACATTAAAAGTATTCTGAATCCCTTCTCTTAGAAAGTTTATTTTCCATTTTCCTTTCCTCCTCTGTCCACCATGCAAGGCAATAACTATTTTGCTCTCATTCTAATTCCTAACAAATTATCACCTTCTTCCCCTACTCCTTCCACTCCTCCCAGTTCCTGCTAGACCTCTCACTTTCTTGACTTCACTACTTTATGCCCCTTCCATGTCCGTAGCTTCCCACTTCAGATTGTGTATGGCTATCCAAGCACAGTTGTGCCATTCTGAAAAATGTGGCTCAAATATAAACAACTTCAGAGACCTAAGAAATCCAATCTGAGAGTGTTAAGCACAGTTTCCAGTGCAAGGACTTTGCAGTGTAATCTAGACAAACACTCTTGAAATCCAGTTAACGTTCCTAGATTCCCAAGTTCCTGGAGAAAGACTTTGAGAAACTGATCTCTGAGAAAGAAGATACCTGTCCTGCCCTGCTGACTATTTGTCTCTAGACAGACTAATGACTGTCTTTCAGCATGTGGGCTGAACCACATTTCTGGGCTTTATCATCATGATGCTGTTATCAAATGAGTCAGTGGTATGCCCAGGAACCTTGAAGTGCATTAAAGGTATAGTGCTCTCTCTATCTATGGTAATGTATTGCCTATTGGATAGGCTACCAACTCAGAGTAAGATATGCCAGAAATATTTAAAAGGTGTTAGTGGACAGGAAGCTTGTTTCTGTGTTCTTGAACAGTCTAGGGCTTTGTCGGTTTTAGCAGTTTAAGTGACCTTGAGAAATGTGTAAACTAAAATTTTTTTCAAGATCGTGGTTCCCCAGAGTAAATAGGTCTAAAATTGCTGTTCTCTAGTTTAATTATGCTTATTAAGTCCCAGTTCATTTCCTGTTTGCTGCACAAATGACACCCCAAAGCATTATTTGGTTATACAGTAGTTTGTTTAACGATTCTTCTTTTCCAATTCCAGATTCAAACAACAAATATTTGCCTTTAGCCAATAATTGAGGCTCTGTTTATGGCTCTGACATGTATGCATGAATAGATTACTACATGTTTGTAAAAATATATCATATATATGTATATATATATGATTACTTTGTTTAATTTCATTTTATGGAAATCATGTATACATGCTACTGTGGTGTAATATTCTGTTGAGAATTTTCAATGCAGGTTTATTTTCATTTGCATTCCAAGAGGGTTTTTTATTGTAAAGCCCTCCACTGACACTCTGCTCATGCTTGCTATTATCCATCAGGCTTTGTTTTCAGCTGAACATACTCCTTTTTTTTCCTCATTCACATGATTATTTGCATGAGGATTTGCATTTAAATGGATTTAGAAAGTGCATTAACAACACCTACAGTAACAAAGCAAAAGCTTCTCAGTACTTGTTACTGTCAGATATGAATTCAAAACAAATCAATTAATGTTTCATATAGCTGTTTTCAGTGTTTGCGTTTAGGTGGAAATGCTTCTTCATATTATATTTAACACAGACAGTGCATATTTAACAGACTATGCATAGAGAATTATTTATGTGTCAATAGCCTGAACAGAAAAAAGAGTGATGTTCAAGATCTAGAAGTCATGGATAAGATCTATTTTCAGAACAGATGAATTGATTCCTTAGAATCTCAAGATTTATTTTGAGTTTAGACCTCCATTTATTCAGTTTGAATTACTTTGCTGTTTGAAAATCTAAGCCCTTAAAGAATTAGTAGTGTCTGGGTTTTGTTATGCAGATCATGGAAATTTTGCAAATAGCATGAATATATAAAAGAAACACAGCATGGTTATGAACAGAACTGTTGTGACTTGCATATAAAGTACAAATGTAAGATGTTCTTTTAGTGCTATATGTGAGACAAGTAAATTCAACTGGTCAAAACATTTTATTGCAGAATAGTGTTTTCTCTTTGTTGTTAATTATCTTTTGCTTACAATGGCCTGTTTAAATGTATATTTTTTTTCATACAGTAACATATGATTTAACACAAATAATTTACAAAAATACAAAATTAATTTCTAATTAACTTTTAGCTCTAGTGGCTTGTAAATTTGCTCCAGATAAAGGTTTCTGTTTTTCTACAAGGTCCTTGAGGGATAACAGTCACCATAATTGTAAATATTAATTTGCAATATTTTAAAAATACTTTTATAAATATCATTAAACTAAAAATTTGACACAAAAGAGAAAAAAAAAAGGTAAAAGTAGGCTGTGAGTCAATAAACAATATTAGTCTTATATTATTCTGTCTGCAGAAAAAAAAAAGGTAGACCAGAGAAATTTATCAGAGTTCTTAGCATAATACGGTGCAGACACCTCTGAGTTCTAAAATGCAATTATTATTTATTGCCTAAAACAATTTGTTATATACTGTGTATGTTAAAGAGAAATCCATAAACATCAGAGGTAAATTACTAACAATTCTTGTTCATATGAACAACAAGAAAAAAAATAAATCTGTATTTTCCTATCTATTGATGTGGAATAAGTCTATATAAAGGAAATTAGTTATTCCAAAGAGATCTGCAATGCAGCAGTGAAACAACAAGATTTCACATGTCACAGTTAGTGTCTTCTATGTTTTACCTTAAAAAATGTAATAAATAAGCCAGATTCTGAAACCAGTCCTACAAAACCAGTAATTGACTTGCAGGTTGCAGGAGAAACAATAATTTGTGAATCAAACTATGTAAGAGGAATCAGATGATATACAAGTATTTTTTTCAGGATTCTGTAATGTTAAATTTTCATCAGTAGTCTTCCTTCCAGCTTTTCATAAGTTGAAGATAGCATCTAAGAGGAAAACTAAAAGTAATAACCACAGGAGTTCTTGTGTGTGCTACCTTCATCCAAGCAGTGGAAAGGATCAGGATCCATCTGTCGAGGCAAGACAAGATTTGGTCACATGCCCTCACCTCATTTTCACTCACACTTTCTCATTGCTTTCAGAGGACATGCACAAAAGGCAGAGTCAGGTCTGCCAGGAAGGCCCTGTGCACTTGCAGAATGAGAACTGAAGGGTCGCTAACATGAGACAGATATGTTGCACTGGTGCAAAGTAGAAACTAGGCTGGCAAGCTCCCTTTGATTAAGTACATAAAGCATATACCCCCCTCCCTCTCCTCTTTGTACCACTTTACCTCTGTTAAGGACTAAAGAACAGTTAGTTTAAGCTCACCTAGATTTACTGAAATCAACAGTGTTTTACATCAGAAGAAGAACTGCCTCCAATGTCTTCACTGATGGTTTTATGTCAATTTAGTTACCTGGAATAGAATTTAATGCACAGAGCACCTGGGTCTCCTGCACTCTTCCATCTTCACAGCTGCCATCATGTCAATATATTAATTTGGAATGAGAGGAGTTCTGTGTATTATTCTTAATATACTTTCACAGGGTGCACTGTAATTGCTCCTTTGAAGCTGATAATGTACTTTTATTGCCTAAAAACAATTTGCTGTACTGTGTGGTAATATAATCATTGGTTTATGTTGTGAGCACATGATATATGTTGTGGACCAAATTATCAGTTAGAGTTTGTATCCATGTACGATAAAAGTAAAGGCACAGAAGTAAAGGGAGTCCACCGCATATTCCAAAGATGAAATTTAGAGGAAGCTGGTCTTGCTTAGCCTGGAGAAAAGGAGTCCAAGGGGAGACTGTCACTGTCTACAGCTACCTGAAAGGAAATTGTAGCAAGGTGGGAGTTGGTCTCTCTTCCCAGGTAGCAAGTGACAGACCAAGAGGAAATGGCCTCAAAGTATATGAATGGTGGTTTAGATTAGATATTACAGAAAATTTCTTCACGGAAAGATCATAAAGCATTGGAACAAACTGCCCAGGGAATTGATAGAGTCATTACCCCTGGAAGTGTTTAAAAAATATGGCACTTGAGAACATGGTTTAATGGTGAATGAGCTTGTGATCCTAAGTGGACAATTGGACTTGGTGATCTTAGAGTACTTTTCCAACCTTAACAAATCTATGATTCTACAATTTTGGCCCTTACCTCTTGCTGGCCTCTGGTCTGTATGAAAAACATTGTAAACTGTGTGCCTTATTCCCAACTTAGTGCACTGATACCTGGGCTAAATATACTGATTGAGCCACATCCAGCTGCCTCTTCTGTGGAGTTGGTTAGAATCTGTTTAGGTCATGTCTTACTGGATCAAAGCTTGAGATCGGTAGAGCAGTAGTCTGAAATGTGAACAGCAAGAACAGCCTGGAACAGCCCAGAAGACTACTGACACTTAGGTATTGTAAGGCTTCAGAGTCACATCCAGGACTCTGGATGCATGCCAGTGGTATCTGGATGTTGGATGTGGTACCTGAGGGAGTCATCCATGCTTAAGCCTTCCTTCAGATTCTATATATTGGATAAATAATGAACAAGATATGAATGTTTAAGAGGAAAATAAAGATCAAACCAAATTATGAGAATGTGTTAGCTCATCTGAAGGTCTTAACAGAGACAGAGCATGAATCACTGGTAAATTATTTCTTACTTGTACTCAGCAGACCAGAAGACAAATTCATCCTCTAATCCATTATGCTTGAGAATGAAGTGAGAAATCATACATTCAAAGCAAAGTGCTCTGCCCTGTTCTGATCTGGCAGTAAGATGTAGGTACTTGAAGTCTTCATACTTTCTCAGCCTCACCTACAAAGCAAGCAAGTACACTGAGGAATCTATTATCTTTTGTGGGTTTTGTTTTGTGTTTTTGTTTTGTTTTGTTTTGTTTTGTTTTTTTTTAATACTAGAAGAAATATGAGGACATGACAGGAAAACTATGTATTTTTAATAGATTAAAAATATATATTACATTTATTATGGAATAAATATACATTTTATTTTATTTATAAAGAAAATTTTTTGGTTTTTTATCAGTAATTCTCCTCTCAGAATATAACATTTCCCCATAGCAAGAATACCATATTACAATATCAAACAAAGAAACCTAAGGAATAAGCAGCCCTAGGAAACATAAAATAAATAAACAGTAGTAGATTGCCCTAGGCACATGCTTTTACTAATTTTGCTTTGTTGTTGTTCATGTCAGTTAGGTTCAATAAACTAGGTTTCTGGTAATGATTTGCTTTCTTCTGTGACACTTCAAGAACCAGTTGACAGTTTGCTGTGTTGTCATTAGATTTTCTAGTTCCATATGGGTGTGTAAGGTCCAACTTGCCTAATTCTGATAGATTTCTTACAGTTAGTTTCAAAAGATGCTTGGAACAAGGCCAGTAGCTGAACCCTCTACATGTAAGTGTTACTTCTGTGTTTTGCCTCACAAAATGTTCAAAGGGAAGTTGAAAATGTTGCCTGCTTCACCAGTTTGCAAAAATATGCTAATTAGAGCTGGCTAAAATGTGACAAAAATATCAGACAGTCAAAAAGAAAAAGAGAAGAGAAGAGAAGAGAAGAGAAGAGAAGAGAAGAGAAGAGAAGAGAAGAGAAGAGAAGAGAAGAGAA
>JAWWTY010000088.1:17852988-17864103 GCA_035222235.1 Margarornis squamiger
AAAGAAAAGAAAAGAAAAGAAAAGAAAAGAAAAGAAAAGAAAAGAAAAGAAAAGAAAAGAAAAGAAAAGAAAAGATAGAGAATAAAGGGAGAGAGAGAGACAGCAAAAAAGAAAGTTCTATGAATGTGTTCCAATGGGTCTTTCTTTGGGGATCAAGAAATACCATCGGTGTATTAGGCGTTAACTGAAGGCTGTTCCTATTTCTTTGAGTCTTCTTCCTTGAAAGAAACTGTACAAAGCTGATTTCATATTTATATGAATTATTCTTTCAGCCACTCTGCTCCCAGCACTTTCTTCTTCCTGTATCAAAAGTGTGTGAGTGAAACATCAGGAACTGTAAAGTCAGCAGGAATTTTTGAGACCTTTCAGTGCAGCCATTTAAATCTGGTTCACTGTAAGAGTGAGTCCCTGGGCAGCCAGCACCTGTACTGTTCTGAATATGTCTATGTCTTTCACCCAAAAAGCATGCTCTTATCTCTACTTTGCCTAGACTCAGATTTTCACCAGAATATATTTACATTCCTTTCCTCAAATCTGGAATAATATTTATATTTATCTGCAAAGAGTGGCAGAATAATTTTGGAAAACTGAGTTAGTTGGTGATAAAATAGAGTATGAAATTCAGTGTCTCTAAATGCTAAGTAATGCATATACAGAAAAAAATCCTAATGTATGGAATGGATACTTGTAGATTATAAAGTAGATCAGGGATGAGGGCTTATCATCATTGTGGATAGTTCAAGAAAAAGTAATTTCACTGGCAATACAAAAAAGGCAAGTATGATATTAAAAGCTGTCAGGAATGGGCAGGCAAATAAAACATAAACCCACATTATACCAAAGTTTACATCCATGATATAGATTCTTTTTTGACACTGCAGAAATTATTTTTTTTCCAAAAGAAAGTAGTCATTTCTGTGTCATCTGCAAACTTACTGTCCCTTCCAGTCATGCACCCAAGTCATTTATGAAGATGTTGAAGAGCACAGGGCCCAAGATGGAGCCCTGTGGAACCCTACTAGTGACAGGTCTGATGTCACCCCATTCACTATAATCCTCTGTGTTTGACCCATGATCCAATTGCTCACCCACCACATGATGTGTTTATCCATCTGTGTGTGCTGGACAGTTTGTCCAGAAGGATCCTGGGAGAGACGGTATCAAATTTGGATTTACTGAAATCCAAAAAGATGACATCAACTGGTTTTTCTTGATCAACAAAATGGGTTACCTTGTCATACAAGGAAATTATGAGTTGCTTCCCAGGTATCAACACTTAGCCACAGAACCAAACTGGGCAATAGGAAGAGGAATGAAGAAAGGTTATTAACTTTGAAACGGGGCAAAGAAAAATTGGTAACTCCCTTAAAAGGAAGTAAAGGGAGAGAGAAAGACAAGAAAAGCAGTGAGAGACTAAGGAAAAGAGATGGAGTTGGGGTAAAGCTTGAAAACTTGCTGCTGAAAATACCTGTTTGAAGATGCTCATGTTCCAAATTCTCACCTTTCTGCCTCATGATTATATATAACTTGTCTCTGCTCAAAAGTGGGTTTTCCCCCACCTTTTACAGTTTGGGTAAAATGCATTCATCTGTTTCTGACTTTTGGCTGAGTGAAACCACTACATTTCTTAATAAAGAAGGAGAAAGTTGTTTCAACTGAATTTTTTTCTCCTTAGCACAACTTAGAAATGACAAAACTTTGATATACGAAACTCAGGATGTAACTAGTCCCCAGTGAACAGTACATATTTTGCTAAGTTACAAAAGAGTTGATTGTAAAATAATGAAGTTATGAACATTTTAAAGTGTGCCCCAGAGCAAAGGCAGTAGAAAATTCCTTCAGTGTTTAAACTGAGTTGTTAACCATAGACTTGCAGATATGCATAAAGCTGATTCTCGGTGTGACACATTACAAAACCTGCAACAAAGGTAACTTTTCTATAAATAATCAAGTGTTATTTTGGATTGCCACAAAAAGGTTTTTTTCTGGTCTTGCTACGCACCTACACCTCAACTAATTATTGACCAGAATCATATGAAATTAAAGAGATCTTTTGGCATCGTCAGCCACACATGATACAAAGAGCTGCTCTGGAATGAGTAGTTAGTAACCACTGGTGAGGCCAGACACATGAACCTGGTCTGAACTGTGGGAATTTACGTTATGATTTTCTCTGTTTGGTTTAGTGGAGGCAAGGATACACAACTATGAAAAAGCCCCCAAAACTACTGTTTTTATATAAAGAAAAAGTATTCATTTTTGGCTAATATTTTTAACAGAATGATATTGCTGAAAGCTTAGTTTTATGTTCTGTAGGTTTGATCTCATTTCCTTTGAAATCAAGAACGGAAGTGAGGTTCAAATCGATATGTTGAAAATAGCACCAAGACTGTAAATATTTAATGAGGTGAATAAACTGTGATTTCCTTCTAAAAATTAATTTTGATATGAATAAAACACCACTGGAAAAAAAATGAGCTCATTTTGAAAAATGAGGGAATCTTTTTCCTGGCACAAAACTTCTTTTGCCCATGCAGGTACAGCTGAGCTACTTCAGACTGCAAGTTATTCAAGATTTTATAAGCTAATCAAGTTTGAATCTGTTTTTTAACAAGATGGACAGCTTCCAAAGAAAACTGAGGTGCTGCAGGGCATGATGTTGATGGAACGGTAGGTGGCAAGTTGCTCTGCAGTACACCATAGGGCTTCATCTGCCTTAACTCAATCATATGCCTGAGTTTAAGTAGTAAGTATTCCCACTGAAATGAATGAGTTTGTTCACATGCTTAAATTTAAGTAGATGCATTGGTGATTTTTTGGATTGGGGTCTGAATTCTTGGGAAGGTGTCTGCTGCAGGAGATGTCCTTTAGGAGACAATGGACAAGGAGACCCTAACCATATACAGTAGTCTCTTGTGACATGTTTTGTAAAGATAGGATAAGTAGTACCTCTTGAGTAACCACTTAATTATCTAGAAATTATTACCTTAATAAGCTATCATAACACTGTTGTAGGCTACTCATAATAATAAGGGGTAACATAAGTGTCAAGCCTATGAGATGGTCATACAGGAAAAAAATGTTTCCATTAATATATTCAAAGTTAAATATAAGTGGACATTTTCACTCTGTTTTATTATTTTATTTTATTTTATTTTAATTTTATTTTATTTTATTTTTTATGTTGGGGTTTTTTGTTTGTGGCTCTTTTTTTTTTTTCTTGGTTTGGTTTGGTTTGTTTTTTTCAGTCTTCTTTCTGAATGTTGCACTATGGTTTGCCCAGGTTTTTGAAAATTCTTCTTGTATTTTCATCTGGAAGAACAGGTGGGGTGTATTTTTTTTTCCTAAGTTTTCTAGTCATGGATGAAAAATGAACACTACATTTTTTTTCATGTCCAGTTTTTTCTGGACACGTGCTAAGGACAACTGTGTCTGTGGAGTGAGGAGTAATCAGTATTAAAATTTGTAGAGCAACAAGTTACTTCATGATGGTAGAGGCTAAATATAAGTTATAACTGATGTTAATGTAACTAAGTAATGTTAAACTTGTACTGCCTTACTGGGAGAATAAGTTGTAGTGATTATTTTTACTGATTTTTCCAAATAAATATTTTCCCACTATCCTGTAACAACATCAGCTAAGAAATTTTTATTTTTTACTCTTGTTCTGTGTGCTTTTGATTATAATGCATTTTTTACCTGGCAACAACCACAGCTTAAAAATGTATTCTATACATATAATTATATGTTAGAAATAGAAAACCCAGGAGTGTACTTTTCAGTGCATCTGTTTTTATTGTTAATTGAGATGTGTGCAATTAAAGTCCATGTAGCATATGAAAAGATTTATTTGAAAAGATTAATCTTTAATTATAAATGATGCAAGAAAACTTACCATGTGTAGTATTTGCAAAAGAAAATGCACTTCTACTTAACACGGTGGCAAAACACAGCCTGTAACAATAAGTAATGTTAATTGATTGGCCATGTTTGATACACTAGAGCACACAGACTGCTGTTTGAACAGAGACAACACAGAAACTTTTGCTTTAATAAGGTTGTGTTGATTATTGAGCACAAGCAATGATAAGCCTGATTAAGTGACTTTATTTCACTGAGATCTTTAAATAGCTGAGTAGGTAATTTGTAGCTTAACCTACTCAGTTACCTTTGTGTTACCATGGCAATAAAATGCACACTGGAATGACATTTGACATTCTTTCAATTCTTTGCAATTTGCAATCAAGACAGTTCTATGAGCATGCTTCATTTTAAGATTGCTTGGAAATAACAGAAATGTAATAAAATCTTTCCAGTAGCTCTAAATCTTAGCAAACTGTGTGCATTGGGACATTTGCTTTTGAAAACCTGTGTATGATTCGGAATCACTTGAATGTCCCCGTGGACATCAGTTTAATGGTCAGTATCAGTCTGAAATGTAAATGGAATATTTGCACTTATATAAAAAGTATCTGGAAAGTAGAAATCACCATCTTGGTGATTGTCTTAATCGGATTTCTTGAATACTGCACTTGAGTTCTGGCTGCTTCTCTTATATAAGATACAGGAACACGACTAAGACAGGCCACATACGTGATCAGATGTGTGGGCAGTTTTCATGTGCAAGTGAAATAGAGATCTATAAAATGATGAAGGCCAGTGAAATTACTCATGGATTCTCAAAAGAAAGAGAGGACTGCAAGCTTGAAACAAATAAAAGGAAATACTCTTTCACAGGATACATACAAATGAAGACTACAGAAACAGTACCACACAAGACCAAATATAATATGTATAAATAAATCTGAAAAGGAAGATAGATTTGCTGGGGTTTATTAAATGTAACTGTCCAAATGCAATATCTAGCACAGAAACTCAATAAATTGCTGTGGAGAAGCTGAAAGAACACAAGAGGGGACCAATCAATTCTTATATGAGCTATTCCTTTTTCTAAGGGGCCCGCTACAGGTATTTTTCAGACATAGACTTTGTGTTTGATGCATCATTCATAAAACACCATTTAGAAATTCTTAGGTATCATAACTGCTAGCAAAAAAGCATACATTTGGAAAGTTAGTCACATCAAAGTAAGTCTCTAGATAATACCATTAATTTACCCTTTAAGGACACGTAGTAAAAGATTGGAAATGTTCCTACAACTGATTATCATATTCAGTGCAATAGCCTGAAAACAGGTCTTGGAAATTTACAAAGTCCAAATCTGAATCACTAAATCTGAATAAATAAGATTTTCAGAGACAAATTCAGTAGTTTCTAACTGCGGTCTTCTGCCAGGGTAATGTTTAAATCTCCTTTGGGGCTCTTAAAATACTTTTGAGTGGAATAGGAGGGGAAAAGATTAACTAGAGCCTTTTGATTCTAAGTACTTGTTTGGAGTATTTTGACTTTCAAGTCAGAAGTGGCAGTCTAATCAACTTAGTCCTCTCTGTAGACTCAAGAATGGTCCCCTATAGAAAAAGCTGGTACGGTCAGAGGACTGGTAAACACAAAGCAAACCAGCAAGTATTGCTGACTTCCAAGGTAGTTAACCTGATCTCAAGATCTGGGGAACTTATCACAGAAATACCTTGAAGTCCATTTGTCCCATTCAAATACAAATGTCATGATCATAGCCCATAATGAGCTGGAACAGTATGGGGTTCCTTGCTTCAAATTTAATGGTTCCAGCTTGCCTTAAAGTACAGCTTCTACCTTCCCTTGACAGCCACTTAACAACAAGATTTAAACATCTAATTGGCTTCATTTAGTTACATTAGTTAAATATGCTACTGAACATCAATACCTTAATTCTCAGAAGATACCTGTTAGGCAGGTGAAGAAATGTTGGAGTCCTTGTGCTACAGATGGAAAAAAAATGAATATTTGAGTAACATGTGCAAGGCCATGGAATGAGACAAAGGGTAAAATACTGTTTAAAAGTTAAGATTCCTTAGGTCATTGAAGATGTTTTCTGGAAAAGCATCATGCAGCTGAAGAACATTATCACACAATATGACAATCATTAAAAACATACAGTACATAAAAATTAATGTTATGCTTTTAAATATGATTTGAAATGTGTTTATAAAGCAAAATGCCTTTTTTCTTACTACAAGGTGCCTCTGTTTAGCAAAGTATAATACAAAATGATATGTCCCTTATTGCCACAACAGCACTATACAGCAGTATTTTAGCTGCATCAGCATTTTTTCTTAACTTTGAAGTCCATCCCAAGGTAAAGTTTTACATACTGTAATGTCAGTGAAAAAAATGTCAGCATTTTGTAGTTGTCAATTGATATCCGATAGAATTAGAATAAGGTGGCCAGGGGCTCCTGGCTGCTGTCACTCTGACATTGTCATATTGTGGAGCCAAGGAGAAAAAAGCAGAGACAACAATACTCTTCATTATACAGGACAGCTAAGATATATAAACCATTGCTGCCAAAGACATGGCAGTCATTTTCAAGTATTTAAAAGCTAAATTTACAATGAGTTATTTAGATGGATTTTTACACCTGCATGTGCCCTATTATTAAAAATAATAGCCTTAAAGTAATTTCTGAACACACGGGCTACACTGCTGGCCATAGCCCTACTCATCTTTGACAAGTGCTTTGGTCAGGCAGATACACTGAAGTTCAGAGAAACTGAGTATAGAGCTGAATGCTGACTTTGTGATTACCTGAAATAAGTTTTGCTATCACCAAAGGCTGTAGATTTTGCATTTTTTTCCAAAGCATCTTGAGACAGAAAGACTACTTATGGGCTATAAGGGAGGTGCAGGAGCATGAAAACGGTGAATGTTACTGAGTCTTCGAAACAGGACAAAGATGGGAGTTCATTAAGTGGTAATGACCAAGAAATGCTGCAAAGATTATCTGAATTTGAATTTTGTTTTGTATTGCTTTTTTTTTTTGTTACCTGGCAGAGATATCTTCACTCTTCTGCTAGTTTTTTATATTTTTCTTACTAATTAATTATGAACCAATATGGACAATGAAAAATTAACTCAAATGATCAAGCTAGTATACTAGAAAGAATGGACTTGCTGAGCTTCACTTCAAGCCCAAATCAGGATATAAGAAGGAACATGAAGCATCTGCCACCCCCTTTCCAAGAAAGAACCCAAGTTTTTAATACACTGAGTAATAATAATAATCCAATAAACTTCCACACAGCCATCAAAAAATATTGCAGTGCAGACAAATACTGCAGTTATATATCAACATTTTTGTGTGGGATGCTACTTAACACAGATGAAGAGAGGTGAAAAGTCTTTCTCATCAAGACTCTTATTTGGAAGCTGTTACAGACATCATGAGAAGGGTCTAACCATGCATCATACTTACTAATTATTTTCCCCTGCTAACAACAGCAGAGTTATCTGCATCTGTTGGTAAAGTTCCACAACATTTCATTCAGTGTTAGGTTGGGTGATATCAATGGATTATAGTAAACTGCACATGGTTAAAATAGTTTAATGTGGTAGGTATACAATGCATTGTTGACTGCTGATTAAAATAATGCTCAACATTACTGATAGCTTGTTTTCCCAAAAGCAATAATCAAGAGGTTGTTAGAGTTTATAGGATGAAGAAGACAAACACAAACATGCCCTTCACAGCAGGGACAGACCAAATCCCTAGCCAGAACCTTGATACAGCCTTAAGTGAAAAAATCAGAGAAAACTGACTATGGCAGACACAATTCATTCGTGTGAGTATGAAGAAGGAAAATTGGTTGAAAGTTTGTCCTTGGCCTATAATGTCATAATAAAACGTGTTTTCAAACTTTGACTTTTCTGTCAAAGGTTGTATCAAATGACAGATTCAGAACTTCACAATGACTGCTTAGTTCTGATTTCTCTGTCTTTCCAGATCAATATTCTTCCCATAGATAATCAAAGACCTAGCAAGCTGATCCTGTCATCTCCACTAACTGCAAATATATTAATATAATCAAGGGAAAGTAGAACACTTCATTGCATTGAGTTGAATTTTAAAAGTAAACCTGACAAAAAGAATATAAAATAGACTTCAGGGTCTGAATTCAGCCCATTTGAGATCAGAGTATTCACTGGAAGTGTCCCTCTCTTCAATCAATGATGAAAGCAAAAGGTGGATCAAAGGGTGGAAGAGATACAGACTTTCAACTTAATAGCATTTTATAAATGCACAGAATGCCAAATACTAAGAATTGACCCATAATTTTACATATCTTCTCATTTAGGATTGTGAAATAGTTATGAACGAGGTTATTGAAAATAATGTTTTACCAGTAAACAGCTTGTTTCTTTTTTTGTTTGTTTGATATTTTTCTTTTTTTTGTGAACTATTCCCCAAAAAATGCAATGTCAAAGAAACACAAGTACACTTCCCAGCAACATAACTGTGGAGAAGTTTTTTCTCACCTCAAATGTGATTGGAGTTCCTTTTTCCTCTTTGTTTATTTTGTTCCATATATCTATTTAGGTTAGCATTTACTGGGAAAAAAAAAAATTCCAGGCCAACATGAAAAATGCATAACTGTTTGAGGTAGAATTACCTGAACAGAATGACAAACAGAACATCAATAAATCTATGGAAACATGACAACACGAAAAGTGTCAAAGTAATTGGTGAAAGACAGATAGTCCCACTTGTTGGTCCAGAATTGTGTGGAATCATTCTTTTGTGTGAGCTGGAAGGCAGTGGAATGCCAAAAAATAGAATCATAGGATGGTTGGTTTTAAGGAACCCTTAAAAATCATCTAGTCCAACCTTTCTGTCATGAGAGGACACCTTTCATTAGACCAAGTTGTTCAAAGCACCATCCAAAACTCTAGGTTGCTTTTGTTGAACTCAGTGTCAGATGACTTCAAGATGACTTTGCTGATGGCTTCAAAGCAGCAACATCAAGTTTACAACAGATACACTGATTTTGAGAGAGAAAATAAATAAAAAAAAAAAAATTCCTTCAAGCAATAATGACAATGTCTAAAATTTTATTCCCAATATTAGACTAGAAATAATGGGAATTTCCTCAGTGAAAATTTAATTAGTTTTAGAAGATTCTCTTTAAAATTATTATTAATTATACATGTGGGAAAACATTTTAAGCAGAAAAATACCTCATTTTACGAATTTGACTATATTAAGAAATCAATAGTAATAGTTCCAATTCTGGAAGAATTTTTCCTGAGTAGGTAACCTGAATATCAGGTTATATGACTTTCCCTATGACAACATAGATAGAATTTTTTTACTCTGGGCTTTGATGAAATTTCAATTAACCTCTTGCATCAGTTAATATTCAGATTGATTAATTTTCTAGTTAACAAGCTGTGTTCTGGTGAATTGTAAATTACTGAGAAAAAAATAGTTGTCAATCTTTGGATAAAGAATGTTATTAGGTGTAGAAAAAACAATGGATTCATGAGCTAATGCAAATAAAACCAATAAGCCCTGAAAACAGCAAAGGAAACATTAATTCAGTCAGCGCCCTTTCAGTTCGCCTTAGGAATTCTGAGAAGCAATTTGAAATCCTGCTTTTCTCCTGGGAAGAAGTGATGCTCTAAACTATACTGATCAAATAAAAAGGGAAGCCGCAGGCTAAAACAGAGGGAAAGAAGTTACAACAAAGAAAAACAGCTAGTTGTATGAAATGACACATTTATACAGCAGCAAAGTAAAATTAGAATCCTCTCCATTTATTTTATATTAGCTGCAGAAGAAAAATAGCTGTGTTACAGAGACCAGACAACAGGGTAACATAAAATAAAGGATTAGTTTGAATTGTCCAGAGGATACCTTCCAAAACATGTACTTAGGATCTGTAGATAAAACAGTATCATTGTGTAGGTTTTAGATATAAAAAAATGCAATAATCTTGAACATATCAAAGAGATCTAAAAGGACAGTATAAGTAAAAATCTGTAAGTGAAAATCAAGTATAAAAAAAGGTACCAAAGAATAGCAAAAAGTCTAGCAAAAAAATTACAATGTGAGAGTTTCTTAATCTCTGGTAGACTGAAATTTCTTATTCAGTCTAGTCTGACTGAAGTGCAGTCTTTAGACCTACACTATCTAAAGAACGAAGAAAGGTATTCTTAATACGTAATAGTGCTGTAAGAAATCACTGACAGCTCCAGAACCTGTGACAGAGCAACAAAGTAAGGGGTGAGAGAAAATAGTTAGTTTACACAATATCTTTGAAATCTGCTGCATGCTAAACCATTTCTATTCTATCTTCAGTCTGGCATCATGGTTCCAAAAGAGAGGTATCAATGCCCTCAGTAATGCCCTAGGTATTTGCATTTGCTATTACAAAATAATGACTTTTCCTATTGCATGTGATAGTTGAAAAAAAAAAAAAAAAATGCCCTGTAGCACTTTGTGGAAGTGTCACAGCAGAAATGAGCACTCATTTCAAAATCTTTTGACAAATACAGCAATCCCAAATTTTAGAGCTGAGAGAGTAATTAAGTAATATAGTAATTAAGGAGCAGCATGTAATGGAAAAATTTAGTGGCTTCATAACAAAGTACGTTTAGATGGGATCAAACACCCAGAATGATAGGAAAACCCAAGGTCAAGATCTTACATCTACATGATAGTTTACAAAGTATATTAATTATAGATACTTTAAACAAATCATATGCAAGCATAATAGAGGTCAACTTAATAACTGTTGTGAACCTTCATGCTTGTGAGAATATATATATCAGGGCTGTTGGAAAAAGGAATATTCTACATTTGTGTTATGCTTTTAATCAAACAAGGTATAGTAAAATTGACTGCAAAAACTGCTAAAGAAAGTATAATTAAAACAATTTAAACTATAATTGGAAAATACAATTTCACAGTGGAGCAACAAATGCAATCTTTGGACAAGTAAGCAATTCTTTCAATTCATCATCATTATTTTCTAATCTGTTTGGAAAGATATGTTGGGCACAACGTGAAATTAGATGCTTTTTTCCACTGGTCACTATCTATTTATTACCACAGATGAGAGTTTTACATAGGGAAAAAACCCACTCTTTCTGTAAATTTGGTGCTTTTGCTAATTTTGTGTTTCCCTTTATTCAAGTTGCAGTCATACATATTGCACACTACCTAATGTTTGCTGTCGC